>JANZXR010000005.1:1757744-1778207 GCA_027575705.1 Erythroxylum echinodendron | reverse complement strand
TGTTGAATCAACAATGGTTGAGTTCCTGAACTCTGAATACTGTCGATACACCTCAAAGCTGTTTCCAAACAAAACAACATCCTTGACGCACAGACACCATCTCAATCAGCTTTGACCAACTGCTGGTGTTCCTCAGTTTGAGGACTGAAAAAATGCCAACTGGAAAGTTGAATCATGAAAGGCAGAAAATAATCATCTGATTCTGTTCTGATAGCATATTCATCAGTGAATTTTCGAGCAACACAAATGTAACTTGTTGAATCAACAATGGTTGAGTTCCTGAACTCCAAATACTGTCAATGCACCTCAAAGTTGTTTCCAAACAAAACAATGTCCCAGAAGCACAGACACCATCTCGATCAATTTTGACCAACTGCAGGTGTTCCTTGGTTCCAGGACTGAAAAAATGCCAACTTGAATCATGAAAAGCAGCAAAATAATCATCCGATGCTGTTCTGATAGCATATTCATCAGTGAATTTTTGAGCAGCAGAAATATGACTTGTTGAATCAACAATGGTTGAGTTCCTGAACTCTGAATACTGTCGATACACCTCAAAGCTGTTTCCAAACAAAACAATGTCCTTGAAGCACAGACACCATCTCAATCAATTTTGAACAACTGCAGGTGTTCCTCAGTTTGAGGACTGAAAAAATGCCAACTTGAATCATGAAAAGCAGCAAAATATTCATCTGTTGCTGTTCTGATAGCATATTCATCAGTGAATTTCCGAGCAACGGAAATATAATTTGTTGAATCAACAATGGTTGAGTTCCTGAACTCCGAATACTGTCGATACACCTCAAAGCTGTTTCCAAACAAAACAATGTGATTCAAGTTTTCCACTCCCCAGTTTGCCTGTAAAAGGTTGTTGTATAACTCTGCCTCACAATGAGGCATATAGAAAAGTGTTGGCTTTGTAGCAAGACGACGACCTTGCTCGTTTATTGACATAACAGAGCAACCGAGAGCTTTCAGGACATCAGTTTCTGTTACAGAAAGAATTGGATCAAAGACCTCTATGTCACCAATCCAACTGAACTTTCTTTTCATCAAGATTGCAAGGCTAAGCTGAAGTCGAGGGGTTTCGTATGATTCAATACTGCCAATGCCATATATCACTGTCTCCATTTTCAATTCTGATCGTAAAACCCTGCTAAAGCAATCCAAAATTTCTTGATTTTGGACTTGTTCCACAAAGTTGTGATAGAATTGGGAGTTCTCAACTTTCTTCAAACAGATCTGCATCTTCTGCATTAGCTTTGATTGTCTATCTTGATCAGATTCAAGATCAGTAGGAACCCACACCTGCTGTTGCTCTTCTAGACTGCTGATTCTAGGTAATTTCCTTCTCTGTTTGCCACGTCGAGGTACAACAATTGTCCAGTCTCCATTGACGTTATTAGTTTCAACATTATGAACTTTTGCAGAAGTAGCCATTAGTCAATTGCCTTCCTCACTTGTGAGCAAAAACTTAACAAGAACTGAGATATTGGGAATGATCTACAAGAAGTGCATGCAAGTCACAATAGCCACAAGAAGACAATCCAGTTACACTTTGTTGGAAAGAACTTACTCAGTCAATGAGATATCGAGAGAGAAAAGTTTAATAGTTCCACCTACAATTCAACACAAAGAAACTCGTTAAGACGCAAGATACAGCCATTATAGGACCATAGAAGTGGAAACATGCAGGAGAACTGTTGTTTATCTTGCAGAGATGCGATCGCAAATCATGAAACACTTCACTAGAAGCTAAACAAAGATGCCAAAATCCAAATTTAACAGAAAGATTATGCACTGAAACACATGGATCTAAAATGTGGATATAAGTGGATTCACTCTGTATAGTCCTCCTTTTGCACAAACAACAAACAGTCAAAACACGAATCTCGTAATGACCTCCAAGTTTCAGAGAAGGTTCCAATAGAAAGATTGATGGTAAGCTAAAGGGAAGAGAGTGCAGATCACAGACATGATAAAGATTTCAGCTTTGGCAAAGATGATATGATTAAACGGAAAAAAGAAGAAAGCTTTTGTCATGCATGATTAACAACACTTGAGAGAGATCTGAAAATCCCATCTCAAAATCCCATATTCTCAATAGAACAGAGTAGGAAGTAGAGCTCCTTACCGTGTCAACGGAGCGGGAAGAGCTCACAAGATTTGATCTTTCTGATAATTCAGAGGGTTTCTGGCATGTAGTTATTTTTTAAGGAGCTTAAAATGTTATGCCCTAAAACCATTGGGAGATACGGGTCGGACTATCCACCCGATTCTTTTATATATATGACTTTGCTCATAGGACTGCATTTTGCTTCTCTGCTAACCCGAAATCGATTTTTTCTTAATCCGCCAAACTTATGATTACATCGATCTTGCCATTTATTGTTGAGTGTTAGGGGATACTAGGATTAGGGTTAGGGTTAGGGTTTGATTTTGGGTTTGGATTTGGTTTGTGGAAAGGATGATGTACGAACAACAGCAGCAACAAATGCAGTATCAACAGCAGCCACCTCCACCGCAAGGCATGATGATGATGCGCCAACCCTCTGCCTCTTCAACCACTCTCAATCCACCTGACTACCACCATACCTCTGCTCCTCCCTCTTTTGATGGTAAGTTATATTTTTTTTTAATTTTCTTAGTACATTTCTATGGTAAAATGTAACAAGTTTCATCGTTGGTAGTCTTTCTTGCAGCCTATTATATGAAGGTTTAACTGTGAATCTGCTTTTCTAATAGTTCCAATATATTTTTGGATTAATGGGTACTTGTTGCAGCACACGGTGATGGTTTTGGTGCAAAAAGAATGAGGAAGCTAACCCAGAGGAGAGCAGTTGATTATACAAGCACTGTTGTCCGATATATCCAGGTAATGATGATCTTCATCTCTTTTATATTATGGTTTGCTAATCTTGCTCATTTATTGAGCTTTGTATAATATTATTTCAACTTTCATACAGAATAGAATGTGGCAGCAGGACTCTAGGGACAGGACAACATTGCAGCCCACTACTGCTGCAGCTATTGATGTCGGTGCATAATACTGTTCTTGTTCTTTTCTTTTCGTTTCTCTTGAATAAATGCCTGACTGATGTATTTATAACCTCAGTTTATGTGTTTCTGATTTGGTTAATGTCCCTCCATTATTGTGGTGTAGATGCTGCCCCCAGTTGCTTATTCTGATAACCCATCAACTAGTTTTACTGCCAAGTTTGTTCATACGTCACTAAACAAAAATCGGTGTTCAATTAATCGAGTTTTGGTAAGTCTTATCAGAATGAAGATTCTGACTTTGTTTCTAGTTTCTGTATCTACTTGTCTTCTTCCACTTTCGATGTTTTTATATTGCAAGGATCTTTCGCTTATGATTTCATTCTTCATCAAACGATTATGTTTTTTTCATTTGTATGAGTTATAAAAAAACATCTCAGATAACGACACGGTATTCTGACTCTTCTTTCATACTTAGTGGACTCCTAATGGGAGGCGCCTAATCACAGGCTCTCAAAGTGGTGAATTCACTCTTTGGAATGGACAGTCATTTAACTTTGAAATGATTCTCCAGGTATTTTACAATACCCATGTTGTTGTAATGAGGAAAGCAAGCTGGATCAATTGCTCCTCACATTTTTTAATCTACAGGCCCATGACCAAGCAATTCGATCCATGATATGGAGTCATAATGATAACTGGATGATCTCTGGTGATGATGGGGGTGCAATTAAGTAATGTGCCTACTTTTTTCTGCATTATTTATTCTGCTTATTTTGACATGCTTATGAACATGAAAGAAATTTTCTTTTTCTTCTTCTCGCGATAATTATAACTATGGGAAATTTTTAGGTATTGGCAGAGTAACATGAATAATGTCAAGGCCAATAAGTCTGCTCATAAAGAGTCAGTTCGTGATTTGAGGTATATATTTTTCTTCATATTCTGTTACATTCTCATGCATGCCAATATAATATTCCTTAATGACCTCTTGAACAGCTTTTGTAGGACAGACTTAAAATTCTGTTCTTGCTCCGACGATACCACTGTCAAAGTTTGGGACTTTGCCCGTTGCCAAGAAGAGCGTTCATTAACTGGTAATGCTGTTTGACTAAATGCTAGGCATATTGATGACCCAATTATATGCACTTCTAATGAGTCAAGAAGACATAATTATGTTTGAATCATCCTTTTATGGGCCAAAAGTGATCTCTCTAGTTGCCCTAGCGTATGATTTACTTAGTTCAATATTGAGGAGTTATTTTTTTTGTAATTTGATATGTCTTTGAAATAAATGACTTATTTAGTATTTCCTTGAGCTCCCACTTGATGTAATAGACATCACAGAAAAACTGAGAAAGTTCCTTTTTACCAAAGTAACTCTAAGGTGATTCAAGAATTTTTTGGTGGGTTTTTGCTGATGAGTTAGAGTGAGTGGCAATTAGAGGTGTATTATGTGGTGTATCATTCCTTTTCTTATGTGGGTTATGACAGTGTATATGTGTAATTGATATGAATGTCATCAAATACTTGCTACAGTAGCTTGATTTGTTTTCTTCTCCATATTTCTTGATGTATTGTTATAGTTTACTCCATAGTTGGAGTTCATCCCTAAAATCTTTGTGCTGTGTATACTATGATGTGCCTGAAATGACCTAAGAATTTTCTATGCATGTTTTGAAATCAGGCAGGCCATGGTTGGGATGTGAAAAGTGTTGATTGGCATCCCACGAAATCACTATTGGTTTCAGGTTTGACTTAGTTTTTTTCTGAAATCATACTCTTTCATCAAGTTCTTAATAACTTTTAGCCTCTGTTTAGGTGGGAAAGATAACCTTGTAAAAATCTGGGATGCTAAATCTGGGAAAGAGCTTTGCTCCTTGTAAGTGCCATGTTATTGGTGATCATCTCATAGTTAGCTGTGGAACTTCTTCCTCATTTTCAAGAGTTTATTATGCAGTCATGGTCACAAGAATACTGTGCTTTGTGTAAAGTGGAACCAAAATGGTAACTGGGTGCTTACTGCTGCAAAGGACCAGATTATTAAGGTGTGATACTTTTGATAAAATCTATAAAATGTGTGCCCTTTTGTCATCATATGATTTCGCATTAGCTACACTTTTTTCCTTCTCCTAACAATTTTGTTTCCTGAATTTCAAGCTTTATGATATAAGGTCTATGAAGGAGCTTGAATCTTTCCGTGGGCATCGAAAGGATGTGACTGGTTAGTAACATATTCTTCAAATACAAGTTGTATAAGGGTGGAAGTTTTCTCAGCTGAGCTAACAACTGAATAAAAGCCGGATGAACACGGATAAGATAAATGGTGCAATAATATACAGCTGGAAGTTTTTTTAGCAAGTATTTGATCATATTGTACAATTAATAAAGAAAAGTTAGCCCATAAACCTGTATTGATAACTTGATCATGCTTTATTGCTCCTAGAGCTGTATTTGGGAGATCTATCCCAAATGGGAAAAAAGTTCATGGATTGATAAATGATTGTAAAGGTCTCAGGAGAGAAAAACTATTCCAGGGCTTGATGATACAAAATTTGTCTGAAATGCCGTTGATTCTGTGATTCAATTTGTTTATAGCTGTTTTAACCTGACACTAACTCTGATTTTTGCCTAGCAGCTAGTTTTCATGCTTTTATCTATAGTATTAAGTTATTTGGGCATTTATTGTGGCTCAAGTTCTTTTCTTTATTTCAGCCTTGGCTTGGCATCCATTTCATGAAGAATACTTTGTCAGTGGGAGTTTTGACGGATCCATTTTTCATTGGCTTGTTGGGTAAGCTACATTTCTATCTCATTTACCTTTTTCTTTAACTTGTCTTATACCGTGTTAGTACCTTTATTCTATGAAGCTATTAGTAATCAGATTCTTCATGTTTATACATAATATGTTAATCTTTGAATGCCTGTTGTTATGACGGTTTGCAGAAAACTTGTTATATGGTTCTCTCGTCAAGTTACATGTGGTCTGCTGAAAATTTATCTTACCTTTAACTTCTGTTTCTTATGACTGTTAATGTTCTGATGCACAGGCATGAAACTCCCCAAATTGAAGTTCCGAATGCTCATGATAATAGTGTGTGGGATCTTGCTTGGCATCCTATAGGGTATCTTCTCTGCAGGTAATGGCTCAATTATTAGCGCTTAAGAATTTAGCAATCAACTATTGCCAACCAATGAGCACCCTTCTGTAAATTGATCTGTCTTGGTGAGGGTGTAGCAACTTGTTACTTTTCTTTGTCGGTTGTAATTTGCTTAATTTTCTTTGTCAATTCCTACAATGTAGATTTTCGTAGCTCATCAATCAATTGACGAATTGAGTCCCTTCATTGTAAAAAGTTTGTGTACATTTGAACCAGAAAAATAAAGCAAGGTGAATTTGATGAAAACTGCAACAGAAGTTCTTTGATTCTGCATGGAAAACATTTTGAGTTTACTTGAAGTTCACTTTTCTGTTTGTTTTCATTTGTCTATATGTGGTTCTAGTTTCTGTTGGTGTTCCAAGTAGGTGCTGGGTTACTTGGTGAAGATTTGACCTACTATTCAGTTGGTTAAACTTTCATTATTTCATCTACAGTGGTAGCAATGATCATACGACAAAGTTCTGGTGCAGAAATCGACCTGGGGACACTGCTCGTGATAAATATAGTATGGCTCATAACCAAGGTTAGACTTGGAAAGAAGTGATATCTTTGATAGTATGTAATTTACCTTTTATAGTGACTGGTATAGATTATGCATTGTTATACGAGTTGAAATTCTTAAATCTAAACATGGCTAGGAGTTCAATTTTTAAATATTGTTCTCTCCATCAGGCTATGGTGACCAAAATCCTGCTTTTGCCGGTCGCATGCCTGGTAATTTTCCTGTATCAGAACAACCGACTACCCCTGGACCATTTCTTCCCGGATTGACTCGAAATGAGGGAACCATTCCTGGTATTGGAATTGCAATGCCACCATCTATTCAACTTCTTGATGGATCTGGAGATCAAAAGCAGCCTCATCCAAATTCTTTACCTCTGGGAGCACCGCCTTTGCCTCCTGGTCCACATCCCTCTCTTTTGCAGCAGGGATATCAACAAAATCCTCAGCAGCAACAGCAACCCCCTCCACAAATGCCCCCTATGGCGATGCCACCTCCAAACATGCAGCAGCTACAGCCTCCGGCTCATCTGCCCCTGCTTCCTCATCCTCATCTACCTCGGCCTCCCCCTGGACCTCCACAAATGCCTCCTCATGGATCTTTACCGCCACCTTCGTCAATGTCTGCATCTGTCCAATTGCCAATGGCTGGTCCAGTGGTATGATATTGGTCTATAATGATTCTTTATTGTCAGATTTTATGATGACCATCAGATCACCTTGGCACCACATATTTGTGGATCTTATAAAATGCGTTTCAGTAGCATATATGCCTTATTGAACTGGATTAGTTTTCAACTAGATCGATCATTTTTATAGGGAATGCAAGGTGCAATGAATCAGATGGTTCCTCCTTTACCACAGGGTCATTTTATGGGCGGCATGAATCCGATGCACTCAAGTTCGTTAGCCACAAGTAGTGCCCCTCAAGGTGGTAGTTTTCCGAATATGCAGAGTGGATCCCAAATGTATCCGACGCAAGGTGGTGCGTTCAACCGGCAACAAGGTGGACAGATGCCGATGATGCCCAGTTTCAATCCTTTCCAGGTATTATATTCTTCTTCTTGTTTAATCCAAATACGGTGGCAGCTTCTGTTTGGATTTATATGTAGCTAATGATCAGGATATTTTTTCTGCAAATGTTTTGCAGTCTGGAAATCAGTCGGGCATGGCTCCGCCACTTCCACCAGGGCCGCCACCACATTCCCAAGCTCCTCCTCAGTAATAGGAAGAAGCATTTGTTGTCCTGCAGTCGAAGAAAACTTGGAACTTTCATGTCTCACTATTTGTTTGTCCATTGTCTGTCTGTCTGTTTGTTTTGTATCTCATCAGTATAGTAGCAAAAGTTTGTTTTAGCAACTTATAACTAGGGTTGCACTTTAGCCTATTAAAGCCCCCAGGCCGGGGCTGGTTTGCCATCCTATCGGACATGATGGAATTTCACCGATATGTCTACGCGGCACTAGAATCCGATCTCGTTCCGACTCACGCAAGGCAACCAGGCACCGAATGAAGGGAATGCAGGCTGGAGGACCTTATGTTTTTGTAAAATTTGAGGTTTTAGATTATCGTTATCAAACTCATTATCCTTTTTTCAATTTAAATTTCCGTTTAACAAATTTAGTAATTGATTTAACAGATTTATTTATCAATTAATTAGACTTAACAATGAAAAATATAAAGAATTATTAAATATTTACTTGTTAGAAACAATAAGGATGATATTTATGTTGGGCTTGAAATGAATAATTACAGATTGAGCTGAGTGGACATTGGACTTGAGCTCGGCCCAAAGTGAAGTTTGAATGTATTAAATATTTGTTAAAATAATATTGTTTTTTTAATTAAATTTAAAAAAAACGAGATTGCCTTGACTTGAGCCATATGGGCTTGACTTGTCCCCTATAAATACAAGCAAAAGGACCCAAAGGAGTTGATTAATCACAATGGATGACGATGGAGGAGAAAATCCCTACCCGGCCCACAAGCTCGGCGGTTACCTCTGCGCGGTTCTTTCTGTTCGGACTTCTCTCTCCACCGCAATAACTCCTCTCTCTCCTTGTCGCCTTCTCTCCGATGGCGGCCGAGTTGGCTTCCGAACCCCCGATGATATCTTCCTCTCACCTGTTGGCTTTCGCGAAGGCAGCATTGTTGACGCCTCTTCTAGGAAGAGGAAGCTGCGGATGGTCGGCGTGGTCAACGGCAGCTTTAGCGTTGTCCACCAGATACACCAATTGGTAGTCCATAATTGCGTGAAGGTAGCTGGGTGCGTTTTGCACGTGGATGTTGGTGAGGGTGGAAATGAGGAGGCGAGAGTTGTAGTTCTCGTCGATGTCTTCTTGCCGATTCAGGTTTGGGACGGCTGGCAATTCCCTAAATCAGGAGGAATTGCTGGCGCTCTCTTCAAGCATCTAAGGTCTGCTTCCCGCTTTTTCGTGATTCTATTTTTTTATTCCATTAATGGAACAATCTTTATTTGCCAGTAAGGATTTGTTGTTTTGAACGTGTATTTGGATAGACTTCTTGCTAGATCGATGAAACAAGTTTTGGTTTCATGTTACATTAGTGTGTGTTTGTGACTACTAATAATGCAGTGTATTGCTGCAAATTGATATCAAGTTGATGCTTCTACTATCTTGCTGATACGAGTGAAGTGTGCAGTTGCGACTGGCAGAAGAGAAGCTCATTGCTTTCAGATACAGGAGTGCATTTTAAGGACCATGGAGGCAATCGGAATATTTGGGATGTGTATGGTTGTCATGTTCTTGAGTGCACTTTGGCATGTGATGTCCCCGATTCTTCAAGGAAAAAGCATTTTCAACTTCAAGAGATTTTTAAGAGCTTGCCAAGTTTGGCAACTGGAGAAAAGTCTTATTTGTCAACATTGTGTCCAGAGGACAAGTCTCTTGGCTTGGGTATTTGGGATTTGAGTGATGATATCTTGATGAAAATTCTGCGTGCACTTGGGCCTATGGATCTTTCCAGGACTGCTGCGACATGTCGCCATTTGAGATCTTTGACTGCATCCATAATGCCTTGTATGAAACTTAAATTGTTTCCTCATCAGCAGGCAGCAGTTGAGTGGATGTTAGAGCGTGAGAGGAATGCCAAACAGTTGCCGCATCCTCTGTACATGAACTTCTCAACTAGTGATGGGTTTCCCTTCTATGTAAATACTGCTAGTGGTGAAATAGTTACTGGAAAAGCGCCTACTATAAGAGATTTTCGTGGAGGAATGTTCTGTGACGAACCTGGCCTAGGTAAAACTGTCACTGCTCTTTCTCTTATTCTGAAGACACAAAGAACAATGGCTGATCCACCTGATGGAATTCAGGTAACATGGTGTGCTCACAATGGTGATGATAAATGTGGTTATTATGAGCTGACTGCCGGTAATAACAAATCTGTGGGAAAAGCTATAATCAGCCGGAGTGCTCGTAGAGGACACTTATCTTTGGATCATATTGTACCTGGTGACCTGGACCTTTCATCATCTAAAAGACTAAAGTTAAAGGATCCTGGCGAGCAATTGGGAGACTTTAATGAGTATTATTCTGGTAGAGGAATGAGCTCACTATCAACACCGTGCTCCATACCAGTAAGAAGGGCAGTTCGATCGACACGGAATTTGAGTTGCATTAAACAAAATCTTTTCCATGCATTTGAGGAAGCATCCACTTTGGGAAGTAAAAAGAATGCAGGCAAAAACTTAACCAATGGGAAGGAAAGATCAACAGCTTGTGCTTCTAGAGGAAGACAACTTGATATGTCGTGTATGAATACGAAAGATGATTGTTCAGTTCATAATGAAATTTGGATTCAATGTGATGCCTGCCAAAAGTGGAGGAAGCTCACAGATGCAGTTGCTGATACCACAGTTGCATGGTTTTGTAGCATGAACAGCAATCCTAAGCATAGGAATTGTGAAGATCCAGAAGAACCTTGGGACAACTGTGAATCCATAACATCACTACCAGGATTTTACACGAAAGGAACCTCGGATGGGAGGCAGGAAAATGTGTTGTACTTTGTCAGCGTGCTTAAGAAGCACTATTCTTTATTAAATTCTAAAACCATGAAAGGCTTGACTTGGTTTGCTACAATTTCACCTGAACGTCTCTCCCTTATGGAAACACTGGGTTTGTTAAGTCCCTTTTATGATGCTCGTGGGCTTGAAAAAATATTTCTTGCGTTTGGCCTTGTAAGGAGAAGTCGGGGGATTAGTATTACTTGGCATTATCCTCGGATGCTTAACAACTTAGCATTTGATCTGGCTGCTCTAAGAATGGCTCTTGTCCAACCTTTGGATTCAGTGAGGTTATACTTATCACGAGCAACGCTGATTGTTGTTCCAGTCAATCTAGTTGAGCATTGGAAGAGCCAAATTGAAAAGCATGTCAAACTGGGTCAATTGCGGCTCTGCATTTGGACTGATCACAGGAAACCTTCCGCTCACCATCTGGCTTGGGATTATGATGTTGTTATAACAACGTTCAATCGACTAAGTGCTGAGTGGGATGCCAATAAAACAAGTCCTCTAATGCAAGTGCATTGGCTGAGGGTTGTATTAGATGAAGGGCATACTCTTGGTTCCAGTCTTAACTTGACAAATAAATTACAGATGGTTATTTCATTGACAGCTTCTAATCGCTGGTTACTGACAGGAACCCCTACACCCAATACGCCTGATAGCCAGGTGTCACATCTGCAGCCAATGCTTAGGTTCCTACATGAGGAAGCTTATGGACTGAATCAGAAGTCTTGGGAAACAGGCATTCTTAGACCATTTGAGGCTGAAATGGAGGAAGGCCGCTCACGGTTGTTGCAACTGCTACGTAGGTGCTTGATTAGTGCTAGAAAAGTAGATTTAAAAGATATCCCGCCATGCATCAGGAAGGTCACATATCTCAACTTCACTGAGGTGCAAGCAAGAAGTTATAATGAAATTGTTGCTACAGTGAGGCGGAATATTCTAACGGCTGACTGGAATGATCCATCTCATGTTGAAAGTTTGTTAAATCCGAAGCAATGGAAACATCGCAGTGCTACTATTATGAATTTGAGGAAGTCTTGCTGTGTGGCTGGACATATAAAAGTGGAAGAATTTGGGGTAGATATTCAAGAAACAATGGGCGTATTAGTTGAAAAAGGTCTAGATCCTGATTCAGAGGTATATGCTTTCATAAAATATAGTCTCCAATACGGTGGTAACTGTTTCAGGTAACATAATTTTCTGTCATTTGATGAAATGTTGATCAATTTTGACAGCTTTTGACACATGTTAAGGTATCAAATTGCTGATTTTTTGTTTTTCCTTCCTGACCCCCCTTTTTCTTTGCTTTTGTGACTATTTGGGTCAGATGCAAGCAATGGTGCCGTCTACCTATCATCACACCTTGCAGGCATCTTCTGTGCCTTGATTGTGTTGCTTTGGATCGTGAAAAATGTACTTTTCCTGGTTGTGGTTATTTGTACGAGATGCAACCTCCAGAAACATTAGCCCGGCCAGAAAATCCCAACCCAAAGTGGCCTGTGCCCAAAGATCTTATTGAGTTGCAACCTGCATACCAACAGGTATGGCCTTACTACTAGGTAAAATATGATCTTAATGATTTTTATTGGTGTATGTTGGGATTACCAATATTTGGTTGTGTAATGTCAACGCAGGATCAATGGTATCCAGATTGGGAATCAACATCCAGCAGTAAAGCAGCTTATATAGTTCAGAGGTTGAAATCTTTGCAGGAGGCCAATAGAGAGAGTTTTTACTCTGTAAACAATTCCAATGATGTCAAGAAAATTGAAGAGCAAGTTCATCAGTCCCAGATTGGTAATTCGTGTGGATTATTTGAGTTCTCTTCAAAACATTGTTTTGACTCTCACAAGACATCCACCGAAAAAGTTATCATATTTTCTCAATTTCTGGAGCATCTTGCTGTGGTTGGACGGCAGGTATCTGTTACTGCTCATTAGTTACAAGTCTTAGGTCCATCTGATTCTTCTTTAATAAATTCTGAGATTGACTGCTTTCATCATTTCATTTTATGGACAGTTAACACAGGCAGGCATCAAATGGGTTGAGCTTACTGGTCCATTGCATACATACAAGAAGGTATATCTTGCTATTTCTCTTCTTTTCTGCATTTATATTTTGCTTTGGTATGAACTTTTGAAGATGTGTATTCCACCCTTCAGACAGTTTCATTGGCTGCATTCCGTGATGATCCAACTTGTACAGCTATTTTAATGGATGGAAGTGCTGCATTGGGTCTTGACTTTAGCTTTGCTACACATGTATTTTTATTGGAACCAATCTGGGACAGAAGGTAAACTTTTCACCTTATATTCTCCTTGAAAGGAGAATTTGTGTCCATGATTGTTTCAGTTTACTAGTAAACAAATTGTTATATGTGAACAGTATGAATTTCCCTTTACCATATGTTCGAAATATGTTGTTGGATTTGGATTGTCTTGCCAGCTTCTGTCTGCTTAATCTAATCAGTTACCAGAAGCACATAATACTGATGAGATGAAATTTCGTTGACTTGTAAAAATCTCCCTCTATTTCTCTCTCTCTCTCTCCTGCTCTCTCTCTCTCACACACACATACTCAAATGGACACGCGCGCACAATATGTCTCGCTATGTTACAGATTTGATGCTGTTTTCATCTTTTGAATTGAAATAATGGCTTATATTGAAACATTACCAGCATGGAAGAGCAAGTTATTAGTCGCGCTCATCGTATGGGTGCTACTCGCCCCATTCATGTGGAGACGTTGGCAATGCGTAGTACAATTGAAGAGCTGATGCTCAAATTCCTGCAGGTATGGTTACTCCTGCCCTAATTTGATTAAAAGAATTAAATATAAAATAGTGAGTGCCTCTTATTACTGAAGTGTTTTTAGTTACTTCTCTTGACCTATAATTTTATTGAAATAAATGAACCTATTGGAAGACTTTCAGTTTTTTGTTTGCATTGGGTTGATTTACCATCGTCTAAATCACTATTCATGCAAGTGCTGTCTGAGGAACACGGAGAACGAATCTTGTTAGGAACCTATTCTGACAAAGTTGTTTTTGTCATGCCAATTCATAGATTGTTGTTGTTTGTACTACTGCATCTCCTTTCCTTTTCTTCGATATCCTTGCTGCAGTTTTCTAGTTTCCTAGTTGTATTTTCTCTCCTTCATACAGTTACTTTGAGATCCTCTTCCCTACTTTTTTCTCTAGGACCCTGATGAGTGTAGAAGATTGCTGAAAGAAGGGGTTGGAAAATTTGACACTCAAGTGGGACGTCCTCATCGTTCACTGCATGATTTTGCTGAGAGCAATTATTTAGCTCATCTCAGCTTTGTGCATACAAGTTCAGGAACTTAGAAGGTACTAATAATAATGCATTCTTGCTTGTTTTGATGTTGCAGTCTAATATTATTTCCGTACAGTACTTGATTATTTCCTTCTTGTCCGATTGTTGTTTTTGCAGTTGTTCATGTTATTGAAGTGAATTTGACTCTGTTGACAATACTGGTTCCAATTGAAGTGGTGTCTGGCAATTGAACGACCTTCAGTTTAGTTATTGTGCTGACAAGTACGGGGGCAGAGATTTCCCTTTTTCCAATAAAAAATCTACCGATGTTTTCAGAATTATGGGATTCAAGATTCAACTATTTCACAGAGGAGCACGTCATGGATATAATTTTTTTTTTTTGTTATTTTTAGCTCTAGTAGTCTATTAACATTTGCAACCTTGATCAAGCATGTAGAAAATTAGAGAAGAAAAGTATTTATTTATTGATTTATGTCGTTGGGAGTACAATCCCATATATTTTTTCAATTTTGTGTTAAAAGGCATTCCTTGCTATTATATGTTGAGAGTTATCGCACACAACAGAAAAGGAAAATTACTTGGTTGTTCACGGTAGTATGATTTCAACGTTTTGGTGAAGGAATAAATCATTTTTCTGTTGGTCCCAGAAGATAAGACAGGATCACTCACTTGTATTGCTGAGATTCGGTTGAACATTAGACTGCAAACGTTTATATGTATTTCCACATTCCCTTACTCGTTCCATTTTACCAAATAACCTAGACTTGCTTCAATCAGTGACTTGAGAGTAGTTGATTCAAGTGATAGATTATAAGCAAAGAGAACAATGCTTTCCTAGCTAAAAAAGGAATTGCATGACCGCATGAGAGATCACAAAAGTGACTGGTTCAACCCAAAAATCCATTTCAGTTTGAACCTTGTATCTGTTCCCCTGCGGTCTGAAAATTGCTGATATTTGTGTATGCAGGCTAAGCATCAGAGGACATGTGTGAGATGATAATTCTCCAGTAGGAAGCAAAAAGTAAAACATCCTTTTGAAGCTGTGCATGAACCTAGACATTCTTTTCTTCTGTTTTAGCGTGGGTGAGCTGCCTTTGACTATTTTCAGATATCATAGTTCATGCATCTTTTGGTTCAAGTTTGTTCACTGCCCTGTTGGTTTTGAAATGACAAAGTAAACGGATAAAAGATTGTATGATCTAGAAAATTGCTTCTCCGCATTATAATATTAGATATTATGCACAGAATCTCTTACAGAACATTTTGTTTTTTCTTATATTAGCATAGGTGGTTGGAATTTACCTATCTTCAACAACCAAATATAATTGAAAATTGGAGAATAGGCTATAGTCTTCAAGCACAAACTTCTTTGTCGATTGATGAATAGAGAGATTAGCTATAGCTTTCTGTACAGTTGACTCAGGCGTGACGTTTGATTGAAAGAGAGAAATGGGATATTTGAACTCATGAGCCATGATTAAACAACAAAATTTGTGGAATTTTCATTTCTGTAGTTACAATATCGAGGTTGCTTCCTCGAGTGATTCAGATTATCTTCTTATGTTATTAGATGTTCAAAGAAAAACATTACAAAGTGTTTTCAGGCTCTGGATAAAATTTTCTATTAAGCTTGTATAGTCAATCCTATAAAGAAGGTGAAAAAATGAACAAAAATGGATAAAGATCAGATCAAGAAATTTTCTCCCGGTGCCTTGGTAAATTCCTAGATCCTGCCTAATCATAGAACTTCTAATCCATTATTGTATCTGGTTTTCGTTCTATCATGTGAGTGAATTTCTTCCATGCCATTCCTCTTGTTATTGAGCTGATCATCGTTGACTCTTCCCTTCATCAGGTGAGGTCTAAGCTTGTTCACATCTGACAATTGAACTGGCTTTAGAAAGAACTCTTCAGCACCTTCTTCCAAGCATCTGATCAATACCCACCAAGCAATGTAAGATTGGTAATTCGTATATCAAAATATTGAGTGGATCAAACTTAATAATCATGTAAGGGAAATTGTTTCTTTGATTGGTCTTACCTGTTAATTCTTGCTGGGACGTTCTCTGAAGACATTATCACAACTGGTACGTCCTTGAACGATTTAGATTCCTGAAAGCCATTAGAAACATCTGTAATCAGATTCCAGTGAATGATTGCACATATCAAACACACTGATCTTGGGAACAACGACTCGAAATCAATAAGAAATTACCTTGATCTTTCTTAGGAGATCATATCCTGTCATCCCAGGCATGCAGTAATCTGTGATGATCAAGTTTACTTCAATTTCATGGCGATGATGATCCGGAGAAATAGAGGTTGGATTTGAGTCTCTATGTTCATCAGAGTCCTCATTCAGACCCAAGAACTCCAAAGCCTTACTTCCAGAGTCAACTGCTGTAACTGTAGAAGATGAAGAAACATAGATCGTTAACAATCAAGATCAACACATGGAATTAAACAACCAACAGAGTTTCCTTGTTTCACCACCGGGAACGCAACATACCATGATAAGAAGATGTCTTCAGGAGCCTTTCGATCAACTTTCTGTCAAGAAGGCTATCATCAACAGCAAGGACATGAAACTGAGTCTCTGTGGCCAAACCCATGTTGCAGAAATGATGCAAGAATCCAAATAAGGTTGCAAGGACACAAGAAGAAAAAGAACAGAACCAGGGAAGCAGAAAAAAGAAGATGAACAATGAGAAACAAAAGAAGGTGGGTGATGTCTTAAATGGTGAGTCATGTCCTCTAAAAGATACAAATCCTGTAGGAAATCTGGACAGTTTGGAAAGCAAGATCCGGCAGATTTCGTCAAGAATCTCCCGGATCTTCTAGGTTGATATTTGAATTGGACAACAAGCAAAGAAGGTGGTATGTTCTTTCCTTATTATAATAATAATAACGACAGTACCTTCCTTTCCTCATCATAGAGTATTTAGCGAAGGAGGTGGTGGCCAACTTGACCCCATTTTCCCTTCTCTTAGAATACGGAGCACATTACATGCACGTGCATGGGACTCTTTACCTTACCAACTAAATATTTTATTACTAACATTATCTATTAATATCATTAGACCTTTGCACAAGAACATCCTCTCAAATGGAAAAATATTATTTATATCATACGTTCTTTTTTTCATTTTCCTTTGATGGTTGAAATTACCACCAGTATGTACCTGCCTGCTCTGCTTAAACTAGAAGAAAGAAGAAAAAAGTTCCATTCTTTCAGGTACAAAACCTTACGTCTTTTGATGCTCATGCTGGAATGAGTGGAAAGTGTTCATTTTGTTCTTTCTTTTGCTGTTGTTGTCTTAATTTAGATAATGGCATATCGAAATTCGACAGAATGACGATTTAGCAGTGAGTATTTTCAGGACAAAAATGATCCTGATAACATATTTAACCACGTGATTCTGTAATAATCTCCCAAAGTACCAGATTTGCGGTCAAAACGTGAATAGCTGTTAGGTCACAGATTTGTTCCTTTGTTCCTTACGTATCAAATCTTGAAGAAAGCTTTTAGAGATTGCAGAAAGAATATAAAGATTACTGTTATCCTCCTGTTTAATTAGCATCTTTCTTTTTTGTATGATTCATATCTTTATAATACCAGATTTATTCGGATCTTTAAAACCCGTCTCTACTGTTCTGATACTATACAAATTCCTTGGAACAGGATTGGAATTGAAGCCTGAAGGTGAAGAGTTCTACTTTTACTAGCTGGTGAGGATAGTCCATTTCACGAAAAGTGATTTACTATATAGTATAGAAGAAGGAACTATCATGCGTGTGAATAGGATTTTAATGAGTTGGTCCCAACAGCATAACTTACCCCACTCAGCACTATGAACGGTCACTTTGTCAAAGGTAGTGGGAACAACCTTTACTGAGAATGGACTAAGTTAAATTAGTACAATATGAAGTTGAAAATTGAAAAGATTCAATTAGTATTAACTTTAATAAAATAAAAAAATGATTAAAAATATTGTCTTTATTTATTGAAAAATGCAAAGTTTAATTAAGAAAAGAAATTGTTAAATAAAAATTTATATATTTATTTTAGCTTATAAAATTAATTAGTTAAAAATTGGTGATTAATTAATAAAATTATCCAATTTTAACAACAATAATTATTAAACAAATCAAACCTGAAAATTAAAAACTGAACTAAAATAATTAATCGATTTAGAATTTTCAGTATTAAACTAATCGAATTAGTTTAGTTTTGAAAATATTGATTATAATAATAAAAAATTATATAAAAAAATTTCAGAGTAACTTTAATTACGAGTGAAATAATTGTCACTATGAAAAGAATTATAATTTCAGTTATACTAACAAATATTGAAAAACAGAGGAGTTGAAAGTGAATTTTTAATTTATATTTGAATTAACATATTGTTTTATTTTATTTTTGATAAACTCTACTATGAACAAATTGTTATATAAAAAAAGGTTTATATGTCTCCTACTTTTCATTTGTAATTTTAAATTTGCATGAATAATAGGTTAAGATAACTCAGAATTTTAAAGATTTAGACTTTATATAGAAAGTATAAACAAACAAAATTGTTAGCCCCTAACCAATTAATGCATAAGAATACTTTTTCGTAGGATTATTAAAAAAGTATATAATAATTCAAAATAAATAATATTGTTAATTAATTAATTAATTAATAATAAAACAAACACATTCAAGAAGTTTTATTAAACAATAAAAAAAACCACAAAATCCCTACTAGTTTTGGATATTGAATAGGGTTGAAGACCACAAAATTGGACAGAACTCTACTTTACCTAAAATAATGTCGTCGTTTTGGATATTGGATATAAGTTTAGAGACTATCCACTCATTAAACAGTTTGATATGAATTTGAATTCTGTACAACTTACCTTATCTTAAATTTAAAGAGTGTCCAACCCTATCTAAGTAAAATACTCAAAAGAACGGCGTTTTAAGCATTATAAAGGGTTAGTTAACGTAAACTTCGACAGAGGATCACACTCGCTGAAGTCCCCCCGACTCACTTCCACTCTCACTCTCCTTAAAGAGGAAAAAGCTTCAATCTTTGTTTCCAACGTTGTCGTCGTCGTCTTCATCAATGGATTCTCTGATCCTCCAGCTTCACGAGATCTCGGCGGTCAAATTCGACAACTTTAAGCTGAAATCGGGAATCTCATCCCCTGTCTACATCGACCTCCGCCCCATTGTCTCCTACCCTTCCATCCTTCGCCGGATTTCCCAAACCTTAATCTCCTCCATCTCCTCCGCCGCCTCTTTCGACTTCATTTGTGGCGTCCCTGACACCGCCCAACCTATCGCCACTTGCGTTTCCGTCATCAATGACATCCCCATGGTCAAGCGCCGCAAGGAAGTAAAAGACTACGGCACCGCAAAAGCCATCGAGGGTCATTTCAGTCCCTCGCAAACTTGTCTAATCATCGACGATTTAGTCACCAGCGGCGCCTCTGTTCTTGAAACCGCAGCGCCGTTACGAGCAGCGGGGCTTAAAGTGACGGACGCCGTAGTTCTGATCGATAGAGAGCAAGGAGGGAGGGAAAACTTGGAGGAGAATGGGATAAAGTTGCATGCTTTGATGAAGTTGAGCGAGATGGTTAGGGTGTTGAGAGAGAAAGGTAAGGTTGAGGAGGATATGGAAAGAGTTGTGACGAAGTTTCTGGAGGAGAATCGAAAGGTGGGAGTGCCCAATTTGGAGAAAGTTAGGACTAAAGGAATTACGTTTGAAGAGAGAGCCAAGTTAGCCAAGAATCCTGCCGGAAAGAGGTTGTTTGAAGTTATGGTGAAGAAAGAGAGCAACTTGTGTGTTGCTGCTGATGTTGGGACCGCTGCGGAAATAATTGACCTTGCTGAGAAAGTAAGCTTCTTTGTTTTCTTTGTATTTGCTACGAAGAACGTGAGAATATGATTGTTTGTATTCAGTTTAAGTCTATCTTTTTTCTTTCTGTGCTCTGGCTTATTGCTTGGAAGTGAACATCTAGTTCTGCATTTTTAACAACTTTTAGTTTTAGCTTTGTCCCAGGAGGCATGCTATTATATATGAGAGTTTAAAAAGTGGAAAATTTGGATATCATGTGTAATGAACCCACAGGAAGATGTTCCTATTAATGGAAGTCTTTGGTCTCGACGAAGATGCATAATGGAAGAGTTTATATGCTTGATTTTGAGTTGATCTGATTTCCAACCAAAAGGAGCGTTGAACTTTGGCTAGAAATTTGAGTTTTAAGTACTATGGTTCTTGTTCATCCTCTCTAGAAGTTGAGAATTTTCGTGTTAGGCTGATGTTATGTGGACTGGTTGTTAGGAATTTACACCACCCTAACCCACACCCAAGGATATTTTATAATCAAAAAATAGCAGAAAATAGAGAAACAATAACAACACAAGAAATTTACGTGGAAAACTCCCAAACCGGAGAAAAACCACGGGCACCGAGAAGAAAATCCACTA
>JANZXR010000005.1:1712425-1738443 GCA_027575705.1 Erythroxylum echinodendron | reverse complement strand
AATGTGATATTCCCGAATTGAATGGTGATAACTATAAAATATGGAAAGAGAGGATTCTCCTCCAATTAGGGTGTATGAACATTGATTATGTTATACGAAAAGATGAACCACATGCACCTATTGAAATTAGCACTCGGGTTAAAATTGCTCTTTGTGAACGTTGGGAGCGATCTAATTGCCTAAGCATGATGTATATAAAGACCAAAATTCATCATAGTATTTGTGATTCTATTGGAGAGAGTGATTATGTTAGGGATATATTGAAGGCTATTGATGAACAGTATGAGTCTTCAGATAAGGCCTTAGCCAGTACCTTAATAACCAAGTTATCATCAATGAAGTAACCAAGTGTTAGAGGTGTGTATGAGCATATCATGCAAATGAGGGATATTGCGACTTAGACAAGGTCTCTTGAGGCTGAGACGTCCGAGTCTTTTCTTATGCATTACATACTTAATTCCTTTCCACCTCAATATGGACTTTTTAAAATCTCTTACAACACAAATGAGGACAAATGGTCTATCAATAAACTATTGTCTGCTGATCATGTGTACTCAAAAGGGAGGGAGGTTGGTAATGAAATTGGGTGAAAGTGCACATATAGCTACAGAAGGAAGGAATAGAAGGCAAGCCAGACAAAAAGGAAAGGGTAAAATACCAGTCCGTACTAAGATTAAAAAGGATTTCAATCCCAAGTGTCGCTTCTGCAAAAAGAAAAGGCATATAAAGAAGGATTGTGCCAGATTTAAGGCTTGGCTTATAAAGAAAGGTATTTCAATCTCACTTGGTTGTTATGAATCTAATATGGTTGATATTTGTCATAACATTTGGTGGATTGATTCCGATTCTACAATCTATATTTCCAATACCTTACAAGGTTTTCTAAATCACAAGAAGCCAGTGGGTAGTGAACAATGCATCTATTCAGGCAACAAAATGCGTTTACATGTGGAAGCTGTTGGGACATGCAAATTAGTTTTAAATTTTTGTTTTGTTTTAAATTTGGAAATAACATTTTATATTCCAAAGTTTCTTTAGAAATTTGATTTCAGTCTGGGATATTCCTTTAACTTTTCAAATACATCATTGGTTTGTATCATGGATCTAATCTTGTTGGGAATAGTACAATGATTGATGGTCTTTTCCGAATTAATTTGCAAGAAAATGTTTTTCACAATACAATTCATGTCTAAAATAATGCTGGTATTAAAAGATTTGTTATGAATGAACAATCCTTTATGTTGTGGCACCGAAGATTGGGAAATATTTTCCTTGAAAGAATTAAAAAATTAATGAAAGATGGAGTACTTAATACTCTGGATTTTACTGACTTTGATGTTTGTGTGGATTGCATAAAGGAAAAGCAGATCAACATGAAAAAGAAAGTGCCAAAAGGAGTTCAAACATATTGGAGATTATATATACAGACATTTGTAGTCTAGAAATGGACTTGTATGGCTACAAATACTTCATCTCATTTATAGATGATTACTCACGATATATATATACCTCTACTTACTTCATAAGAAGAACAAAGTATTAGATACCTTTAAGGTATTTAAAACGGAAGTAGAGAAACATTGCGGTAAGCCAATAAAGATCGTGAGATCAGATATAGGTGGAGAATTTTATGGTAGATACACTAAGGGTGAACAAGCACCTAGTCCATTTCCGAAGTTTCTTCAAGAGCATGGAATAATAACTCAATATACCATGCCTAAGTCTCCGGACCAAAATGGTGTAGCAGAAAGAAAAAACCAAATATTATTAGACATGGTGTGGAGTATGCTTAGGATCTCCAAACTTCGTAAATCCTTGTGGACTAAAGCTCTTAAAATGGCGGTGTATATATTAAATCGAATTCCAACCAAAGTTGTTTCTAAAACACCATTTAAGTTATGGAAAGGTTGGAAACCGAGTTTGTGATATAAGCGCATTTGGGGATGCCCGTATGAAGCGAGAGTTTATAATCTACGAGAAAAGAAATTGGATCCGAGGACTATAAGTGAATATTTCATTGTATATGCTGAAAGGTCATAAGGGTACAGATTTTATTGTCCATCTCACAGTACTAGGTTTGTGGGATCAAGAAATGCAAAGTTTCTTAAGAATGACTTGATTAGTAGAAATGATCAATCTGGGGACTTAGTTCTTGAGAAGGATCATTTTGAAATATAAACTCCTATTTTAAGTAATAAATTGAGTGTCATTCATAACATCCCTCAAAATCAAATGGGTGTTGAAAATCCAATCATTGAAGTTTCACAAGCTACTGATGACAATCTAGTAGATCCGATTATTCAACAATCACCAGAGGTTGTTGAGCAACCAGTTGTACAAGCTCATCCTCAGGAGGGCGCTAATACAACATTAAGAAGATCAACTAGAGAGAAGAAATCAGCAATACCTAATGATTACATTGTGTATTTACAAGAAGCTGACTATAATATTAGAGTCGAAAATAACCCTAAAACGTTTTCATAAGCCATGAGTTGCAATGAATCTCAATTATGGTACGATGCTATAGTAGATGAGAATTCTATGGCATCTAACAAAGTCTAGGATCTTATCGAAGACATCTTATGTCATAGAAATTAAGATCCATAGGGACAGATCTCAATACATCTTAGGTCTATCCCAAGAAACTTATATCAATAAGGACTTGGAAAGATTTCGAATGAAAGATTGTTTATCGAGTATAGCACCTATTGTGAAAGGTGATATGTTTAACCAGTGCTCAAAAAATGAGCTTGAAAGGGAACAAATAAAAAATATTCCATATGCTTCTGAAATAAGGAGCCTAATGTATGCTCAAGTTTGTATAAGACTTGACATTGCATTTGTTGTTGGAATGTTGGGAAGATATCAGAGTAACTCAAGTATAGATCACTAGAGAGTTGCCAAAAAGGTAATGAGGTACCTTCGAGGGACTAAAGATTACATGCTTATGTATAGATGAACTGAGAATTTCAAAGTAGTTGGCTACTCGGATTTGGACATTGCTAGTTGTGTTGATTCACGAAAGTCAACATTTGAATATGTGTTTATGTTTGTTAGTGGAGTCATATCCTGAGGAGTTCAAACCAGTCCTTAATTGCTACTTTTACAATAGAGGTTGAGTTCGTTTATTGTTTTGAGGCTACCTCACATATTGTATGATTGAAGAGTTTCATATCTGAGCTTATAATTGTAGATTCCATTTCTAAGCCATTAAGAATATACTGTAACAATTTAGCTGTAGTTTTCTTGGCCAAAAATAACAAGAGTGGTATCCGAAGTAAACATATCGATATTAAGTATTTGGCCATTAAGAAACATGTCAAAGAGAACAAAGAGGTATTCAACATGTTAGTACTTAATTAATGATTGCTGATCCTTTAACAAAAGATATATCACTAAAGAGTTTTAAGGATCATGTTGCTAGAATGAGACTCAGTTTCATTATGTGATTTATTGTATATATTTTCATGAAACTCTTATTAATTTTGTTACTGTCATGAAACTCTTATTAATTTTGTTGTTTTCTCATTTTGGTGTACACATTTTTATTTTGAAAATTACAACTATTATGGACCTAGAATAAACATAAAGATTTATTCATTCAGTTAAAGTAGAATAAGAAATTTGATGCATTACGATACATGAAAGATAATACTTACATTTAGAGGACTTATCGTCATGATTCGTGCATTTAGTTTCTTTAATTGAGTAGAGATTTTATAACTTTTACATTACATCTGCATCCATTGGTTTCTTCATGGTGGGTCTTATCTATTCATTTTGAAACTTAATGTCTTTTCACTACGAACCGTCGTCTTCTTCTATTGTTTTGACGGAAGACAATAAGGAATATAAACTGCGTGCAAGGAGGTATTAGGTACCTAAACTTGACATTTTTTAATATATCATCTTATTGAATTTGTTAAAAACTTATAAGAGTCCTTTCACCTATTTGAATCTCTCAACATGAATGACTAGAGGTATGAGATCTAAATTCCACATTTCCATTTTGTTTATCGTAATAAACATGTATATCGTTTCTTTTCTATGTCTTACACATGCCGGTATACTACCTTGGAACATGGGTTTTTGAGTGAGAGAGAGAGAGAAATTCAAGTTAAAGCTGTAGAGTGAGAGTGAGAATGTGCGGTGAAAGATATAATTTTTTTGGAACAGGCGAATGCAGCCGGCGGTAATGAGTGTCGTGGGACGTTTACAGTTGGAAGGTTAGAGCATTGTTTAGTTCTTTTGGTGGGTGTGTATACAAATGGAGACTTTAGGGATTCCCAAACTCAAACTCACCACCACACCCCTAGCCAAAAGGCCCAAAAGAACACTGACGTCATCTCTTCTTCCAAGGCCCAAAACCCTAAAACCGAGTTGTTTCGTAAACATTATTGCAACTCTTTCAGTCTTCATCTCTCGTGCTTCTTGCCTCCGGTGTTCTCTCTATCTCCAATCTCTTGTAAATTTTTCTTTACTTGCATATTAATATAACTGATTGTTCTGCTTGGTTAGAGAGAAAACGCTAAGTGAATTATGAGTTCAAATAGCTTACTTTCCCTGTATTCTTTCAGAAGTATTAGAGAGTAAGAAGAGTCAGATTTTGGTGGTGGTATTCAAAGCTTCAGTAATGCCTGACGTACAACCTCTTGTCAATGATTTTATAAACAAGCTTAAGAAAAGGTGAACTCGTTTTCAATTGTATATGTTCCCATTCTGTGTAGGATGGTTTCTTTTATCTCACTTGGTTGGCTTTTTGGTACATGGAAGCAGGCAGATAGAGGGTTCGCAGGCCACGTCAAAGCTTACAGCGGAATTGCTACGCTCAGTGATTTCACAAACTCGAGTGCCTTACACCAATCAGGCTGGAGCTTTAATTGATGCTGTGAACTCTGTTGGAGCGCAACTAATTGCTGCTAATCCTCTTGGTTTGTGACTCTGTTAGTTTCTTTTTAATTAGGAGTCGAGAGTATACGCGTTTTTTGATGCTATAACTTTCTTGACTGTTTTTATGGGATTGATTCTATAAAGCTGTTGGAGTCTGTTGGTGGCAATGGAACTAACTTCCTGGTTAAAGATGTCGGGGCACCATTTTTATGTGATCTGAAATTATTCTTTTGCGAGGTGGATGGATTTGCTAGTTCCATTCATACTTTTACAATTCATTGCTGCAGAGCTCGCAGTAGGTAACATTGTGAGGCGTGTTTTGAACATCATCAGGGACGAGGATATATCTCTAACCACAGCTGCTATTGGGGGCTTGAATTTATCATCTGTAAGTGATGACGATGATGATGATGGTGACGGAGATAATCAGCCAGTTCTCTCAGCAGCTGCAGTTGCTGCTGCTGCAAGAAGCACTTTACGTGCACCTTCCTTGCACACCCTGCTGGAGGAAACTCCTGTGTCAGCAGCTATTCCTCACGCTTCATCATCAGGAGGTGAATCTGATGGAAAAAGCAAATGTATGTTACTAAATTCCATAGTTGGAACTTGTTTTTCCATTTCATTATGTATGACATCATATCTTTTGTTTTCTCATTGGAACGACAACCATGCAACCAAGATTCTTTAGTTTATCTGGCTAATCTTGACTGCTTTATGCTAGAGATCAGTTGCGTACTGTATTTTTATGCTTACGATGGAAATAAACATTCATGTTTTAACTATGATATCATTCGTTCAGTAATTTTTTACATGCTATAACAATTTATTTCATCAGTAGATAGCACATCTCTTCATACCTTGGTAAGTTGAGATTCTTTCTTTCCCCCATAGCAGCTGCTGATAAAGGTTCAAGAAGTAAAAGGCTGAAACATCATGTCATCGAAGCAGTTAATGAACTTATTCAAGTAATATCAACTTGTCATGAAGTGATTGCAGAACAAGCTGTTGAGCATATTCATCAGAAGTAATTTTCCCTTTTTGATCTTTGGTCTGTTAAGTTCATTGTGTGTGTCAACTGCCATATATTCTCTCTCTCTGTCCTGAATTGCATGGGGTTGGTGGCCAGGTCGGGTTGGAGGGAAGTGGGACTTTCATGCTTGAAGCAAATTCCATAATGTTTTTAAGCTACTGCTTTTCAATTATCTTTTGCTGTTTACTACAGAATAATCACCAATAACTTTTCATCTTTGTCCTGAATTTCAGTTGTATTAAGTTTAGCTGATTGATACTTCTCATATTATGTTTAGTTTCATCTTCAGTAGGTTCAATTTTTCATTTATTTTCTGAGGCTAGAGACTTGGAGAATACTAAAATGTTGAAGTTTGCCAATGAATTGGACATGCCTGAATTAAACTTGTGGATTACCACATACTATTTTAAATTTGAGAAATATTTTCCTGGTAATGATACAATAAGCATAACATTCTTGGCAACAAAGGCAATGATGAAAAAGCTCCGTGATCAATACAGTCATTTCTTACCGCTGTCTACGAGTGAAGGATCTAAGATACTGCTCCCAATGATATGTGACCAGTCGAACATACTTGTATTTCTATTTTATATATGCATGTACTCAATTTGTGCTATTCATAACTACGCACTATTTTCTACAGTTTGTGACTCTATTACCTTGCAGTAGGTTAGCAAGCTTATTCAAATCACATTAGTGTACCTTTTTTAGTTGCTAACTACTTGCTAAATCTATGTTCAGTGAAGTAATTCTGACTTTAGGCAGTTCAAAAACAGTATCGAAATTTCTTTGTTTCGCAAAGGAGAAGAAAAGATCATTCCGAGTTTTTGTTGCAGAGGGTGCCCCAAGGTTTGTACTAGATGACAAATATTGAGATGTATGATGGAATTTCACTATATTATTTTGTTAGAAATGTTCTCACTGCTAGCTGTTCTTCAACTAGATATAAAGGGCATGCTTTTGCAAAGGGGCTGGTGGAAAAAGGTTTGCAGACTACTCTGATTACTGACTCTGCAGTCTTCGCCATGATTTCCCGGGTGAACATGGTATGCTAAAGTCTCCTCTTTCCCTTGCCTTTTATCTTGGGCGAAGTAGTGCTCACACATTTCCTGAATTTTTGTTATGAAGGTTATTGTAGGAGCTCATGCCGTGATGGCCAACGGTGGCGTAATAGCACCTGTTGGCATGAATATGGTTGCACTTGCAGCTCAAAAGCATGCTGTCCCTTTTGTAGTACTTGCTGGAAGTCACAAGGTAAGCTTGCACAAGTTCAGCTCTGTTTGACATATGAATTATGTGGAATAGCAGATCAATTGAATGCAGACAGAGAGAGTGAGAGTAAAAGTGAGAAGATGTCTCATAAATGACAAATATTTACTGGTTTCCTAGATATTGGTGGTGGTAGATGTAAAGATTTTGAGACTTATCTACTTTAAACAAATAAAAGTTTTGCAGTATATCACTCTATGCCTCTGGAATTAGTAGTTCAGCTCCTTTTGAGTCCTTTTGTTTGCTATAAATGAGTGACTGATGGTAATTTTTGCGACAGTTGTGCCCTCTGTATCCTCACAACCCAGAGGTCTTATTGAATGAGTTGAGATCCCCATCTGAGCTTCTTGATTTTGGAGAATTCTCAGATTGCTTAGATTTTGGCAGTGGTTCTGGTTCTCCTCTCCTTCACATTGTCAATCCGACTTTCGATTATGTACCGCCAAACCTTGTTAGCCTCTTCATTACTGATACGTAAGTTCAGATGCTTTTGGCAATTGTATGAGGAAGTTTTGTTGAGGTTTGTAATTACATTAATGGACCATTCATATAGTTTGTTAACTAACTTCGTACGACCTTCACAGTGGAGGGCACAACCCATCATACATATATAGGCTCATTGCCGATTATTACTCTGCTGATGATTTGGTGATACAACGAAGACCTACTTCAGGAAGCTGAGTTCATCCAACTTGTATCCAACTGGTTGATGTTTCCTTCTTCTTCCTCGCTCACTCGAAATGATGGAACAAATAAGAGCTTACCCCATTACTGTCTGAATGCATTTCTTCAATTTCGATGCAGGAAACAATCCTGAATCAGCTTGGGGCATGGCACATTGGAGAACACCATTAATGCTGAGAAAGGTGGAGCTATTGAGTCCGAAAGAGGGGAACACTGAGGGTGGTTCGTTTCTTATAATCACATTAAAGCACACTATCATCAATTGCCTTTTGTAATGACGGACAAGGGAACAGTTCCATCGTTGGGACGCTTTGAGGATGTTTTTGACCTAGAATTGAGTAAATAGACTTGTTCTACTTTGAGACATTAGACTTGTTTGCAAAGTTAACGGTTCTTTATATAAATGGCATATGAAGCTATAGTTGTTTCTGAACATTGCACTTTTATGTAATGATTTTAGCTTCAAAAGGAATAATGATTTTATGAACATAAGGGAATAGCGAATCTATTAAGAAGTAAATGATCTTGACGATCTTGAAAATTAAATGGTTCACATTCGAGCTAAGGCTTCACAACTACTTGAGAACAGTTTTAAAGGGCTTCACAATTACTTGAGAACAGTTAAGGACTAGCCATTCATGCTTACAAACCGACTGAGGATAACAATTATCACTGATGAGCTACGTCAAACCAGAAGTAAACAGAAGCTCGTGTATAAATGACTCGAACCCGCTGTAATGAAAGGTCCCCATTTGTAAGGACAGCCTTGGCACCTCCCTCAATTCGAGTTTGAATAACCGAAACACCATCACAATCAGTCTTCAGCGAGGAAGCGAGGATTTTACACCCACTCGCTGTACTGACTATAGGGCATGATAGATAATCCAGAGGGTTCGACTCGCACTGAAGTACACAGCCGTCAATGGTTAGCCTTCCACTTCTATGGAGCAAGCAGCAACCCAGCTCAGCCTTCACGGTTAAGTTTGACAGTTTACAAGTTGACATGAATTCCAGTGCACTGCGCAAATAAGAACCAACCATATACTGCAGCTTAACATTGGCAGAAGAAAAAAAGATCAAGCATGATAACTATAGGAGAAGTCAACTCTATATTGTTCAATGTCAAAACCTCAAATAGATACAAATAGCAATTCTTGGATCCAGGCATCAGAGTAACCCCATTACATGCAGGAATTACGAGAATCACCTGACACCAATGCATAAAACTATAACAACGATGGTTTCTTTTTTTCATTTTTCTTTTTCGATTGTTGTGGGTTGGAATATGAGAGACAGCTCATACTAACGGTTCTACAAATATCATCGTTCATTTTAAGAATTTTCTGTGATGGCACAACGGCAAGGCAACTCCATATATCCACATCTAGCAACAGAACATCATTTTACAGAAGCTTCCATACCTGTCTGAACCTCGGGAGCATAACAGTGTTGTTTCATCAGGGAGCTCGCCTCCACCAATCTAGATGATTCAATTGATTTAGAAACTGCTCGCGATGGAATGTACAAACTACACTAACTAATCTTATTTTCTCCTAGTATGATACAGAAGTGGGGATCCTCTGTCCAATTTTACTCTGTCCAACACTATCCAATGCCCTTGGAAAATCTCTAAACTCATGTCCAATGGTCAAAACGACAGCATTTTGGACATTAAACAAGATTGAACAGGGTAAAATTGGACAGAGGATCTGAACTCATGATGCGGAAGATGAGGTCATTCCCCATTGCCCAGAGCAATTACATGTATATACACATATGAATATTATACTAGCCATCTCCTCCATGTCATGTTTTCTACAATGTAACGAAGTTTCTCACCACTGGTAAAAGGAAGTAGCAAATGAGAAAATATATGAAGAAACATAGAAAAACCATAAGGAACTCATAATATGCAACTTTCCCAAGAGATACTTTACAGATTTCGGAAAATAATTGGCTTGTACTTTAAATTTTAGCTTGTTAAACATAGTGACAACCCTTGCATAGAAATTTTAAAAATATGGGTATGAGGTTAAACTCACCAGGGGAAATCATGAAGTATGGGCCCAAAGAGAACAAAATAAGTTGGCATGATAAACTTACGGCTAGTTCTATCTTAAGATAGCATATGACTCGGTCTTTCCAGATTCAGCATACAAGGTACGTCTGAACCTACATATGAGGTACTTGTCCCAGCAAGAAGCATTTAAAAACTTGAAAATGTGTAAGCAGGAACATACCAGGCAAAGAGGTTTCTTTATTTGAATATTGGAAGCAAGATGACTGCCACCTGCTGCAATTAGAATAGTATCACCAGGCCTATAAAGAAAAAGTTTTACAGTTAGGTTTGAATCCCAATTTTCTCTATCTTTTGACAAAAAAAACACACATATGCAAGATGCCACTGGGCATACCTAGCAGCAGACACAGCTTTCTCAATGCTGGGGAAAACTCCAGGCTCTGAAAAATCTTTGACAGATCGATCTACTCTGAGCCACAGTCGAGGGTGACAAGCCAAATATTGCCATCTGTGGCAAACGAGGGCGGTGTTATACCGATCTGCAAACTAAATACAATTTGTGACACAACCAGAACAAATACATTTGGTACTGGATATACATGCAAGGTTCAGCATCAAATCTGTATAACAATAAGTAGCTAAACTACGAGCAACCGATTCAATTGGGAAATGTTCCAACACTAAGCAAATACTCATCTAAACCCTATTTTCCACGGCTTTCCCCATTTAGCTTTTTTTGCAAGAAATGATCAGCCTCATGTCCTAACACGCAAACCCAGATCGATCGCTTTAGTATCTTCAACCGCAATTCGTTCTCAATTGGAACAGTGGGTCGAGTCAAACCTTACCCAATTTAAATGAGTTATAATTCTTTAGAATTAGGACTTTGATAGCTGAAAAATGTATACACACACAACAAACAGAAAATTGTAAATCAATCGGGTTTCTTAACTACACCAAAGCTCTCTTATTCCTCCTAGATAAAGAGCTATTGACATATTGAACTCGGAACAATCGGCTACTGTTTGCTCAAAAACTACAAAGACGGAATCTTTGTTGACCCATTACCTAAATAATTAAATGGGTTGACAACAAAAGAGCTAATTACATGAATTTATGGAGTATAAAATAAAAAGACCTTAGAGAAAATAACTAAAAAACAAAACTGGATCACCGTGCAAAGCTAAAGAAGTAGAATTGAGGAAGAAAAAGAGAGTGCTAGACCTGGAATAGGAGGTAAGAAACTGAAGATGTGCATAAGACAACCATCGTCTAAATTACTGATAGGGCAACTGAAATTGTAATAGTTACAAGACGCTGAAGATGACGAAGACGACTTCTTATTCCTCTTCTTCCCTTGTCTCCGATTCTCCATCTCTCCAACTACAACACAATCCTCCATTTCCATTCTCCTACCTTACCGTACAACCAATGAATAAACGAATGAACGAATACCAGAGCAGGAGAACTGAATTGAAGGGATTTTGAGTGACCGACCCATAAACAAACAAACAACCAAACAAAACCCCCTCACCCTCACCCTTCTTCCTAACTATTATATCTCTCTTTATTTTCTCTACAGTCAGCGCAGGGCACACGAAATGTGAAGAACAAAACGGCGCGTTGTGAGCTTGGGCTCCTGGAGAAGGCCCGCTGGGTCTAGGCTCAATTGATTATCTCCAAAATTAATGAGATAACATTTTTCAAATTATCTAATATTCAATAATTAAAAAACTCAACCGGTTCGACTAGTTCAACCGTAAAAATCTTGAATTGTCCAAATTTTCATTTCAGTTTTCAACTTTTCAATTTGATTTATTTTAACAATTATTGTTGTTAAAAATTGATTAATTTATTAATTAACTGGTCAATTTTTACAAATTAATAAGTTCTTATAAACTAAAATAAATTAATTAGTGTTAATTTAAAAATCAATTTTTTAAAATTAAATTTCAAATTTTTTGATATATAAAATCATTCTCTTTTCATTATATCTCAAAATTTTTCATTATATTTAATCTTCATCGAGTTTTAGGACTTTTAATATCGATTAAACCTTTTAAATATTAAACCTTAAACTTCTTATTTTATCGGTTGGTCTGATTTTCAAAACATTGATCTAATCTTTTAATATTTTAAAATTTTTCATTAAATTAAAAATTTTCAAAATTATAAAAAAATCTCAAAGAATCAAACACTTTTTATCTCAAAATTAATTTAGGTTGTATTTAAATTCTATTATGTGATTTTTTTAATTTATATTTTAATATATGAACACTCCAAGTAGATTTAGTTCAAAAGTTACGAAGAGTAATATAAAAATATACTAACTGCTTTAAGAAGCTTAATAAAAGATAAGCAAGTAAAGACCTTACGTAGCTACTTCCAAACTTATATATTAAAAAAAAAAACCAATGGCTGAATGCACTATGGAATTCCAGAACTAGAACCACCAGCAAGCAAGTTGTTTGAGATATATGGACTTGCTGGTGCAATTAACTCCATCTTTCTCTGAACTACCTTGTTCTTCAGCTGTGTAAGGCGGAGCTTATAGTACTCAAGCTCCTCCAACTCCATATCATCTACAGGCTCATCCCATTCCCACCAGAATCCATTATTCATACTTTCATTCCTCTTGTTCTGCTCCTCAACAATGGCGAGACGCTTTTCTTCTTCCTCCAAGATTTTCAGGCGCTCCTTGTATGCCTCTTTTAGTATCTGTATGCAGTCGTTGTTCTTTGCCTGTGATTCTGTGTTACAATTCCGGTTGATATACCGGTCTAACACCGTGTCGACACTGGGGTGGCCAAAGCCAAAGACTTTGTTATGGCCGACATTGGTGGAGATAAACGCAACTTCAGCTCCACAAAGGATGCTGAGTTCGCTTGCTTTGTTCATAAGCCCATGACGGCGCTTAGACAAAGTGATAAGCTTTTTGCTTTGGTTTTCTATGGCCTTGATGGGAATTTTCCGGCGGCCTTGAGTTTTCTTAGGTTGGCTATTGTTATCAGCCATGACCACGTCCACAGATTGGTTGTTCGTCAGAGAAACCAGGTTTTGAGTTTCTTTGTCAAGTTTGTGTAATAATTATACGTGCATATATAGATACATAGGCAATGTATTGCATAAGTAAAAGATACTATTTTGTTTTTCTTATTCTTTCTTTTTTTTGTCTGTTAATATGTTAAATGATGAGGAATCACAACCTCTGAAAGATTTATTCATCAATAACAAATTCGTGATTTCTGACACATACTAAACAGCAAGATTCTGCTGCCATTTTTGATCTGATTTGTGGTTATGATACAATGATACATACTAAACAGGAACACTATAAAGAGGGAAAAAGAAATTGTACATATTAGTCTTCACATGATTCATGGTCAGTACTTAGACCTAAATCAACTGATTCACACCGTTAATAGAGGTCTATATAAAGCCTAGCTCCCTCAACTCTTGACCTATATATGCTCTTGTTGTAAGTGTTTGAAGTCAGTGAACTATAATCTGCAACTAATTAATGCCGTAATCCCATTAAATTTGACACAAATTAAGGATTTGAAGATGGGAATTATGAAGTCTTTCTGGTTGTTATTGATCCTTTTTTCTTGTTATGAAACTACTTGGCTAAATATTATCTAGGGGTACGAGTGTTTTGAATTAGTTTGTAGGGGGTGGCATGCATAAAACCGATGGCGTTGTAAAGGTCAGTAGATATGTTGTTCCTGCATTAAAGCCAAACCTTAAGTAACAGCAGTATCCCTGTGAATGAGACTTCATAAATTTTCTTTTTTTATGCATCGAACATGAAGACTTTTGGTGCATGGAAGATTTCAAATTAACACTGATCACTAATAGGTTAAATTCATTGCTTGAAAGAAAGATGGGTGATGGGAACAGAAGTTTTGAGTTGAACCATAGGCAAAAGATTGGATGTTGTTGAATAAATAACTTATGAACACATCACTTAAACCATAAAATCAACATAACTAATCTTAGATTTAACATTTAGAACGGCGTACTCTATATTCACCGATTCTTAAATCAAGAAAAGGGTTGACTCCTATATGTCAAGGGTGCAGAAGGAGTAAGGTTGAAGTTGTAAGGGAAACAAAAGCGAAAGAGGGGGAAACAAAAGATAAAGAGGAATTGCTGCCTTTTTTGGGTCAATAAGACCTTCGATTTAAGCCGAAAGGCAAGAATAACTCATGTAAGCTGCTAGATACGATGATTTGTACATAACTAGAGATCATTTATAAGGAAGAGTACTTACTTCCAAATCCCAATGCAGCTAAAATTGAATAGCTAGTAGGAATCTTGTTGGTCATGCATGCTTGGCTTGTATGTAGGTCATTAAAAAGGACACTTAAGCAGTTCACTTTGGAAACCAAAAGCCAAAGGTTGTTTATTTGGATTCATTAAACACATGGGGTCCTACTCTTGAGCTAGTTTTTGGGGTTTCATGCCAAGAGTGCAGATGAAGCAAAGTTAGGGACAGTAATAGAGCCGGTGCCAGAGGCATAGTCATTTTTCTTATTATTTTGCCCTTTGTCGGCATTACCGTTTTCTACCATGTGTGCAGCAAATCAACATTCGTTGTGCATTAAAAATAAATTTTTAAGGATTTTGAGAAATGTGTAAGAAAGAATGGCCGAGTGTCGGAACTTAAATGAGGGGTAGGTTGGGTTTCAATTCCAATGTTTAATGGTCAGTTCGAGTCTAGGAGGCACACCACCTGATTTTAGTTAATACTGTATGTACTACCTAACTACCACTACCCATATCTAAGGAAGGAAGCTGGCTGGGGTCAAGTGGTATATGTTGGTCTTAAACGTAAAAATTTATTAGAATCTTAGCATGAGCAGTTAATGTTTCTCAAACATTACATACATCTACATACAAAATCATTTAGAACAGCGGCTTACCTCGGTGTAGTTTTCATTTGAGGTTTATGTGTCGTCCTTGAACTTCTTTTGACCATTTTTAACATCAGCCCATGTAAAACATAACTAGGTGGCAGCAGCAGAGTATACAGTAATACTACTCTCAATTGTTGAACAGTTCAGTACCTGTCACATCAGGAGAAAACAAAAATGTATGCTTTGCTACTCATGTTCAGCAGCTGGAAGTTAACCTAAAGTTCATCGTTACACGAGTCCCCTTTCAAGGATTTCAAGGACAATACACGAAAACTATCTGTTTAGCTGAGCTAATCATCCGATTGCAATCGATGTTTGACTGTAATGGATAAGTTCGGTGAGAAAATATACATGTATGTAGGCAGCTTGATTACCGTTCAAATCTCCCAATTAAAACAAGAATCCTGTGTTTCCCCTTTTCTATTGTTACTTATAAAATCAGGTCAATCTGCCACAAATTCCTCTCTCACTGTTTTTGTCAAAAGTTGATTAACAAATTCTGTGCAAAATCATGCCAGCAAACAAAAGATAGCCAGGTTCTAAGGAGAACAAATAAAAGGAAACGCAAATCTTCCAAAAGAGTTAAAAAGTAGAAAAGAGAAAGTCAGTCATTAGAAGCCATTGTAAATAATAGGACACCTATCATGAAATCTACAATACTTTATATGTTAGTTTCAAGTACTTTCCTAGTAGCAATTTATCATAAGAACAGTTTAACCTGCCTCCAAAACACACCATGATATTTGAAGAAAGCTGGAAATGGATATAACTAGACATACAGTAATAAATAGTAGATATTGGTATTGGTATATTTATGACTTCATCTGCCACAAACTATCACCGCCGACACATAATCTTTTGTGTCTAAAATGAACCATGCAAGAAAGATCGACTGACACGAAATGTAAAGAAATTCAATACCCAAATGGTGTGTTGGTGGAAAAGGAAAGGGGCTCCGACGAAAAAGCATGAGATGAGAGGAGTGTGGAGGAAGGAATGTGAGGCCGGAAAAACAATGGAATGAATATTGAATATTATTATAGTAATCGTCAAAGTAGATAATGTCAAGATTATGGAGTAGTGACAAGGTCGTGATTGCCCCAAGAGCATCTCTTGATGATCATGATCACTTCAATTTTATCTAATAAGAAAGTCAACTGATAAAATACTAAATGGTTTCAGTGGTTAAGATCTTCCTTTCCTCAGCCTCCTCCTAATATTGTATTGTATTGTATAGCAGTAGCCATGGAAGTGCATGTGTCCTCTCTTACCTTATGGTCCACCACAGTAAATAAATGAGAAACGAGAGAAGGTAAGGGTTTAGTTAGGTCTTACTCGAGTGATCTCTCTCTTGAGTTAATTCATTGACCCTTCTTCTTCTTCCTCCTCCCCCTCCTCCTCCTCCCCCTCCTCGTACCACCCACTCCCACCACTAACTCCTCCATGTAAATGCAATGTCCATTCACTAGTTTTTACTTGCTCGCGTGAATCTCACATGCCCTTCTCTTTCCCTGCCTTCATTCTTGCTTGTTTCTCTTATTATATAGAAGCCAATAAAGCTCTCTCTTCCACTGTCTCTTAATTCTTAACACCAACCAGAAACAGTAGTAACAGTAGCAGTTTCTAAAGCAAAGCCAACAATGTCCTCCTCCTCCTCCTCCTCTTCCTACTCTGCTTACTCTCCTCCTTCTATATTAGCTTTCAATGATAACAATAGTCACCATACGAATACGGCGCCATTTGAGGGTCTGAAGCCCAGCATTCTCATTATTCTTCTTGTTCTTTCTGTAACCGTTCTCCTCTCCGTCTCTCTTTGCCTCCTCCTCCGCCTACTCAACCACCGCTGCCTCCAACACCTCTCTACCTCCGCCACCACTCTCCCGACTTCCACCACCACCACCACCTCCTCCTCCAACCGCCACTCCCACCGAGTCTCTCCCGAGACTCCGCAGTCTTCGTTTTTGGATGCTCTCCCGCTCTTCACCTTCAGCTCCATCAAACGTCGCTCTTCCTCCTCAGCAGGCGACTGCGCCGTCTGCTTGTCCAAATTCGAACCGCAGGACCAGCTGCGGCTGCTTCCGCTCTGCTGTCATGCTTTTCATGCGGTTTGTATCGACATGTGGCTCCAATCCAATCAAACTTGTCCTCTCTGCCGCTCTTCTATCCAAGCCTCTGACTCCAACATCTTCAGCTCACTCTCCAACAACAACAACGACAGCTTCCGTCTCGAGATCGGTTCCATCAGCCGCCGCCGCCAAGGCCTACAGGATTCCGCCCCTGACTCGCGGGCCTCGTACTCGCTCGGTTCTTTCGATTACGTAGTGGAAGAAGAGTCGGAGATTTACACGGACCACACACAACAACAGAGAAGCGTATTAGATAAGGATACAGGATCGGAGGCGACTCAGCAAGAACAACAAGCAAATCTCGCGTCGGACGTATCGAGCGGAAGGAGTTGGCTGAAGGAGTACGTTGACAGGCTTTCGAACACGCTGTCGTCGCGAGCTTTCTCATTCGGGAGTTCAGGAAGATTCTTCACCGGAAGCAGTCGACGGACGGAGATAGGAAGCGCGGTGGCGGGAGTAGGGTGTGATCTGGAGGGCAACCGCATTGGAGAGGAGATCAGCGAACTGTTCCGTTGGTTCTCAGGGGTATGAACGGTAAATAGATAGCATAATGAGGTTAAATTCCCAATAATATATATATATATATATATTTTGTATTTTTATAGAAGATTGACTAGATATTATTACTATTTCCACTCTGTAAAAACGACAAGCCGTAGAAGAACAAGCCGCCAAAGGAAATGAAAGCAGTGTGGGTGTGGATAAAGAAAGGGAAACAATTATAACACATGTAGCTACCTTCCTTCATTTGTATTTCATTCTTGGTATAGATAAAGTAGTTTCTTTTTTATCATTTTTGAAACATTTTGAATGGGGATTGATTTTTTTCTATATTATTAATTTATACAAAAATTATGCCAAGAAATACTTAATTTCATGCAAAAAAAAACTTACTTTGTTTGTCAATTTGGTGTAGATAAAGTAGTTTGTTAATTTTTTAATTACTTTTTGAAAGATTTTAATTGGGGATTAACTTTTCATCATCTTGTTCTTGTTCTTGTGTAGAAGGTTTCTAATTTCAGAAAATGTGTTATTATGTTTAAAACAATTGAAAGAGATGGTGAAGAATAAAAATATATTGAAAAAATTGTAAATATTAGTTGAATATTTGATAAGGTAATGATTAATTTCATGCAACAAAAATTAGTACTTTGGTACCATGGATTGAATGCATATCTAACCTTCAGAAGAAGAAAAAGAAACAGATGGTAAAAGGACAAAACCCCAATGCCCTGTCAAGAGGTACCTGCAGAAAAGTTAATAGCTTGGAGTAGGGTCAGCTAGCATTAGTTTGTTTTAGTAATGTTAGGTTAACTAGCTTTTAGTTGACTATTTAAGTTGGAGGTTCAAGAAACTCCATTTTTCCAAACTGAATTACCAAGAAATTGTGGAACTGGAAAGTGATTGAACAAAATTTGAATCTCTTACAATGAAAGCTTGTACAATGGGATGTCTTGGTCTTTTTCCTCAGAATCTCAAAGCAGAGTCTTTTCTTTCTCAGCAGCTGTAAGACTGTCAAGAATCAAGCTTGGTGTAAATGATGCAGAAGACAGATCTGAAGGAAAGCCAAGCTGATGATGAAGATGATGTTCAGAAGCACAGATACACTATGTCCGGAGCTGCACGGGAATGTGCTTCCGCTATAGCACCCTTCCTTCTGTTCAATTCCTGTGCCGCGATCTTCCAGAACAAATGTAGAGTTTGTCTTACCGTCACTGAACAAAATAGACCAAAAGAAGGGACCTTTATGAAACCCAATCAAGCCTACTCCGACCTGGGTGTGCGACTTGTTTCTCAAAAGTGACAAAGAGTTATTGTCTTTAACAAGAACATGTGAAAAGGCTATTGATGGCTCAAGATACTTGGATTGACACCCCACTATATGGCCTGTTATTGTGCCGAAAGTCGGTAGTTCTACGCCACAATTTGGGGCGAAAATCTCTGTGAAGTCATCTTCAGGAGGTTTGCAGTTAACAGCATTGTTGCCAGTGCAGTTACCCTTGCATAATTCAACATATTGCAGGGCCATGCAGCCAAGACCGGGGCTGTCATTCAACTGCGGTAGCTTGTGCACAGTTCTATTCTTATTAATGATGTCAACAAGATCATTGGCAGCGTTTCCTGAAGATCAATCAAAGGGTAATATAACAATTAACAATCAATTGTTAAGAGCAATTTTCGAAGCAACAACATGTGCATCATCTGACTATGGCTGTTATGAATCCTAATACCAAACATCTCTTTAATACTAAATTTTCTCCGAGTTATGATGTGTTAAGAAAACAATCCCTTTGCATAGAGATTATGATTCCCAGACAACAAACTTAGTTGTTTGGTGTCCATACTCTCTACCTATATGCACATATACTTAAAGGAAAGAGTATAAGCATAAAATATATCGCTGTCAATAAACACAACCAATTTAAGTTCTTCGGTGGCTACTGAAATCGATGTTCAATCCCTGTGCTTCCCAAACGCATGAACAATAGGAGCGTTTTTGGAATATCATGACAAACTCCCAATATTCAATGATGCCATTTAGTGAAGCAGACCAACTTCCCAAACACATGAACAATAGGAGCGTTTTAGGAATATCATGACAAACTCCAAATCTTCAATGATGCCATTTAGTGAAGTCTTGTTGGAGGCTTGATCAGAACAAATTCCCTAGTAAATTCACAAACACAAACACAGAAAGCATCTAGCTCTGGTTCATCATCACCTACTCAAGATATGGATAGAAACCTTTCATTACATGTCTTAGGCTACAATAAACTGAAATCTGCAGTAATTCTGTCAATTCAATCGAAAAAAACTCGAGCCCTAGCTTTTATGAGGCAATCATCAAGCCATTGGTTTCCCTAACAGCTTGGATATTTCTCATGTTAATGGCTCCTCGGAACATCGTAAGGTGCAAAAGCAAGAGCACCAGGTTCTTTAAAACGAATCAACATAACCTACATTTTCACTTCTTCCATGGATTGATTGCCCCATTAACTAGGGTTCTAAAGTCACTCGTCCCATATTTCTACAACCAAAATAGAGATTGAACAATCGATAACAGTGACACAATCCCAACTCCAAGCCCATAGTTGTGGACCACCCCTGAGAGTGACACTATATACATGCAAGCTCACAGGGAAACAGCGGAAAAGAACAGGACATTACCATGATGATGCTTGGAACGAACAAAAGAAGCGGCTAGAAGTAAATAACAGAGAGCAATCGACAGTGACAAACAGAGCTTCTTCTCAACCACCAACATCATCCCCAACACTGAAATCCTGCTCCAGCACTCACTGTGTGAGGTAAAGAAAAAGGTGACAGGTCTAAGAACCCTAAAAGCAGCAGATTGAGCTCACTTCTTAACCAACATTCCTTTTCTATGGAGGTTTGACTGTGAGTGGAAAAAGGATAAAAGTGTTGCAGAGATTAAGGAGTGGTGGCCTCATCCATAGCTGTACATTTGAAGAAAGAAAGTATCTTTCTTGGATACTTTTTATCTAATCTTTTGCTCAAAATTGGTTAATATTATACATAATAATTTACAGAAATCACAACCACATTTTATTAAAAAAAATATGTAATTTTATTATTAATTAATAAAGAAATTATTTATGATAGATTTATAAAAAATAAAATACAAATTATTAATATATTTTATATTATAAAATTTTTAGTTATTTAACAAAATTATTAAACATTAATAATTTATAAATTATTTTATTGAATTTTATTTATCTTAATATAGTAATAACTAAAATTGATAAATTAAAGTCAAATTTCTAAAATTTAATTAAATTAGGTAAATTTTGAATTTAATTTATCAATTTTAATTATTATTATATTAAGATAAATAAAATTCAATAAAATAATATATAAATTATTATTACTTAATAACTTTGTTAATTATCTAAAAATTTTATAATTAAAATTTAAAGCAGGCTTGAATATAAGAAATTATTGTTAATAATAATATCACAATAGAATAAAAAAGAGTGGAGCATAAAAATGAAACTAGCAAATTATTTCGAAAAGTTTAATAATACGAACCCTTATCTTTAATTAATATAAAGATTTTTAAATAACTTATATAATACAATTTTAAATTAAAGCGGTGTAAATTTTGATTTAAATAAATTGAATTTTTTTAAAAATAATATTAATTTAAATTTTAAAATAATTTTAATTTTTAAAATTTTAAAATTTAAAATATTGTTTATTTGAAAATAAAATTAAAATAATATCGAATTAGATTATTTTAATAAGTTTTGAATATTCGATCCGGTGTCTTTGGAACAATAAAATGAAAGGGAAAAATATGTAATAAATATAAAAATAGATATATGATGTAAATAGTCTCTATATATTGAGAGAGCAGGCGAAAAGAAGAGTCTAGAAAGGGTTGTAGCTGTACTGTAGTACTCGGTCTTCGTCTTCCTCTCCCTCAAAGTCTACCTTATCTCATGGCGTCTACATTTGTTACAGTACCTGCAAGGTCCTTCTTTGTTCCCAACACCAATGCGCCTTCTCTTGCTCGTCCAGCACTCGTAGGTTAGTAGCTTTTATGTATTTTAATTTTTAGACTACTTAACAACAATGGTTGCTGGTTTCATTTTTAACCTAATTCTTTTATGGGTACTATTGCAGGAGGGTTGAGGAGAAATTCCTTGAGAATTAATGCCGTTGCTAAGAAATGGGAACCCGCAAAGGTCTCGTCTTTTTCTCTTTTCATGTATAATCTTTGCTCGTTTATTTGAGGGTTAACTTCTGCTGCATGACTATTGTTTGGGTTTTGTAGGTTGTTCCTCAAGCTGACAGAGTTCTTATCCGCCTCGAAGAGCTAACCGAGGTCTACTCCTACCCCTTTATCTGTTTTACTTCATTGTTTGTGCCATGTTCTGGGCTCTTGTTCATTTCATTTTCAACTCCAAAAGTTAAGTTTTTTGGTACTGTCCCATTACTCTAAATGGCTTGTTGATTAAATGTTCAGACTTGGAATTGAGAAGTTCGATTCTTTTTAGTTACGTGCGTTTGTTTGCTCGGGATTTTGGATAATATGCAATCTTCATCTGCAAAACTAACTCGGGTTTTCAGTTTCAACTGGTGGAACGAGATTCCATTCCCTTTTAAGTTTTGATAATCATAGTTACACCTTTGATTTTCACTTGGAGATAATATTGCATATTCCCATCTAAAACTGTTATTTGACAATTTGGTTGTGAAGTATAAGAGTAAAGGAGGTCGAGATCAGTGAATCATTTCCTTATCAAATCTCATCTACTATGCTGATATATAAAATTTATGCTGCAGAAATCTGCCGGTGGGGTTCTGTTGCCCAAATCTGCTGTCAAATTTGAACGTTACCTCATGGGCGAGGTGAGTGAATTGCCGGCTTGCCGGCTTTTGGCTTTGGCTTTGTACATGGAAGTCGATTCTTGTCAGTTCTAACATATGCAAAAACATGATTTAGGTACTTTCTGTTGGTACTGAGGTCGGACAGGTGGAGATGGGAAAGAAGGTAAGTAGTAGTAAACAGTCGATTGAGTCGTAAGAAATTAATGTATTGATTTTAAAGTTATCGTTCTTTTGTCAGAGTAATATGCTTCTCTGCAAATTAATGTTAAAAAAGATGATCTTCCGGCCATTAACATCAATATCTAATTTCTTTTGCAGGTTCTATTTTCTGACATAAATGCATATGAGGTCAGTAACATTAGTTTAACAGGGAGGGAAATCAACAATCTATTAGCAACGTTTGCTTACATTGTGGTTTGTAAGCAAATCAATGGTGTTGCCTCCTATATCATTATTATCTGAATATCTGTGTTGTTCAGGTTGATCTAGGCACGGAAGCCAGACACTGCTTCTGCAAAGCTGATGATTTGTTGGCCGTGGTCGAGTAAAGACGGAGATTTTTCTGTTACATTTGCCCCTTAAGAGGGTTCTTGAGCCTTGTTTATTGGCAATCTTAGGAAAAAAATTTTGAAGACTTGCAATTTGGGATTGGGTTAATCGCCCTTCTTTCTTTGTGTTCTTGTGTGTTATTACATAAAACATATGGAATGACTAAAGGTTATGTTCTTGGCACCTAATCTAGGAACAGCACAGTAACTCTTCACAACTAAATCTCAGAACTTGAAAAATACAACCTGAGAAACAGGAGCCTGAGCCAATTTGGCCGAGGACATCACCGTCTTGGTGTTATGTTCTGTCTAAGTATCTATTTGGTTGAGTTTTTAGAGATTGAATAAACGGAGAGATCTTAAAAAAAAAAGTGTTTAGTTGTAAAATAAAAAATATTTTTTTAATAAATATAGGTATTAGTTAAAATATAGTTTTTTATAAGTTTAAATTTGGAGTTTTTAAAAATAAACACTTTTTTAAGTAAAATTTTCAGATTAATTAATAAGTTTATTTTTAATCCTTTTTATTCTTATGTCTTTCACATAATTTTCACAATACTGATAAATATATTTTTATATTTATTTTGAGATTTATATAATATTATTTAATTTTTTTATATGTTTTAATATTTATTTTTAATATTAATTTTATTTATATTATAATTCATACAAAATATTTAGTTAGATATATTTTTATTTTTGTTTTATATAGTTTAAAATTATATAAAAATTAATGTATTGTACTTTGCATATTGTTTAATATGTTTTACATAATATTTATATGTATAAACAGAAAATTAGTTTCTTTAAAAAAAAATTTACTGATAAAAGTTTTACCAATATAAACTCATCTCAAGTACTAAGATGAAGCAAATTGCTGCCTTTATTTTAGGTGACCAAATTGTGACTATAACCATTTCAGATTATGATTGGTCCACAAAAGTTGGAGGAAATGGAAATTATTCGCGGAGTAGATGCACACTAGGAAGCAGAAACTGAAAGTTGGTAACAAGTTTTAGCCTAGAAAAATATTCACTGATTCTACGCTTTCCAGTTGATAGAATGCCAAAAAATTTAAAAAAGGTAACGTCTTCCAAGTTATTGCAGACAAAATTATGGCCAAAACTAGGAGCTGGACAGCAAAAACCTAAGACACGTAAAGGAAAAAGCTCTAAGTGAGTTAGAACTCAAACAAGCGCAATTCAACCATTCCCTCTTTTCTTTTAGGAGAATACCAAGCAACTACTTTTCCGGAACGTAAAAGCCTCAATGAACAAGTCAAGCTGTATACGAGGTCTTCCATATGGGGACCTTTTCTCTCTGGTGAAGAACCTAGTGAAAACTTTGAATCAACTCTAAAGCCGACCGGGCCAACAATCTGCAGAAAATAAGGAGCTATCCAGATAAGGAACTTTGTGTAGCTTTATTCTTTGAGGTGAAGTTGAAGTTAACTGGTTTATTCTTCCCCAGACTGAGAAGTTAGAGAAAGGGTACCTGCTGCTGAAGGATCAAATTCAGCTTGGGAGAAGAAAGAGGACTACTTCCTGCACTTTCTGAAGATCTCCTCAAAATATTGAAGACCTTCTTTGTAAAAGCAGATGCCGAACAGATGTCCAGGCGAGCATCTAACCTGGTGAGGTCGCCATATTGCTTTCTGAATTTCCCATGTTGGAATGTATAGCAAACTGACCCAAACAAATCAGCACTAAATGGGCTTCTTTTGTCACTCCTCACTGATATGTTTCCATCACCATTTGATTCAGCATGTACAGAACTCTCACTGCCGCTTAACCAGGCCTCGCACGTACCACCTGGCATGGAACAAATAATTAACATCAAGCTTTTGTCTTTTCCTTTATTTCATAAAGAAGTAGTAGTTAGAGCTAGAAAAGTGATTCATGTGAAATCTCTTCCAAGAGAAAAACAAGAATCTGAAACATTTATCTTACAATTGCTTATCTTGCAACAACCATTCATTGCTGAATGGTGCAATTTCAAAAATGATGGAATAAAAGGCACAAGAAACAAACACATATCAACTGTTAGTCACTACTCTGCATCCAGAAAAATTACCAATAATTCCAGATATTGTTGCATGAGGTTCTTTCATACGTTGATCATATGCAGTATGCCAAAACCAACCCTGTTCTTTCTTTATTAAAAGATCCTTCTTAGTCTCCTTTTTCCTCCAAAAGTCCTTGCTCTTCTCATATGAAAAGGCAGCCTTTGCGCATAATCCAGGCAACAGAGCCAAAGGTGCCTCACCATTTGTGCTGTTAACAGCCTGGGGATGACCAGTATTTTTGTGGATACCAAAACGGTATCGGAACCCAGATTCAGATGTAAGAGAAGACATATCTAAGGATATCGACTCTGGGACATCCCAATATCCTCCTTTACGGTCAATATACAGCTCTGGCCATCCAGCCTCCAAAGTGATATCATGATCAGAAAGCTACGAACCACAAAGTATCAAGTGAACCAGTTAAGTCAACACAACGAACAAGAAAACTAAATAATGAAAGTGTAATCCTCCTTCCCCATCTCAGCGAAATTAAGGCCCCATACGTGAAAATATAACAGAAATTAACCAATTAAAGGAAAATATCTTTCTATTAAGCATTTGGTTTATTATTCATAGAAGTCTCATAGAAGAAGCCATATCTAAATTTTTTTTGCCATTTCCAGATATATTCTAAGAGGCAGGAACTATACTAAAAAGTCATCAAAGGAAGTGTTTTGGAATGAATCACCAAGCCTTAGGTGTTGCTATTAGCATACGGAATAAACATTTTCCTTTGAAAACAATCTGACTAAAGAGAATGTATAACAATCATCAAATAAATGTAAGAGGGAAGGTGCAAAGTTGCTAAGTTTTCTACTTAAATGAAAGAGAGCATGGGAGATGAATGGAATATAAATGCATGCCTTTTGATAGAGCATCATTTTGTATCGAGGTCTCTTCTTCTCACCATGCCGTTCTGTGCCCAGCAACAGAGAGGTTGTGGAAGTAGGGGAAAGTTGTGCTAACAAGCTCATAGAATAAAGCGACTTATCCAAAATATGCTTGGCTGCATCTTTAAATACAGAGTAATCCATTTCCTCAGCATTAGAAAGTTCTGCTTTGATGGATGAAAACAGTTTTTTGGGTCGGAATTGCCCAATTAATCCAAG
>JANZXR010000005.1:1681972-1710867 GCA_027575705.1 Erythroxylum echinodendron | reverse complement strand
TTTGGTCCTAAATGCCACTTGATTTGGGGAAGAGAAATTAGTCCCATTCTTAGTCTAAATTAATTAATTTAATTTAATTTAATTTAACGGAATTTTAATTTAGATTTGAATATTCTCAACCAACTTAAATTAATTCAAATTTGAAAAAAGAATTGAACTCAAAATCATAAAAATTAAATCAATTCAAAGCCAACGAATCAAATTAAGTTGATTCAAATTCCAATTCAAGCATTCAACTTTGTTAAAGTTTATGCTTACTTTATCATGTGTTTGATTATGCATGTTCTCGAATAGTGAATGATGTGAATCAAGTTATGAAGAGGCTCATTCACCTTACTTGCAAGGCAATGTGTCCATTAGGTGTGGAAAATTATAGAAATGTTCAACTTCTAAGCTAAGATGAGGATTGTGGTGCACAGTTTTGACCATTTGGATTGACAAAAGGTGAAGTAACATCCTAATACCAAATCTCCACTTTCATTTACTCTAAAGTTGCTTCATAATAATTAGTACATTGACAAGCATAACAAGCTCCACCAAAATTAAAGAAACATATGAAGAAGGAAAGAAGAAGAAGCCTTGTCATGAAATAAACCCTTTTTTTCCCTTTTTTGTGTTAGTAAAAGATGTTTGCAATAAAAGAGGCTTTTTAATCTCTTTATCCTATTATTCAATATGAAATTCCATTAATTTGAAAACTAATAGCAAGCTTCAAACTTCCCATTCTTTTAATCAAGCATAATGTTGCGAATCAAACCTTAATAAATGCTAATATGTAACACTAAATCTTAATCATGTATTGTTTCGAACTACATTGAAAATTTAAATAATCCTAAATTTTATGATCTTGTTATAGCGAAACGTAAGAGAAAAAAGAATTTATATCGCGATATTGAGAAGATTGTATTTTGAAAAAAAAATCGGATAAATTTGTCGATTGTAACGCATGGGAGTAGTGCACAAAATTCAAACACTAAGTATCATATTCACATGCAAAACAACTATTAGGGAAATGTCGCCATTTTACCTAACAAATCATGGGGGAAACTTACAAATTGTGCAAATGGTATGTTCTAAACATCATCTCGACCATTACGTGCACAATATTTACATTCCTAAAAGGGAAATGATGTGTTATTAGTTGTTGTTGTTACTTATTTGCATAAAGATCACGTCTTTAGACTAAAATAGAGCTATTCTTTTGTTCTTTACCTCATCATTTCCATTTCCTAGTTCTTTAAGCCTTAAGCCACATGAAATTACATCATAGATCTCAGAGTAAGTCCGGTGGCCTTCGAAAGCATACCGGTTTTGCTTTAAAATAGAGTTTATAAAGTTTTTGACTCTTCTTTCCTCTACAATATGGGATGATGTCACATTTCCTCAATTTTATATCTTATCATATATCTCCATCATAGCTTTGTGATGCTTAGTCTATAAATTATGCAAACTTCTATCTCACAAGGAAGAAGAAAATCTAGCAACAGCAGCTTATAATAAGCTTTCCAACTCCAGCTTTTAGAAAGTAGTCTCTTAGGACACGACTATAATGGTGTCTAATACCTTCTCCATTCTCTTGCTTCTTGTCTTTCTCGTAAGCTCCCATTCCGCAACTTCACACAATATCATCAAAGCTACCTGCAAGATATGTGCTAAAAAAGATCCAAACTTCAGCTACAACTTCTGTGTAACCTCTCTCCAAGCAGCTCCAGGCAGCCACTGTGCTGATCTAAGGGAATTAGGTATCATATCTATGAAGTTGATCAATCACAACTTGACCGATACGAGGCTCTATATGAAGGAACTCCTGAAGAACAAAAAGATAGACCCTTTTACAAGGGCATGTCTAAATGATTGCCTGGAACTTTATTCAGACGCCATTCCACAACTGAAGCAAGCCATGGCAGATTACAAGTCCAAGCGCTATGACGACGCGAACATCCAACTAAGTGGGGTTATGGAAGCCCCATCGACTTGTGAAGATGGTTTCCAGGAACAACAAGGTGCAGTTTCACCACTTACGAAGATGAACAATGATACATATCGTTTGTCTGCTTTAGCTCTTGTCATCACTCATATGCTCCATTGATTTTTCCTCCTTGTTCCTACTTTTGTCTCCTCTTCTGTTGACTTAATAATATCAGTTTCCTTATCTTTAACATGTTCTAAGGGAAGGAAGGAAAAGCAGGAATTTGGAACTATGAATTGCTTACGTTTTGGATAGATATTCAACAAATGATCACTTACCAACTGGTGGAAGACTCTATCGTGTTTTGCATAGATCAACAACTTTATTTTGTTTCATAATTAGTAATGATGTATGCAATATGAAAACTGAGTTGTCAACTTGCGTGATTTGAAATTAAAGCAAGAACAAGGTAAGAGTGACGACTAATTAAACTTGTCTTAGAGTTGTATGTTGCCAACTTTAAATATTGCTAGTTAAAGCTTTCTTAATGATTAAGAGCAATAAAAAAAGGATTGAAATAGGAATTGAAAGCCAAATTAATTATAAGCATTACCTCATCCAAAGCAAACGCTGATATAGGAGGGATGACTCAATGGTCAACTTTTATTTAATTAAAAACCAAAAAGAGAATTTGGGCTTGAGTTGATATTCCCAAAGTCTAAATAAACTCTTTTTAAATTTAAATTTAAATTCAAAAGATTTCACAGTCGACCTAATTCATTTAATTTCTATAATCTAATTACTTAAGAGTATAATTTTTAGATATTAGTAATATAAGTAGAGAAGTTCAACATCACTCCTAAGTTTTCTCAAAATTATGGGTTCTAGGAAAGGGTGCCTCCTCAAGATTGAGAGTATATCTAAAGCATTGCCAACTTAGTGCCTCTGCTGCATCTGGTAGGCTGTCTTAGGTAGAATGTGAGGTCATTTGGGTAGAATTGGAGGAATTAATTGTGACGTAGGCTGTGTTATCTCAGCTTTCTATATCATCTATATAGTACACATATTGTCTTTAACATCATTCTGATATGATGTTATATGCAAAAGGAAGAAGCAGTGTGTCTTTAATCTTGACTCATCCTTCATGATTTCAACTTCTACTTCCCTGGAAATGAAGTTAAAAGACTATAACAGCCATATTCAACGAAATTGAAGATGTAAGATATCATCCTCATTTCTTCATGAGGCAATTTAGAAATTAGAAAGCATCAGATGAAGTGCACAGAACAATGAAAAACATTAGTCCTCAAAGTTGCTCTTTCTCAAACATTGGCAATCAGAGATCCTTTGTGATCAAGTTCATAGAAACATTAAAGTCAAATCGAACAAAAAAAACACAGAAAGCAGAAGTCTTGCATAACACTGAAGGAGAGAAAGGCGGAGTAAATCAGCTAGACAATGGATGGTTATGAACATAATCAATAGCAAGATTGCAGGAGTCGATCTTATCAGCTTCCTTGTCAGGGATTTTAAGCTTGAATTCTTCCTCTAGAGCCATGACAATCTCGACATTATCCAAGCTATCCAAGCCCAGGTCTTTCTGGAAATGTACGTCAGGAGTGACCTGCTCAGAAATTATTAAAGAAGCTATAACATTAGAAAATGACTTCTTCACGAATCTAATGTGACATTGAACAAGAACTCTAATCAATCAACGGACATTAAGGTAGGGAAAGAGAAAAGAAGAAACCTTTGAAGGATCGACTTTAGGGAAGGACTTGACGAAGTCGAGGACTCTGTCAACGACCTCTTCCTTGGCGCGATCATCGTCATGGTCCGACGACATGAAGCGTAGGATAGAACCTAAAGGATCCGAATTGGGTCGGGTTGGGGCAAGAGAAACCCGAAAATGGCGAAGCAACGCACTTTTCAGAGTGGAAGCCATGGAGAGGAGAAGAAGAAGATGATGATCATGAAAAGTTGGGGAAATCAAACTGAAACTGTCACTCGCACTCGGGAGAGAGAGATATAGTATAATCACGGACTACGCACGTGCTCAATGGGCCCCACTTATATGTTCTTAATGGGATTAAAAAAAACTAAAAACACCTTTCGATCGAGAGAGGCGGACGTACGGAGATCTCGATCTCGATCTCGATCACGACCTCGGTCTCGATCGAAGAAGAAGAAGAAGAAGGAGTATCCGTATCTGTATCTGAAAATGGCTCCTGTATCAGCACTTGCCAAGTACAAGCTGGTGTTTTTGGGGGATCAGTCTGTTGGCAAGACCAGCATCATCACTCGCTTCATGTACGATAAGTTCGATAACACATATCAGGTAACAGATCAAACTAGTTATGATTCTAGCTAGGTTTTGTAGTTCAACTATAGTCAATACGTTACGTTAAAATCTCAGTTTTCACTTCTTAGGCCACCATTGGTATTGATTTCCTGTCCAAGACCATGTATCTTGAAGATCGAACTGTTAGATTGCAGCTCTGGTATGTTGAATTAATCCTGATCCTGAATCTGAATCTGAGAGACGCCCCTCTTTTGGGCATTTCACCCTGGTATTTGATCTTGCTTACTGGTATTTTGATTCTACTTACAGGGACACTGCAGGACAGGAAAGGTTCAGGAGTCTGATTCCAAGCTATATTCGTGATTCCTCAGTGGCAGTCATTGTTTATGATGTTGCCAGTGTGTACTTTCATTCCCTTTTCTTTACACTTTTCACTTCCTTCATTACATGCCTCTCTTATTGCTTGCCACTCACCTCTAGGTAGACAGTCTTTCCTCAACACAGCTAAGTGGATTGAAGAAGTTCGTACTGAGCGTGGAAGTGATGTCATCATCGTGCTTGTTGGAAATAAGACTGATCTTGTGGAGAAAAGGTCATTTCCTTATGTTCCTAACACAATTTGCTGCTTTACTATGTTTCTCTTCCATGATATACTTATTAGTCAGTTGAGAATTTAGGTTATTATTGGACAATTCTTGTATGCAATTCTGAAAATGGAAAGAAGGGGAGAATCTGGCAACTTAAGCATTCACCATGTTAGTTTTCTGTGCAAATTAGACGCATAAAGAATTCTATCAATTACTCTTTGCGCTTCGTGATGGGTTCAAATGGTTCTGAATAGGATGTGATTGCCTGAAAGCAATTTGATGAAGGTTCTTGTTCAGTTGGGTTTTGAGTTCATCTTTATTAGTAGTCAGCAATTTGTCATTTCTGTTAAAATGTCCTGATGATTGATTCTGGAGAAACTTAGAAAGCTGTATCTTTTTTAAAATATTTACTTATATGCAAGCAAACTGGATAGTTCCCTCATCCCTTGGGATCTTTGACTTGGTGGTTTTTTAGGCAAGTATCAATAGAGGAAGGAGAAGCTAAAGCACGCGAGATGAACGTTATGTTTATCGAAACTAGTGCGAAGGCTGGCTTCAATATAAAGGTGAGCTTCCATTCTGTTGTGAAAATTTTGACTTTATAGAGCACAAATGCTGAATCTAATCCCTGTTTTCCTCTTTGCAACTTCCATTCCAGGCACTGTTTCGGAAAATTGCTGCAGCATTACCAGGAATGGAAACACTTTCTTCTACAAAGCAAGAAGATATGGTTGATGTGAATCTCAAGTCCTCCAACGCAAATGCATCACAGTCACAACAACAATCCGGAGGATGTGCCTGTTGATACCCAAAATCGAGATCTGAGTTCTGTTTAAATCATTCCCTTTGCATGTTTCTTTTTCCCCCTGAGTGTCTGTAAAGTTTGTGCACACGTCTGCTCTTGTTCTTAGTAGACACTGACTGCTATAGATGCATTTGTCTCTGCCTTGGATCTTGTTATGGACCACATCTCTTCAAGATTTTCTCCGTCCCAAGCAAAATAGAAAGTTGTGTTACTAACCATCTCTTTCCCTTCAGCACCTTATATGATAATGGATATAATGATCCGTAAATTATAATTTTTTTATAGATAAATTACTTGATAAACTAACACAATTCCAAACAAAGAAAGGGTTGGATCCAAGTTTTTTTCCTTTTCTTCATTAGTATGAATTATAATTTTTTTTTGTAAAAACTTAGGAAACCAACAAACTTGTGTTAGAACAATAAAAAGGTTGCATCAAAGATTTTTCTTTTCTTGTTAGAATGCAATATCTATATTTATTTGTAAAAACTTAGAAAAACCAACATATGCAAATATCCAACACTTGAAAAAAGAAATCAATTATAGAACAAATTCCTTAAACTTGAGATTTGTTTTATATACAGAAAGTGAAAGGAAAAAGGGAAGCCAAATAAATGCAAGAACAGGATGCACGTGAAAGTAATTGATAAGCCAAAAGCCAAATGGATTAGTGAATCAGTTACACAGTTTCACCTAAACGGATGAAAAGTCATAGTTTGTTCTGACCCGTTAGAGTATGATCCTTCCATTATTCTCTGTTTTCACCGTGAAAATTAAGAAGAAAAAAATCCATGTCTGCTGATTCTTTTTTCCATCAATTTATCCTCATGTAAGTGTAACATACGTGCAAGACTCAAGAATTTTTGTGCGTGTTATTTTGTCTCTTCCTTCTTGTGACAATCAGACCTCTCTCACTCACTCTCGTCCTCCTCAACATGTCAGGTGTGCGTTTCTCTTTCTTTCTCTCCTTTGGTTTCTTTAGAGGTCCACTAAGTGATTCGATTCCGTCATTGTGTTGTCGGGTATTCTTTCTTTTTGCATATAATCTTGTAATCGAACAAAAGTTTCCGACTTTTCAGGTTCTTCGTTCTCCCTCCGTTTGTTGTGGAGGAATTGAATAAGAAATCAGGATGAAAGGCGGTTTTTCACTTTGGGTTTTGACTTTTTTCGCTTTTATGCAATATAGAAAGCTTAAATGACCTCCTCCCTGAAATGGTGAATGAAACTCTTTTGTTCGTGCCTCTGTTTGACCTTCCTTGACAGAGTACAATCATTTTCTTTTGGATGGATATTACTTGTAACTACTGTTGATCAACTGTTACATGTGTTTCCGAAATTGGAATTCTCAAATTTTGTTTGACCTCACCGTCTCTCTTCTCTCACGTTAATGGATTCGCGTAAGTCTTGTTTCTGGAAATCAAGAATTCATTTCTGATAGATGTTCTCTTACTCGCAGCAGTACTATCATTTATCATGCTCCTGATGCTGCTTGCTTGATGTAAAGCAAATTCATGAAAATAAATTCTTTTGGGATTCTGTGTATAGATTCCTATTCTTAACATTTAATGTTATGTTTTGGTGTATGCCTCTGATTCAGATACATGAACATGTTTATGTAGAGGGCACATGATCTGAATTTCTGGTGAGAAGTATACATTGGGTCATTCTTCTTGTTTTAGCTCAACTGAAGGACACAGTTTTGATTATATGTTGCGCTCTGCTCGTACTTTCCTCATGCAGCTCAGCTCTCCTTTACTTTGCACTTGAATTCGGAGCATAAGTTCTTGATGGCTTCCTCCATTGATTGTGTTTAAGATAACAAAAATGTCATCTTTAAGAAACTTCTGGTCTGGCTTTTACTCAGACTTTCAAATAGCATTGTGTCTGTTAAGAACCAGAAATGAGTACAAGTTTTTGGGTTCTAAGCATTTCTGTTTATATTTGGATACTAAATTAGTACTTGTGTTTGGTTTATCTTAATGTTTGTCTAAATATTCTTGTTGCAGAGAACGAAGAACGAATTCGGGATAAGGTTGAAAATCCAGCAGTGCAACTTAACCTCCTCAAACTCGAACGCTGGAAGTGGTGGCTTTTGGTTGCACTGAACATTTTCTTCCTTATTGCCGGCCAGTCTGCTGCTATTCTTCTGGGGAGATTTTATTATGACAAGGGTGGTAATAGTAAATGGTTAGCGACCCTTGTTCAGACTGCTGGCTTCCCTATCCTTTTCGTTCCATATTTTCTCCTTCCTTTGTCACAGGAGCCTTCAACCTCAACCCAATCACCTTCTGTCAGAACTCTTGCAATGATCTACTTCTTCCTTGGAGTGCTTATCGCTGGAGATAATTATCTATATTCTGTTGGGCTTTTGTACCTGTCTGCCTCTACTTACTCTCTTATTTCGGCATCCCAATTAGCTTTTAATGCTATATTTTCATTCTTCATCAATTCGCAGAAGTTTACTTCTTTGATTCTCAACTCCGTGGTTGTGCTCTCATTTTCTGCTGCTCTGATCGCAGTGAATGATGATTCACAAGGGCCATCAGGAGTCTCTAAGTTGAAATACCTTATTGGCTTCCTTTGCACCCTATCTGCTTCAGCAATATATTCCCTGCTGCTTTCTCTCATGCAGCTTTCTTTTCAGAAGGTGATAAGAAAGGAAACATTTTCTGTGGCTTTGGAGATGCAGATTTATACATCACTCTTTGCGTCATGTGTTTCGATTGTGGGCCTTTTTGGAAGCGGGGAATGGAATAGTCTGCACGGTGAGATGCAAAGTTTCAGTACTGGAAGGGTCTCTTACGTGATGACTCTGGTTTGGACAGCAGTGACTTGGCAGCTTTGTTCAGTTGGTGTTGTAGGCTTGATTTATGTGGTATCTTCTCTCTTCTCCAATGTGATAAGCACCGTTGCGTTGGCAGTATCTCCTATTGCTGCTGTTATTGTTTTCCATGACAAGATGAATTCGATCAAGGTCATTGCGTTGCTTATGGCTCTTTGGGGTTTTGCTACCTATATTTATCAGAACTATCTTGACGATTCCAAAGCCAGGAGAACGAAAACTGAAGTTTCCGAAACGGAAACTCTTCGTGATCCTCTGCGCGTCTGAGAGTTGCAAAGCATAGCAGAAGAAGTTAGCTACCTCCTTGACCAATTTTTCTATTCTGTTGCAACTGACATCATTCTTTGTGATGTTCCATTGTAGCCGCAGCAAGGCAATTACGTAGTTGCATTTACTTCATCAAATAACTGGTTCTTTGATGGATGAAATCTTTATTCTTAGCTCCTTAGAAGCTGATGTTGAAGCAAAAAGGACAGATGTTCAGTTTCAAACATTATTAAACATAAGATTTGAGGCTGTAGGTAGGATTCTACTGCTATTATTTGTACTTGAAATTAAGAATAAAACGTTGTTCCTGCTCTTTCCTTAGATGGAGTTTTCGCTGTCAGTAACGCTTCTCTTGCATCGTCCACTAAAAAGGACAGGACATAGAAGCTGACAAACTCTGAACCATATTTTGCCGATGACTAGGAATCCAATCAATGCAGTGTAAGAGAAGAAGGTGTAGTTTAAAGGGTTTTGCTTAAAATAATAAAGGAACACAAAGTGGTAATGTTTGATTCCAAATTGCACATGCTCGCTACGATTTTGTGTTAGTCTATCACAGTGCAATGTACTGATTCTTTCGGTGTTTGAGTTGTCAACTTTTGTCTTTGACCATTTGAAATCCTAAAAACCCTTCATTTTGCTGATCATATAACAAAGTAGAGACTGCCCAGATTGTCTTCTGATGATCATTTTCATTAGGTAATCATTCAGTTCAATCCGGGAAAACCTTGGCACACATTCGTCATCTTTCGGGAGGGTATAGACTGTATGATATGATATGGTAAACATAATATAGTTCAAATTAATGTGATATTAGCGAATAGTATTAGCTGTCCTGGTAAGGTTAAGAGAGCAGGAAGCTGTTGGTTTCAAATATGAATAATCAATACCCATTTCAGAGGAAAAATGTCTCCTTTCACACTAAGTTGACACCTTGCTTTTTCTAAAAGATATTTTTGACTTTTTTTGGTGATATTAAATGGTTTTACTTCTTGAGTGATCCGTAATAGGACACGTGTAAGAAGATTATAGCTAGAACTTGTCAACGAACGGTTTTGTACTTGAAAGTCTTTAAACGGCGTCGTTTGTTAAAGTCTTCGAACGTTAGAAGTGACGTCGTCCACTTGCGTTAAATGTGCAAACACCAAAGGAAAGACCTCAACTGTATAGCATTCACTTTTCAACTCATCATTTATTGTTGAATTGAAGACACAGCACAATTAAGAACAAAAATATTAATTATATTAAAAAAGATTAATTATACTAAACTTCTCTACAATTTAATTCTTATGTTTTAAAAAAATATCATTTTTAATTGTTATATTAAATTACGTTTGTCTATTGGGACACCTAAGCTATAGTCTAAGAGTAGATTAGGTTTTGTCTTATATACGATAACAACAACCTCGTTGGTTCCTTTAATCTTGGTCTTATGAAAATGACAAGACACAACGGGACAAGCTTAGGATTTAGGTAATCCAAAATTTGATTATTAAGGGACACTATTTCTACTCATTGAGAGATACAACACATTCACACAACATGGTGACATTACTCAAAGTTAGGGATTGATGTGTTCAAGGCTTGACTTTTGAATGTTCCAACGGGGATTCTTTCTAGATGTTTGGGAAATTATAATTTGAACTCATCAACTAGTAAAAAATTGAATTAAATTTGATTTATTAGTATTTAAAATTTTATAATTTTAGTTCCATAGCATACATTCTTTTGTAGTTAATTTATGTTAAAATACTCTATTTATAAATTCTAAAACTAGCGTTGTTTTCCATATGGTACGTTACACGATATTATTTTAAAGTTTATAATTAAAGTTTGCAGTGAAAATGAATAGTGAAAGGAAAAGTATTATAAAATTAAAATTATAAGAGATTAACATTAACAACAACAATATTCAGTAGAAATTTTGCTAACATGCAGAGTTTGAACTCTGAAAACGTTAAGTAGTACATAATCTTATCTCTAATTAATAAAGAGACTGTTATTTTATAAGAGAATTATTGATAATTTTTAAAAATTAAAGGTACACTAATAATGTGTCTAGAATTCTAATTTGTAGAAAGACTTAAAAATAAAGTAAATCAGATCATTTTATGTATGATTGTCACAAAGATTAAAATGTTCTTCAAGCCTAGTTCTTATGAAACATAAACTAATGACAACACAACATCCAAGAAAACAAGCTGCATTAAATTACATAAATATTGGCTCAAGATTTAGAGGCTGAATATACCGTAAAAACTTTGCTTCTTTATTTGGTAAATTAGGTGGTGCCCACAAATCTGCTTAAATATGAGCGTCATATGGCTGCTTTCCTCATGTGTGTTCGATGTGGAAAATGTCAGGAATTAATGATTCACGCGCTGAGAGATTGTATCTGGGCATCTCAGATTTGGAGGCATATCATTGTAGCTATCTCTGAACGCTTCTTTTCTGTTGATTTAGATGAGTGGATAAATAACTATTCACTTAGGGACAATCTATTCCAAAAATATATTCTCAAATTTGTCACTGGCTTGTGAATTATTTGGTGCACTAGGAATCGGGAACTGATCAACTAAGAGTTTATACCTATTCGGAGACAGCATAAGTGGCATTTAAAACTCTTCAGTGAATGCAAGCTTGCTTTTTATCAAGAAGGAGAGAATAACTGGAGAAATATGCGATAGATATCTTGGTGGTTGAACTATATGCTACTTATCATGGCTTGATTCTAGAGTGAGATGGTGGCTATCGACGAGCTATTGTCGAATCAGATTATTAAGAAGCAGTGAAACTTGTCGTTCACTCGTGCTACTACTTCCACCCACGATGAGTGATTATCTTGACAATCAAGGAATTGCTTGGATGTGTTTGGAGTTGTTTTGTGAATAATGTTCTGCCTGAGGAAAATTAATGTGCGAATTTTCTTACGAAACAAGGCTCGTCAGGTACCCAAAGATTATGTATTTGAGACTCTCCAGCTCCAAGTCTGCGTTTGCTGCTGAAGTCTAATTTTTAATCTACTACTTTTCTAAGACTCATACTCTACCCTACCAAAAAAAAAAAAAGAAAAAGAAAACAAGTTGCCTTGGCAAAAATTTGGGACTTTGTTCAAGCCTTTATTGATTAAGTTTGATAACGACTTTGCTAGTTGACAAAAACATAAATATCAAAATATCTATTCTTTCAAATTAATTTTCCCTTGTCTATGTTAAATGATGTTTTTCTTCAACTTTTTAAAAATGAAAACTAAAATTTTAGTTCAATCTCAATGATTGGAATTGGGCAGAAATGAAAATAATAAGAGGTAAAATCATATTAATTAAAGAGCTATTATCAAATGGAAGCTTCTTGAAAAGACTAAAAGGCTGTGGAGATGGATGCAAAAACAGAAGTCAACTTACCCTCTGCAAAAGGCAACTTTGGAAAAGACAGACATCGTTTTTTTTTTTTTTGTGGACACAGGAATAGCATGTTCTTACCTACAAACCTATGAGTAGGACCGGGAGCACTGTTCCTAAGTTCAATTCCTGGCTAACTAAGCCATATGAATCCAACAACCCATTAAACGAAAAATTACAAATCCTTCAAACATTCTCTTAAATTCATTCTACCAAATCCTAACTAATAAAGTAAAAATGTTTCGTTAATTAAATAATATAAATTGTATAATTTTTGTAATATATGAGTCTATCAGAAACAACCTCTCTATCATATATGTGAAACTTTAACTGGACATTGATGACAGTAAATTAAATAATATGAATTATTAGAAAAAGATAAGAATTTAACAATAATCACAAATGTTTTTTAATTATTAATATACTACTTGACTATTATTGGGTGATATTTTGTTTATTATGTAAGAAATATTATTTAATTAAGTCAAATTAGAGGATTCAATTGAATAATAATTATAATATGAAAGAAGAATATTTTATTGTGAAAGGGAAATAAAGGCAAAAGGAATAAAAATGTGGTTAAGTGGTGGAGACAAAAGGGGCTTTAAGTTAAACAAACAAACAAACAAGAATCTGACGGTGAAAGAGAGATCATTGGATTGGATTGGATTGACCGTACCCCCTTGCTTGTTTTTACTGTGAATTCTACGCCGTGTCCATCTCTGATCTCACACTCACGGTCAAAAGAGTTATGCAACTTCTTGCTTTTTTTCTTTTGATCTTTTTCTTCTGACCGTTAGTAATAAATTAGATTTGGTCAGGTGTGGTCTCCACTCATTAACACTTCTGACAATGGATACCAAACTCAGCCATTGGTATACACAACCCAAATCTTCTCTTCCAATTATTTTTATTCCAAATTTATTTTATTAAATTTTATTTATATGTTTATATCAAATTTACATAAATATATGAATATAATTTAATAAAATATGACAGTAACAACATAGTCAGTACAAAAAATATGGTCCCAAGTATAGGAGTGTGGTCTGGACTCTTCCTTCTGCCACCTGCTATTTGTTTCTTGCTTGCTTCAATCCCACACACTAAACTAAACCAAATGCTCGTATCCATTGTTAATTACATTGATTGCTTTAAGAAGTAAGAAAGTTGATAGTTCAAACAACATGTCGGTCCGAATCAATCCAACTCAAATGCTTATTCCCGTTAATAAAAGTAACACAATAGTTAGATTAATCAAAAGTAAAAATATGCAAAGTTTGAAGAAGTTTAATAATACGCAATCTTATTCTTAGCTATTTCTAAATAACCCACGTCGTTTTAACTATGGATAAAAACTCAAATTGAGTGAACTAAAAATGTTACTTTTAACTTATGAAGTAAATGATAACTTAAATTAAATGGCAATAAGTTGGTTCCTCTACCCACTAGAGAAAATGTACGAATTTGGGCGACACCTCATTGTTAATTATTGTGGAATTCGGCTCCACCCCTCGTCTCTTCAAGTGCACTTGACACTTTTGGGGAGAAAATTAGATCCATATTTCAACTACCCAATTCCATTTCTTTCTTGTTCTTTTAGCAAGCGTGTTTAGTGGGGAACACCCACATCCACTACCAAGACATAATTACTATCAATTGAGAATTTTTATTTTATTTTTAATTAAATATGGGGTTGAATTAATGGGGAAATTGAATTTAAAATTGAGGAGAAGAATATACTAAATAAATGAAGAATAAACCAAGGGTTAAAGAAGATATATCATGACATTAACGAGTAAAATTCACAAAATTTACAATCCTCAAAAACAAAGGAGAAAATAGTAAATATTCTTCTAATAAGTAATGTGTACAAAAGCTTTGTAAAATTATCATCACCCGAATTTGCTATATTTATTAACCCCCCCCCACCCCAAAAAAAGAAAAGGAAAAAGCAAAAGAGAAATTAAAGAAGGGTGGGGGTAATACCGTACTTTTGCAAGCATAACTGTGGACCAGGCACGGTCAAATGCGAGGCGGTCATGAACATCAACGGTTATGATTCACTTTACCAAAATCTACGAGCTTCCTTGACCGGTTGGCGCAATACGAAGCCGCCGTCGAGAGGTGGGGCTTCGCCGGAGCCCTAAGGTCACCGGAGAAACCCAAGTCAGGAGGCAATGTAGCCTTCTGGGTCCAGTGGCGGTTAGGGCTTGGCCTCACCAGAGGACTCAAACAAAATGATAATCCCGACGTGTTCCTGGAATGCCCAGGCTTGCCTCGCCGCACCGACGTCGGCGTCCTCTTCCACGGGTGCGTTGAATCTGATGACGAAGGAGACGGGTCGCAGTCCTCGTCGTTATCACCCCGTCTGGCCGGCGACATTCCTCGATCTGCACGTAGACGAGGTTCACTAAGGCTCATGGAGGTAACCGAAAATTGGTTGGTTGATGGCTTCTTCTTGCTGCTGCCGGCGGAGAAGATGGTAGAGAACCAGAGAGGCGAAGAAGAACCATTACCATCAGGATCCGGATTCAATTTATCGGATCTAGGGCGGAACAGCTTGGCGATAAGAGAGAATTTGCCATTCTTGGTCTTCGAAGCTCTCGCTGCTACTCCCGCCGTCGCCGTTGTTGTTGACGATGTAAAGCTGGGGCCTACCTGAGGAGTAGTGTAGAATAGAAGTTGGCTGTGCGATTGATTTAGGCATGAAAAGTCATCGTCGGATTTGCGCCGAGAAACGTAGGGAGAGACGGAGCGTGGAAAAATGAGAGGAGGAGGATGATGATGCGAATCTGATTTCCGGCTGCCTTCGACAGCGCGTGGGTCCTGTTGTGCCTGTGCCTCAGCGTGAGCCTGAGCCTGAGCAGCGACGAGAACAAAAAGTCGATCGCGGAGACAGGTGGCGCAAACGCCGACGGCGTTACTGTGATCGAACGGATGCTTCTTACACCTCATTTACTCACTATCAAGTGTATGCCTTTTGTATGATCTTCTTCTCTTCCTACTCTTCTTCCTTTGAACTTTATCTATCTAAACAAGAACACAGAGAAGAAGGATTTATATCTATATATATATATATAAGAAGGTGACTTTAATGGAGTAGTCAACAAGTTCAAATAAAAGCAGAGAGACAGAGTGTATGCTCGAGATTTATATAAAAATATGATTTTTAAAATCTCAATTAATTTTTTATTTTTAGTTATATTGCGAAAATTAAAATTTGAAATGGGCATTTAATTATTATTTAAATTTATTTGTTTTTTCAGTTGGGTAACATTTTAGGTGTGTTATTTATTATAGAATTAATTTGATTGTCCAAGCGCCAGTTAGGTGGCGCGTGGTTGGGTTTGGGTCCAAAGTCCCCAGAGGACGGTACAGATCATACGGTGGTTAAAGATCGCACCCCCGTTGGTCAGTAACTGTATAGTACGTACGCAACGCGCCGCCATATGAAAACTGAAAAGAAACTCGAGGCAGACAGGTAAGGTAGTTCCGTAGGTATGCTTTTGTCATTTTCTTTTACACCTTTTCTTTTATTTATATAATTTTGCTTTTTTTGTTTTGTCTTTGTTGGTGTATCCGCAACCGACTTCGTTGACCCAAATGTGGCGTCGTATAGGTTTGTCAAGTTCCTATCCTGTTCTCAACTATGCATTATTATGCATTTTAGTTCCCTGTTCCAACATTACTCAAGCTGGTCGGATCTAAATTTTTTTGATTTGGTCTGATCGGATTCGGGTTGATTTCAAAATTAAACTATTTGGAATATGTAAATTAGTTTTGCATCAGTTCAAAATTTCAATACGTTCTGTTAATTTGGATTGGATTGGGACCAAATTTGTGGTTCCTATTTATGTGTTATACAGAAGCAATTGTAAGTTTGAAAGGAGGAGCTTCCTTCACGTGGGATTACATACCTGCAACAGTTGAATCTTGCAAGTTTTGTCTATGGTTTCCATAAAGAAATTGTCATATTACCATTGTCGTAAACTATGTAGTTGGTATGTTATTTCTTACAAGAAACATAGAAAAGAAAAGGAAAGAATACTAGGTTACTCAGTGTTAGGGGTGGCTTATTAGTTCACATTCAGGAAACCAACATTGGAAGCTTCCCTAGATCTGTCCAGTCTCTATCAATTCAAGGGCAAGTTGCAATTTATACAGAAGAAAAGAAATTGACGTGTTCATATAATGTTTTTTTGTCTTCTTCAAACTCAAAATGACTTATGGGTAGGAATTGGGCTGGAGGTACAGAGAGCGCTGAGTTTAAGCCTATAAGTTAAAGACTTGACCTTTGGCCCAGACAAAGACTCGTCTTTTGGTAATGGGCATGGTTAATTAGAAGATGATGTCAAGTGCTGAGGGTGTGTGTCTCTTCTGAATTCTGATTCCTACCATTTTACTGGTGGGAGGCGGACAAGTCTTAACCTTATTGTGTACAGTGTACAGTGTACAGCGTCAGTTAAGTGTTCGAACGACCAAGATGTACCCAAAACTTTTTGTCTTTTTTCTTATTCACTACTTTTCATCAACTCCATAGTCAAAGTCCTGATCTTTTCAATCCATCAATCTCTCTTTCATTCCTTAAGGCTATTACTACTGCTTTGGAGCCACAGCTGCTGCTGCTGCTTCAGTTGTTTGGAGCAACAACGGACGCAGTAAAATGTCAGTCTTTTGCAATCAGATCAGAGCTTCTTCAGCTCTCGTCAGACGCCTCAAGCACGCTCTATCCCTCACTCAGACTACCAGATCTTTCACCACTATGGAGGGTCACCGCCCCACTATCGTCCACAAACGTAGTCTTGATATTCTTCATGATCCTTGGTTCAATAAGGTCTGTTTCTCTAGCTCCTCTCCTCGCCCTCTTTCTGTTCGTTGAACTTTCCTGGTCAAAGATCCAATTTTGTTTCCTTGCCAATGCGTTTTGTTGAGCAAGATGGGTCGTTTACATTTATATCGTTATGGTGATGGTGCTTTGGCATTTGTTATTCATTTGATGTTTGGATAGGGAACGGCGTTTTCTATAACGGAAAGGGATCGTCTTGATCTCAGGGGACTTCTTCCTCCTAATATTATGTCTTCTGATCAGCAAATTGAACGCTTTAGTAAGCTTTTCCAACTCACCATCTTTAGCTTGTTTTGCTTACTTCTTCTACTCTTTGGCGTTTTCATTTTGTGAAAGACAAAAGGTGTACAACGAATCAAGGAAGCATTCAACTTTTTGTTTCTGGTTACATTTGATTCCATCTTATTGTTATGTGCTGGCAACTTTTTATGCTTTGGCTATATAAATTCATTATCATTTATCTATATTCTATTTGAACTGCTGATAAACAAGCCTATTTGAAGTCTAGGCTATTTTTTTTTCCTTCATTTTTAGTATTCGAGGTTTTCTCAATTCACAGTGTTTGACTTGAAGAGGCTTGAAGAGCAAGCAAAAGATGGACCATCTGATCCAAATGCTTTAGCCAAGTGGCGGATATTGAATCGCTTGCATGACAGGAATGAAACAATGTATTACAAAGTTAGTTTCCTCATTTCTAACCTCCAAGGAGAAGTATTGTAGTGTAACTTTTATATTATTGCTATATATTGTGAATAATATTTACCTAGCAATCCATGTCTCAAAACTTATTTCGGGAATTTGACAGGTTCTAATTGCCCATATCGAGGAGTATGCACCTATAGTGTACACTCCTACAGTAGGCCTTGTTTGTCAGAATTACAGTGGCTTATTTAGAAGGCCAAGGGGAATGTATTTTAGTGCTGCAGATCGCGGAGAAATGATGTCCATGGTTTATAATTGGCCAGCTGAGCAGGTATCATACTTGCGATTGATACAATTTGCTTTGGAACCTCATTACTTGTTCGCTTGTAATATCTTAATAAGGATTGAGAAAGAAAAAAGAAAGCAAACATTGGAGCAGAAATTATTGGTTTCTCTGTATTGCTGATTGGAATAAGAAGACAGTATGTTTTGCTGTACGAAATATACAAGGGCCATGGACTCGAATATCAATGCATGTTTTAATACCAATCTTATTGTTATAAAGTTATCTATTTCCTTTTTTCAGGTTGATATGATAGTTGTTACAGATGGAAGCAGGATTCTGGGTCTTGGAGATCTTGGGGTTCAGGGAATTGGAATTGCAATTGGGAAGCTAGATTTATACGTCGCTGCTGCAGGGATAAATCCTCAAAGGGTATATTTTTGTTTTTAATTCTGCCTAGTTTTGTTTGTACTAATGCAGTGAGTAAAAGAGACTGATCATACTTGTTGTTGATAATTTGAAGTATTTCTTAATAATTTTATCTTCATCTGGTCATTATACTTGACTGTCATTACTACGTTGAATTTGTACATCAAAAACATTTTGATAAATGTAATCGTTCTCCATGATCTAAGATATCGTATCTGGTACTTGAGACTGAATAAATTAATCTCATTTTTTATAGATTTTTGCTTTCCTGGTGCTAGGTGCTTCCAGTAATGATTGATGTTGGAACTAATAATGACAAGCTGCTCAATGACCCATTGTGTAAGTATTTGTCGTCTTCTTATGAATATACTATTTACCCTGCCAATTGTATGTTCGATCTTGAAGATTGATTAATCACATTTCTTCTTGTAATTTGATCTTGATATTCTTGCACTCTTGACAGCACTAGTAATTATTAGTCTTTGTCAGTTATATGGTTTATGCATTAATCGACTCCTGGTACTGAGAACATGATTGTATCAATTTTATGGTTTATATCCTTGTGCAAGAACAGATTTGGGATTACAGCAAGACCGTCTTGATGGTGATGAGTACATAGCAGTCATTGATGAGTTCATGGAGGCAGTGTTTACTCGATGGCCACATGTGATTGTTCAGGTAACTTTTATTGTTTCCGTATGGTGAACTTTGTACATCTGTTTTCACGGGTGTGCCTAAACTTTTACTTTCTGTGACATCTATTTACATATCAAACATTTCAGTTTGAAGATTTTCAAAGCAAGTGGGCATTCAAGCTATTGCAGCGATACAGGAATACCTACAGGATGTTCAATGATGATGTCCAGGTAATTGTAATTCTTTTATAGCATTTCCTTTTTTACTCTCTTTTTCTTATTTTCTAGGTGTTACTAGAAACAACGAGGTACTTGATCTCTGAAAATGATCCATGTTGTTTGTGAAATATTACTAGCAACACAAATTTCTCTACATAAAAAAATTTCCATGGTCGTTACACTTCTGATCTTTCTTGAAAGGGACTTGGCACAAGAGTGGCTTCTGCTTTACTTTATATCATGCAATTATGGTTTCAATCTTTACTCATTTATGATGAATGAAGCAAAATTTCTTCTTTAGTTGATCTTTTCTAGATTATGTTGACTATCTTCAACAACCTCAAAAGAAATGTTCTTTGGATTTGAGGGTTTTAGGGAAAGAGAGGAGTTTAGAAGTTCATGTGAAATAAATGATCAGTTACTAGAATCAGGTAGCTGAGAGTCTCATATCACAATTTTATGTGCTATTCCATGATTATTGATAGCTTTAGATTGGTATTGTTGATAGCTTTAGATTGGCATTGTTGACTCCGGGTTTGACAAATTGAACAAGATAAAACTGCAAAAAATGCCAGGGATTTGACCCAACTTTGAATCTTAAGTCAGAAGAGGCTCTTTTGCAGGGCTAAAGATTCAGAGTTTTGTTAAACGTAGGTTCAGATTTGCTTCCTAACTGAATCGGTATCCTACAGATTAAGATTTGGGTCCACAACCTCGAAAGACTCAGAATTTGACCATCTCATTTGGCTAAATAAATCACTTCTATCAATTATGATTTTTGGTATGGTAATATGATATTCTTTGTGTTCTTTTTAGTATTGTTTCCCTACCACTCAATGCATTTTTGTTTTACTTATTCTATTTAATTCAACTGTCAAATAATGGGTACTTAATCAATCAAATGTATATGCAAGTATTTAATGGTTGGTTCGTCTGTGCAAACATTTAACAACTTCCAGTCCTTCTGTTTCCTGTGTTTTGATGTGAACTCATCATACAGGGAACAGCAGGGGTTGCAATAGCTGGCCTTCTAGGAGCTGTTAGAGCACAAGGAAGGCCTATGATTGATTTTCCTAAGCAAAAGATTGTTGTTGCTGGTGCTGGAAGGTTAGTTGTTTGTCCTACCATGTGATTGGTTACCTATACATTTCTGGTGTAAACTTGACAAGAAATGGACAAACGTTCCTGTACATGCTGTCCACCATGGGAAATCAGGATATGCATCTTTTGGTGTTTGCAATGAAGGTTTGAAAGTGCTTAATAATGCTAATATGAAATGAAGGTTTGAAAGTGTTTAATAATGCTAATATGAACTTTTGGTAAGAAGTTGATTGTTAAAGTAGAAAGAGATCAAACCCTCCTTGGAGATTCTGAAACTAAGGGAGTGGAGTATAATGGTATGGAATTCCAGGTTGCATACGCATTATTCGAGGTGAATTAAAAGTGGAGGCTGAGTTGGATATTGTACATGTTTAATCCTAGTGTTAGAATGAACTTGTTGTGATATATATGGTCGAAAATGAAGACACTAATCCACACATAGTATCATGCTAAATGTTAAGAATCGATATTGTGATAATTCATAGGTTGGTATCTCAAGTATATTATTAAAACTGTCAGCTATTGTAGAGTAAGCAATTTGTGATCTATGTTAAGAGTTTCGCATGGTACTATATGTTGGAATTATCATGTTTGTTGATAGATCATAAAAAGATTTACTGATGCTTTGCATGTATGCAGTGCAGGAATAGGAGTTCTAAATGCTGCACGGAAAACAATGGCTAGGATGTTGGGTAATAATGAGATTGCTTTTGAAAGTGCGAGGAGTCAGTTTTGGGTAGTTGATGCTAAGGTAAGAAGTCAACTATGCTTTCAACAGTGAAAAGTTATTGTGGTTGATTCATGTTAAAACCATTGGTTTACATTGCTTTGGTTTTGCTGTCTAGATATATGGACAACTTACATCCTAATGTCTGATTGAATTTGACTCTGGCTTTTGTGTGGGTACATCTTCACGACAAGCTGTGACATAGGATGCCGAACTAATTTGTTGTGTATATCTAGGGTCTTATCACAGAGGATCGAGACAATATTGACGCAGAAGCCCAGCCATTTGCGAGGAAGGTAAATGAAGCTAACCGGCAAGGATTGAGGGAAGGTTCAAGTCTTATAGAAGTGGTATGTGAAACTTCTATTCTTTTCATTACATCAATATTGGATATAAAAACATCCATCTTGGTGGACCTTTCTTTAATTTCGTTAAAAAGATGTGATTAACTGTTATTTCATGGTATTCCTGTGTACTATTCTCACAAGTTATTCTGAATAGGTGCAACAAGTGAAGCCTGACGTGCTGCTTGGGTTATCTGCAGTTGGGGGATTATTTTCAAAAGAGGTATAAATGGAGGCTTGAATCAAATGATTACCGAGTGTCATCTAAGCTTTCTGACTTTTCAATTGATCCATCTAGATAAGTTTTCTCCCGTGCAACAAAATTGGACATCTTTTCTGCATTTTCACTTTTCTACTCTAGCATCAAATTATGTTTCAAATTAACTATTGTATGAATAGGTTCTAGAGGCCCTCAAAGGATCAACTTCAACAAGACCTGCTATCTTTGCCATGTCAAACCCTACTAAAAATGGTATGGTTTCTTTCAAACCATACTTTTTGAATGCAAGAGTTTTTGGATATCCATGGTCCTAATGCCCTAATTTATGCCTATCTTCTCTCTTTCACTAACTCACTTTTCCCTTCTCACAGCTGAATGCACTCCTGAAGACGCATTTTCTGTAGTGGGCGACAATATCATATTTGCTAGTGGAAGTCCTTTCAAAGATGTAGATCTAGGTAAGTATTGGAACTAATCTGACCCTGAGTTTGCTAGTTATATTTGAAATTCATGAGGCATCAATCTTTACTTCATTCATCTTCAATCTATTTGTGATCATGATAGAAGAAAATTTTCAGCCTCTGTTACAATTTATAAAACACGAACATAGTTTTTCTATTTTGTTTTTGGTGTTTGTATTTGTTTGAAAGAGAGTTTACTTCAATATTTATTGTGTGAAAGAGAGTTTACTTCAATATTTATCATTTTACTTTCGCAGGAAGTGGTCATATTGGCCACTCGAATCAGGGAAACAACATGTATCTATTTCCAGGGTCAATTTCTTCCACCTAACCTTCATATTAGGAACTTCAACGTAGGTGTTTCTTAACTCAGAATCCATGTTGAGATATAGCAATCTATGTTGTGATTTGTAGGATTGGGCTGGGGACTCTTCTTTCCGGGTCGAGAATGATATCAGATGGCATGCTGCAGGCTGCAGCCGAATGGTATGCATCTTCTATAGAGTAGCATTATTTGGCATGATCAAAGGTTAATCTCTCTGAGCTTTAAGTATGGAAATTGCAGCTTAGCCGCATACATGACAGAAGATGAGGTGGTAAAAGGGATAATTTATCCTCCAATATCAAGGTAAGTGACTTAAATCAGGCATTATTTACAGTCGCTCAAGTTCAGTTCGAATCCATGTGTTGATGAGTTGGTGCGCTTATCTGATATAACTGGTATTGGTTTTTGTGGGGTGCAGAATAAGAGATATAACAAAGGAAGTGGCAGCAGCAGTAGTGCAGGAAGCCATAGAAGAAGATCTTGCTGAGGGATACCGTGAAATGGATGCTCGAGAGCTTCGGAGGCTTGATGAGGTAAATCTAAGATTACAGTGTATACATACAAACACACACCTGCTCGCGTGGATGCACACACATATATATAGAACTGGTTTGTTATTTGAGAGTGTAATGCGGTTTTGATGTTACGATTTTAGGAGGAAATTAAAGAGTATGTGAAGAATAACATGTGGACACCCGAGTATCCTACTCTGGTCTATAAGAAGGCTTGATGATCCCAGCCTCTTAAAGCTAACATTTGGTTCAAAAGAAGCCTCCCAGGCCCCTCAGTTACAATTTCTTCTTCCTTCCATATCAAAAAGGCCGCGCAACTTTATGCAAAATTTTTTTTTTTTTCAATTAACAAAACATGAATGTATGTAATATACATACATTGTTGCTATGTATTCAACAGAATTGTTGTTTTCCAAATTAATTAGAATAATAAAAGTACAAGTTTTGCATAATTTATGAATTACTGCTGCTTTGCATACCTATTACCTAACACAAGCTGTCCTGTAAGCCAGACATTGTAGTCCTGGAGACAGAAGTCTCAATTCTAACATTTCCAAGAAAATGGGAACTTTACCTCCAAGAACGAAGAAAAGAATGGAAAGATATGATCCGTAATAGTAATTCGATCATAATATTGTGGTTACTGTTGGACTGATATCATAATTTGTCGTAATTACGGAAATTGATTAGAAAGAGAAAAGACAGAAAGAAAAACGTTTGGAATGATGTCGGACGAGCCGACGGCTTGTGGTCATTAGGAATAACGCCTACAATTGGCTCCGGACATTCATTCAAATTTCAAAATTTCAAACATCTGACCAGAACGTAACCATTTACATCTGCCACGAAAATATCACAAATTAAGTGTCTTTTTCGATTTTTCAATAATAACAGCATCACCCGCCTGTCACTTTGCCTTCGACTACCCCAACGCGTTCATTTCAAGTCAAGCGGTGCGTCTTCTACTTTTCTTCAATAGGATATCTGCTGCCAAATTACACAACGTAGGGTTGTTCACAAAAATGGCTACTATGGAGAGCTTGATAGGTCTTGTTAACAGGATTCAGAGGGCCTGTACGGTTCTCGGCGACTATGGCGGCGGTGACAGCTCTTTCTCTTCTCTTTGGGAAGCTCTGCCCTCTGTCGCTGTCGTTGGTGGCCAGGTCTCTTTCTTTCTCGAGAAATTAACACTCAATTCTTTCCCTTTTCAACAAAAGATGAGAGCTTTCTTGTTTTAATTATGGGTAATGTAAAGGGTTTGTTGTTATAGGCTTTTTGAAGATTTCTGACGAATCCAATTCTTTTTGTGAATCGTGTCTCACAGAGTTCAGGAAAATCATCTGTCTTGGAGAGTATTGTTGGCAGAGACTTTCTTCCCCGAGGATCAGGTTTCATTTTCTTCTACTAAAGATTCTCCCTTTTTAATTAAAAAGAAAAGTAAAACAGGAAGAAATGAGATGTTTGTGTTGTATTAATTCTTATAGGGATTGTGACGAGAAGGCCTCTGGTTTTGCAACTTCACAAGACAGAGGATGGAACACAGGAATTTGCTGAATTTCTTCATTTGCCCAAAAGACGGTTCTCTGATTTTGGTAAAATGCACATACCTATTTTTTTTCCTTTTTTTTGTGTTTAGTAATTACTTTGTTGTTTACTATGCTTCTTGTTTCAGCTATGGTTCGCAAGGAAATTCAGGATGAAACTGATAGATTGACGGGGAAAAACAAACAGATATCGCCTGTTCCTATACATCTCAGCATCTACTCTCCAAATGGTCCTCCCCTTTACTTTGGTCCTTCATTCTCTGCATTTCCTTCTTGCACTCTTAACCAAGTTTAATAAGCTAAACTGTTTCTCGTTTTGCTCTCCTAACAGTTGTCAACTTAACACTCGTTGATTTGCCTGGCTTGACAAAAGTTGCTGTTGGTATGCTTTCTCGCTTTTCTCACTTTGAAATAAACTCATGTATCTTTTAGTCTTAGTATTTCAGCTCATGAATGGAAATAACATTACTTTTTTCAGAGGGACAGCCTGAAAGTATTGTTCAAGATATTGAGGTTATGGTCCGCAGTTATGTTGAGAAGGTGAGTCGCCTTAAAACTTCTACTTTTATGCTTGGTATGCAATACATCTTTCTATTTAGCCAGGTGAAAGCTGGTTGGAGCAGGGTAGTTGATCTCATAGAGTATCCACTAAGCAAAATTATGATGTCTTTGTGATTCATGTACTCCATTCTTCAATGATTTGCTATATGATACTTTCAGCCAAATTGCATCATCCTCGCAATTTCTCCAGCCAATCAAGATATAGCAACATCTGACGCCATAAAACTTGCTAGAGAAGTGGATCCTACTGGTATACATTTTTGTTAGTGCACGAAATCTGTGTCAAGTTTACTCTTTAACTTGATTTTATCATGAAATGCAAATTTTTGCTTGGAAATCACCCAGGTGAGCGAACCTTTGGGGTGCTAACAAAGCTGGATTTGATGGACAAAGGAACCAATGCACTGGATGTACTATCTCTCTCTCTCTCTCTGTCTTTCACACTCGCACGCGCTCGCTTGCACGCTATCACAGATTTCTTATATACCAGGAATTACAGATATAATTAATTTGTAGGTTCTTGAAGGAAGATCTTATCGCCTTCAACAGCCTTGGGTTGGTATTGTGAATCGTTCCCAAGCCGACATTAACAAGAATGTTGACATGATTGTTGCAAGGCGCAAGGAACGTGAGTACTTTGCTACTAGTCCTGATTATGGACACTTGGCGAGCCAAATGGGATCTGAATATTTAGCAAAACTTCTGTCCAAGGTTTGTCATTCTAAGAATAGGTTCTGTTCTTAGTTTCTTCATTTTTCTTCTCTCTTTGTAATCTAAGTCATGCTTCCCGTGGAATTTGTATTCTGTTCCAGCACTTGGAAAATGTAATTAGGGCTCGGATACCCAGCATCACATCCATGATCAACAAAAGTATCGATGAACTTGAATCTGAGATGGACCATCTTGGTAGGCCCATTGCCGTGGATGCTGGGGTGTGTACCTTTTATTAATTCTAATTACTCTCTTCCAGGATGCTATTTTCCTCTTGTATGACTGAATTATGTGTTCATAGGCACAACTTTACACTATCTTGGAACTTTGTCGTGCATTTGACCGGATTTTCAAGGAGCATCTGGATGGAGGGTAAGCATCATGTTTCTACCGTCTCAGTGTTAATATGCTCTTTTAGATGGCAATATATGTTTAGTACAAAATGAATAAGTCCTTGATTCTTTGGTGAATTAGGTTTTGAACGTTGATTTTGTTAGGAAGGATTTCTCATCATATATTTCTTTGGTGGATGACCAATTTTCCCTGGCCAATTGCTGAAATTTCTAATCATGCTCCTGAATTCCTGTCTTAGGCGACCTGGAGGTGATCGGATTTATGGAGTTTTTGACAATCAACTTCCTGCTGCTTTGAGGAAGCTTCCATTTGATCGCCATCTTTCTGTTCAGAATGTAAAGAGGGTGGTATCAGAAGCAGATGGTTATCAGCCGCATCTGATAGCCCCAGAGCAAGGTTATCGACGCTTGATTGAGGGAGCATTGAGCTTTTTTAGAGGACCTGCTGAAGCTTCTGTGGATGCTGTAAGTAGTTTATTCTTCACATAATATATAGGCTATTCAAGTTTTTCAAGTTTGTTGAACATTAGATGGAAGATTTTTCCTGGTCTTTATCTGATCTTCAAATTTGGCATTCAGGTTCACTTTGTTTTGAAAGAGCTTGTAAGGAAGTCAATAGGAGAAACTCAGGTAATGATTGCTGAAAAGTGATCTTTGGACAAATAAGACCGTGAGCATTTTGAGGAATCGATGTTTGTTAATTTGTTGGCGTTTAACAGGAATTAAAGCGCTTTCCAACTCTGCAAGCTGAAATTGCTGGTGCTGCTAATGAAGCCTTGGAGAGATTCCGTGATGATGGCAAGAAGACTGTTGTCCGATTGGTGGATATGGAATCGTCATATCTAACTGTTGAGTTCTTTCGGAGGCTTCCTCAGGAAGTTGAGAAAGGAGGAAATCCAGCAGGAAATCAAGGAGGAAATCCAGCATCCCCTTCCGTAGACCGTTACACAGAGGGGCATTTCAGGAGGATTGCATCAAATGTCTCTTCTTATATCACCATGGTGTCTGAGACACTAAAGAATACAATTCCTAAGGCAGTGGTTTATTGCCAAGTTCGGGAGGCTAAGCATTCCCTTTTAAATCGCTTCTACACTTTAATAGGGAGAAAAGAGGTAACGTTTCTGCGTGTCTTTGCATTGTGCTCTTTCACTAAGTGTCTGTTTATGAGTGGCTAAGGAAATTCTACAGCTTTCTGTGAATTCTGACATTCACCTATGGAACTTGGCCTTTTTTTAAAAAAAATTCTTGGCACTATGTTTTGGCAATCAACAATCCGAATCTTGCCTATCCTCATGGTACATCCTTGCTGGCTGTTAGTAATTTGTATGCTTGTTCCAGGCTAAGCAGCTTGGACAATTGTTGGATGAAGACCCGGCATTGATGGAAAGAAGACAGCAATGTGCGAAAAGGCTCGAGCTATACAAAGCGGCAAGGGACGAGATTGATTCAGTATCATGGGCTCGCTGAGATCTTGTTGTGCATTTTTTATGGAGACCTTGTATTCTAGTGAATCCTATACTGATTCCCAGACACTGGCTAATGAGATTCTTACATTATTTATTGTTTGTTGTTGTTTGATTCCTTACAATATTACTGATGGGATTGAATCCTGGAGTTCTCCTCCGTATAGCTGGTCTCCTACATTTTGGGAATTTGTTTGGTAACCTTGTATGATATGTCAGAATCGAATCACCTTTTCTTAATATTAACTACTTATCTACGGATTGTTAAGGTAGTGGTCGTGATTTTTGACTTCTCTCCGATACTTTCTGCAAGAATAAAGAGAAAGCAAGCTGCTTGAATTCATAGTTCACTTGGTATCAGTGTTTAAGATTTCATACCGTTCCGGCCAGAAACTGGTACGAAATCTTCAACGTCGGTACCGGCGGCAAATACCGGCCGGTACCGGTGTTTACCGGTCAGTACCGGCCGGAATCATTAATTCTGGCCGGTATCGTAAGTTCCGGAAATTGCAAGGACTAAATTGCAATTTTCGGAACTTTAAACCTAATTAAACCTCCTCTCTCTCTCTCTCGCTCGCCGCCGTCTGCTCCTCTGTCTCTCTCGCTCGCCACCGTCGTCTGCTCTTCGCCCTCGCCAGTCGCAATCGCACCTACAGTCTCCACTCTTTTCTCCTTCAGTCCTTCTCCTTCCTCAGCACTCACGAATCGCACCGCACCTCCTTGATCTCAGCTGCACCGCTCCTCGTCGCCGGTCGTCACCACTCGTCGTCTCACCTCCTCTCCTCAGCGTCACCCCGACCTCATCTTCCTTCCCGAGTCCCGACGAAGACCCGATCTTGATTCTTGGGTGTGTGTGTTTTTTCAAAATATTTTTCATTATTCAATGAATTTGAATATGTGATTGTGTTGGTTTAGTGCGTTGGAATAATGGAATCGGATTTGTGTTGGTTTGATGGGTTGGAAACTTGGAATCCGATTGTGTAGTGTTGGTTTGATGGGTTGGAATCGGATTGTGTAGTGTTGATGGGTTGGAATCCGATTGTGTAGTGATGGGTTTGATCTTTGATGGGTTGGAAACTTGGAATCCGATTGTGTAGTGTAGTGTTGGAAATTTGGAATGGTTTATGCCTTTATAGTCAGTTAAAAATTGTCATTTGTGTTGGTGGGTTGTGTTGGAAAATTGGGATGGTGGGTTGTGTTGGAAAATTGGGATGGTGGGTTGAAAATGAAATTATGGATTTGTGTAATTGTGTTGGTCCTCCAATGGATTAGAATTGGATGGTATGTTAGATTTTTTATGGGAATGGAATGGATAATTGGATATTAAAGTTGAAAATCATGAATGGTTTTGTGAATGTTGAATTGAAATTAAAAATGTATTAATTTTTTGGCTTGTGATTTAT
>JANZXR010000005.1:1651476-1681872 GCA_027575705.1 Erythroxylum echinodendron | reverse complement strand
CGATGAAATTGTAATAGTTAAAGGATATTTATTGTTCTTTTATTGGATGTTTTGATATGATTATTATTTATTAAAAAATTGAAATTTTATTATTGTAATATTTTAAATACTTTGTATTATTCTTATTTTTATATTTGTATTATGACGATTGTCTTTTTTCATATTAATTGTGGTTATTATTTATATGTTAAATATTTCAAAATTATTGTCATTTTATATTAAATTATAATTGTGATTATTATTTATTATTATAATTTTTAGAAATAGGGTTGATGTAAACTTGTAAACAGTAAACTGTACAATATATAACTGTACAATATATCAATGGACTATTTTACAAATTTTAAAAATTTCAGGAACTATTTCGTAAATATAAAAAATTGACCGAAACGGTACCCGGTATTTACCGGTATCAGTACAGTACCATTCCACAACTCAATCCGGTACGGTATTCGCAATATTACTTAGTATTCTTGAGCAACGTTTCTAGGGTTTTGGGCCTTGGAGGAAGGGATTATGTTTGTGCCATTTTTGGGCCTTTTGAGTGGGTTAAGGTCTTAGATTCTCTGAAGTTTCCATTTTTACAGGCAAAAACAATAATCCGACATTAGATTTCACTATAATCGTTAAGAGCTAAATTGCTCCTTTCTGGACTTTAACGGACACCCAGCGTAACTAAACACTGCTTTAACCTTCAAAAAGCGTTAAAAGTACCGCGGCGGCCTGCTTCCTTCCCACCGGCGGCATCCCCGATACGGAAAAATGCATCTTTTTTGAAACTGAAAGTTTGTCTCCTCAAATATCCAAATAACTGAAGTCCGTCGCTCTGCAATCCGAAGAGGGAGGACGAGGCGGAGAGGAGATGAACGGTGCGCTTTGTCTCTGGCAGCTGTGCCATGTTTCTTCCACCAAACTCCTGTCAAAAAGCTCAATCTTCTACGATGGTATCTCTCCTCCTCCCACCTAGCTATGGGCATTTCGTGTTTGATATGAGAAAGAATTGAAAGTTAAACTCCAAATTCAGGTCTTTATATCAAAGTAGCTTCGAGGAAAAATGCAAACTCGTGCATTTGTAGGAGTGTTCAGACTGTGGCTTACGAAATTGTGAACGGAAGTTATATACCCAATTCCCTAAATAAACAATCTAACCAAACTGAGGTACTTGCTCCCTTCTATGCCTTATTTCTTTCTGTCAACTTGCTTATTTACCTGCATTACTGTTACTTAAAAGAAGAACCAAAAGATAAAGGAGGAAAGAATGAGGAAACTGATGAATAATGACCTTGTATTTGGGAGCTAACTTCCTCTTCAATGACATCATCTTCACTTTGGTATACAAAGATGCTATCTTCTTTTTCTTGCAATATCCCCTTTTTCTGTTTCTTCATTATTGAATTTCTGCTGCAAAACGTACGTTTTATGCATAAACTATGTAAAATACTTAGTTGGCGAATCGAAATCTATCAGGATAAAGCATCATCAAAGCTTGAAAACCTTGGTGCTTTTCAAAAACTACCTATGGTCATGCCATCAGTTGATATTCTTTATTCAGCCTTGAGGAAGGCGAAGAGAGTCCCACCAACACAAGGTTATAAACTGTGGTTAACCTCTTGTATTAACCCAACTGGTTCCTATGATGAATGTTAGTTTATGCTTTTCTTATGTATCTTTGTTGTAGGCATTGCGAATATTGCCAAGAGAGAAAGAAATAGAGGTGCAAAGCAACTGGATGCATTGATGAAAGTAACTTCTCTTTTTGTGTTACCATGCCCAAACATTTACTTTGAATCTTTTGCTTACATGAAGGGGAAAAAGCTGACATCTTTACTTGACTTATAAATCTTCAGGAATTGGCAGTTCCACTTAGAGAATATTTTGAAAATTTCCCAAAAAAGAAAGTTCTTCACCCTTACGAGCAATCACTGATTGAGTTAACCCTGGGAGATGGCAATTATGAACAGGTTAGTTGTGAAGAACCGGTTAATGATGTTTTCCTTGCAGCTTCTTGGGATCTATAATGTGCTTAAATCTTTTGAATTAGAATACTATGAAAACTAAGACTAAAGTAAAACTTTCTAATTCTGTTTATTGAAAACTTCTATTAGAGTAACCTGATTCCTGAGTTAGTTGAGAAGAACTGGTTAACGACGTTTTCCTTGCAGCTTCTTGGGATCTCAGGCAATAGACTTCCCCCCAAAAAGAAACTATAATGTGCTGAAATCTTTTGAATTAGAATACTATGAAAACTAAGACTAAAGTAAAACTTTCTAATTCTGTTTATTGTAAACTTCTATTAGAATCACCTGATTCCTGATATTAGAATATTTATGCCCCTCCTGAACATCACCCTTCCACTTTTCTTGCAGACTTCTTTTGATTTGTCATGAACTTCTGTTGCCATATGAGGAAGCTTTGTGGTGGAATTCATTTATTAGTATCCACAAGTTTCATGAGAAGTCTTGTAAACTAGCAAAAGAAGATATTATATTGTTCTCTTGAATTTAGTGTATTGGTTTTCTATTTTTGCATCCAACTTTTGAATTCAACCACTGTTTGACAGGTGTTAGGAAAAGTTGATGGTCTGAGGAAGAAGGTGGTGTCTGTGGGTAAGGAATGTGCTTCCCTATGTGCAAAGGTTAGAGTTATCATGGAATTTAATATGTTGCGCCCCTTTCTCTGTAATTTGGTTATTCTAACTTTTCTGAGGTGACAATCTTGTTCCTTTTTCAATTAGGTTGTAGGTTTTGAAGTTTTTCTAAAATCTATTCAATGTTTTAAACCTACCCTCTACTTGCTTTCTCATGTTGGATGCATGACACACATTTGGAATGACACATTTCTTATCTAACGTGACAATTTTGTCAACTCTTTTAGATTCCCTACCTGCTAATCTAGTAGGCTAGTCATTTCAACTAATATAAGTTTTAGAACTTGGTACCCACGTAAAGGAACTATAAAACAAAATGCCGTAAACAATGGATAACTTGGTCCCACCGAAAGGAACCATAAAACAAAATGCCGTAAACAATGGATAATCTGAAGTTGGTTATGTTGTTGAGTGGCGTTGTTCTTCTATCTGTTGTAGTCATGTAGATTGTTTTATCATGATTAAGATATAGGGTAAATGCTCGTTTTATAGGTTTATGCTACTTCCATATGTATTATCACATTATATTAGCTTTATCAGGTCCTCATGAGAAAATTCCATTTTTAGATTAGTGACATGGCAATCAGAGTGAGAATTTTGGACGAAGAGTCATCAATTAGTTAGTTTTGTTTCTAACCGGTAGACATCTTTCATTAACTGGATTGAATTTCTGGGCAGTCGCTAACAAAAAGAGAAGCTGTGGAGAGGTTGAATGAGGTAGTATCTCCTTGCACCTGCAACTTCTGTACTCACTATGATTATAGACTCTAATGTAATTTCTGCAGGGTCTGAAAAAGCTTGAAGATATTTTCAAACATGATGGAAAGGCTATTGATGATTTGTTAAACATTGCCAAGGTGATGCTTTTCTTCCCAAATAAATACCTATGTTTTAATATGCATTATTTTTGTCTCCTTGCCCTCCAATTTTGATAACTATTGTACAGCAACGTATAGTATGCAGACATGCATTTTAATGTGGAACACTTAATTATATGTGATATAAACTCCTGTTCTTTACTTCACTTTAAAGATGTTATTCCTGGTTCCAGTTGACATATTTCTTGGCCTATATTATGGCTGTTATATTTGAATTTCTTGAATTTCTTGATTTCCATTCTTCAACGATTTTATGAAGCTTTGCTACTGCTACTATTCCAATAACAGCATTGTTGTATCTGATATTTTCAAATTGTCCATGACTCTGGAACAATACAAGCTCTACTCAATTGAACTCCTTTCTTTTCCTGATATGTAAAAGTGATTTTGTAGCATTCAAAGTGTGATATGTATATGCTTTGCAGACTCTGAGGGCTATGCCAGTGGTTGATTTGGAAACACCAACTATCTGTCTTGTTGGAGCTCCTAATGTCGGAAAGTCATCCTTAATTCGAATCCTTTCAACAGGGAAGCCTGAGGTTTGTATTGTCCAGATCTTTTAAGTGATTATTAGTTTCTCATTGTAATTATACAAGATGCAAGGCAAATGTTTACTTGCTAGAGATACTAAATGCTTACTTGCAAGAGATACTATCTTGTTTACATCTATTTCTTATATATGATCTGTGAGCTTCAAGCTAAAACTCTGAGCTCATATCTCCTTTAAGGATCTCTACTTGACGGTTTTCTGTTAGATGGTGCAAATAGTTAAGACAATGTTCTTTCTGTTAATATTTGGCTACAGAAAAGGAAAGCATTTCTGAAATTTCTTTATTTTTTTGGAGATTAAAGAATCAGGACTTATAGTTGTATTTCGAGCTCGTTGGTTATTTCTTCTTTATTTTTTAACTGATGTTTGGAGACAGGTCTGTAACTACCCCTTCACGACTAGAGGAATCCTAATGGGTCATATTGTATCGAACTTTCAACATTATCAGGTACTTATTTTGGCTATTTGCTTTTCTTGAGATGCTAAAAAGTTTTGCAGCCTTGCTTTCTTTCTTTGACACTAAATTGACTACAGGTGACGGACACCCCTGGTCTGTTAAAGAGACATGACGGTAAGATGCTCAGGAGACTGACTACTTATTAAAGAATTTGAAGCAGTTAGGATATCTCATCTGTGTACATCCAGTTACATAGCAAGTAACAGTTTCGAAATATACTTTCTGTAGTTACTAGTAATGGTTAGACCATGAGTATCAGTGTCGCACTATAGTAGTTCCGTAGTCAGATTTTGCTTTACGGCCAATTCAATTTCATATGTTCTGGTATCATGCTTGACCATGCAGAGGACAGGAACAACTTGGAAAAATTAACACTTGCTGTCCTCTCACATCTTCCTACTGCAGTGCTTTATGTTCATGATTTAACCGGAGAGTGTGGAACATCACCTTCAGACCAGGTACAAAATGATACATAACGGCATTAAAAGTCCTTGATGTCTCATCCGCTTGAGGAGTTTGTGGGTTGTGAGAAGAGGGTTGATTAAGATTTATCACCTTGTCTGAGTTGTTGCTACGCAATTGTGGTGCATTTTGTTCTCTCAAAATCTAATCTCTCTGTACCTTCAATTGTTCTCTGGGTTTTTAAACAGAAAGAAAACTGGCATTCATGCAGTTACGTCTTCCTATACACACAGTCTCTCCCTATATTTGAACTTCCTGGATGTTTTATGTGCAGTTTGTGATATACAAAGAAATAAGAGAGAGGTTCAGAGATCATCTTTGGCTTGATGTTGTTTCCAAAAGCGATCTTTTCGAAGAGTCTCCTGTCATCTTCACTACTGAAGACAGCGACGCTGATGATGTTGAGATGGCAAGATACCAGAAGATGGGACCTAGAGGGGCAATTCGTGTGTCAGTGAAGAGTGGAGAGGGGCTTGATCAGGTAACTGGCTAACTACTAGTGCCGTTTTCAATCTTACATATATCCACCAACCTTCTTTAAGGTTGTCATCTGCGAATATATAGGATGGATAGTTGTAGGCCCTTTCTGATATATGAATTGTGGCTCTTATGGCATGAGTGTGTAGTTGACCTCAGATTTCTGTGTTTGGTCTGGAACATGTAAAAGAATAGACAAGATCAGACCAGAGTTGAGCTCATATGTTGTGTGGTTTCTTTGTGCAGCTAAAAGTGAAAGTGCGTGACATGCTGGTTGCTCAGATGGATATAATCGGACGTACAGAAAGCAACCAAGACAATTCAAAACTTCCTTTGGCATAGCTTCACTGCAGCTGTATTTTCAAAAAAGACAGAGGCTTCACTGTAACTACTACTACCAGAGAGTGAAAAAATGAAAGTTCATGTTTCTGTATATGTGGAGGATCTTCATATTTGATTTTGTAGAACAGAAATTGTAAACTGTTGATTACAAAATTTTTTGTTGATATTAATATCTGGAGTTGTCACCGAATGAAGACCTATAAGTAATCAAGTAGTCTTTAAAACATAACAACTATATACCAGAAACCCCTCTAAATAATAATCAGAAAGGTCACATATTGTAAGCCCTTTCCGCCGCCACTGACGCTGTAAGAGACATCTCTTTACTTCTCTGTTCTGTTGAGAATTTGGGATTTTATCTCTCTCAAGTTTTGTTAATCATCCATGATAAAAAGCTTTCTTTTTTTCTCTGTTTAATCATGTAATCTTTGCCAAAGCTGAAATTTTTATCATCATCTCTGTGATCTACACCCCCTTCCCTTTAGATTATCCTCACTCTCCCTGCTGGGATCTTCTGTGAAACCTGGAGGTCACAAGACTTCGAAAATCATTTATAAAACCGCAAATATACTTGCTGTTGTTGGCTAGGAAAGGTTTAAGAGAAAGATATTGCCTGATTCTCGATAAGAATTCGCTCCCAAAAGAAAGATTGGGTCAGTAATCAATAATAGTAGGAGTTTTGCAGTGGTAAAGAAAATGCTTCAATGGCAGAACACATCCCATGAAACGTACAACGTCACTCTCACCGTAAAAGAAGACGCAACCTTGGAAGAAATCAGGTCCAGTTACCGATCTGCCCTCCTCACTTGTCATCCCGACAAACTCCAAACTTCATGTGAAAGCGACAGGTTTTTGAAGGTCCAACAGGCTTGGGAAATCTTGGGAAATCCGAAATCGCGAGCAGCTTACGACAACGAGCTACGTGCATCCAGACATGATTTGGGAGTAGCAGAAGAACTTAGCTTGGAGGACATGACGATTAAAGATGACGCACTAGTCCTGATCTTATCTTACCAGTGCCGCTGTGGGGATTACTTCAGTGTTGATTCCTCGGAGTTGGGGAACGTGGGCTTTAAAGTGTCGAGGGAAGAAAGCGAATTGTGGTTTGAGACACCCGATGGTTTGCCAGCTTCTGTTGTTATTCCTTGTGGTTCTTGCTCTTTACAAGTTTGCTTGTTTTTTATTACAGACATCAAGGTCCCAATTCATGATCGTTCATAATTTTTAAAGGGTAAAGTACTTGCGATCGCATCCCTGCAAGATACGTAACACTTCTCCTGCATGTTGCCAATTGAATGGTCCTATAATGGCTGTATGCATCTTATGTTCTTGACGAATTTCTTTGGATTGAATTGCAGTTGGAACTATCAAACTTTTATCCTCCAATATCTCATTGCCTGAGTAAGTTCCTTCCAACAAAGTAGAACTGGATTGTGTTCGTCGATGAACCTTTTTCAACTTTTAATAGCAAACAAAGCCAGAAAGCTGGGGCTTTCACTACACGCTCACATTATAGCTGCTGGTATCTTTGCTGATCTCCACTTGGCCACCAAATTACTCATTTTTTATGGGAAACTATGTGATGTTTCAAATGCTAGAAAGGTGTTTGATAGAATTCCCAAAAAAAACATAGTAACTTGGACGGCTCAAATTTCTTGCTATACACATAACGGCTATTGCCAAGACGCATTGACGGTGTTTTTGGATATGCGACGTTTTGGGGTTAAGCCCAACCAGTTTACTTACGGGAGCTTGTTGAGGGTGTGTACTGGTTTGAAGTGCTTGAGGAGGGGGCTGCAAATACAAGCTTCTGCCCAGAAGAGTAGGTTTGCTGATAATGTAGTTGTGCAAAGTGCTTTAGTTGATTTGCATTCGAAGTGCGGAAAGATGGATGATGCTCTTTCTTTGTTCCAAACAATGTCACGGAAGGATGTGGTTGCTTGGAATGCGATGATCGGTGGATATGGATTTCAGGGGCTCTCCAACCAATCTTTTCAAATGCTTCGCTTAATGATGAGGCAAGGTATGACAGCTTTTATCCCCTTAGATTTGCGGACAGATTTCTTTTTGGATTGTTACCTATTTCTAATACGATTCAAAACTGTGGTTTGTGTACATTCAATTGGATTCTTTGTAACAATCTTTGAGGCTTATCACCTCCTGAGTTAACATTAGAAAGATCTTTACAGCCCAGTCTTCATTGACATGCAAGTTATTTGAGTATAGAACCAACAAAAGAAACTAAGGATTATTGAAGCTGACAGCACAAATGGTAGCAATTATAAGCTCCTGTCTCGTTACTTTCTGCTATTCTTTTGATAAAGTTTTCCATATCAGTTCATTACTATAATATGTATTGTGCTGTTTCATGGTGTGCTTTATACACTCAAATCTGCCTGATAGATGCGCAATATGTGAATTTTTAGGTTTGATCCCTGACTGTTTCACCTTGGGAAGTGTCTTAAAGGTTTCCAGTAGGGCCAGATGCCTCACCAAAGTTGATCAAATACATGGATATGCAATCACACTAGGTTTTGGATCACATGCTACTTTGACTGGATCTCTAATAGATGCATATGCAAAATGTGAAAGCATGAGAAATGCTTGTTATGTATACAACATTATGGGAAAGAAAGACGTAGTATCCTTCACGGCATTGATGACAGGGTATGCTCAGGATAGCAGCAACAGCACTGAGGCCCTTTGTCTCTTAAAGGAAATTCAACAGATGCACTTTGGAATTGATGATGTTCTACTGTGCTCCGTGTTTAATATATGTGCCAGTTTAGCATCACTAACTATAAGTAGACAAGTTCACGCATTCGCCGTAAAACATAAGTACTGTCATGATGTAGCAATGTGTAATGCTCTCATTGATATGTATGCAAAATCTGGAGAAATTCATGATGCTGCTCATACTTTTGGTGAGATGAAGGAGAAGAATGTTATTTCATGGACATCTTTGATCGCTGGATACGGGCGACACGGATATGGAAACGAAGCTATTATGCTTTATAAAAAGATGGAACTTGAAGATTTAAAACCCAATGACATCACGTTCTTGTCTCTTCTATTTGCATGCAGTCATGTTGGCTTGATTGATGAAGGATTGGAATGCTTCAACAGCATGATTAGTAAATATGGCATTAAGCCACGAGCTGAGCACTTGTCTTGCATTGTTGACCTTTATGCACGCAGGGGACATTTGGAAGAAGCTTATAATATAGTGTGCAACATGGATATTAAACCTAGTGCTTCACTTTGGTGTGCCATTCTTGGGTCATGTAGGACCTACGGCCATAGCTTTCTTGGAGAAGTAGCAGCAACACATCTTTTCTCCATGGATCCTGAAAATTCAGTGAACTATGTTGTTTTAGCCAGTGTATATGCAGGAGCTGGATCATGGAACAGTGCTTGGGAGGTCAGAAATTTTCTGACAGTGAGGAAGTTGAAGAAAGCTCCTGCATACAGCTATTTGCATTCTACAAAGGGCAAAGTTAGGATGGCATTTCGTAAGAGCTGTTACTCTTCATCTATGTTAAGAGACTAGCAAGCTTGTGTAAAACAGAAATTGTTTTACTTGTGCCAGTTAATCAAAGTTTCAGTTCGGGTTCGAACTGGTTTCTTAATTTTTAAATTTCGGACTGTTTCATATTAAATTGATCGGTTTGGTTCCTAATCTGATATTCGGATATATAAAATATAAATAGTATCATTTTAAGTAAAAGGAAGTTAATTTCAAAATTTCAAGCAGTCCTCATTGAAAATTTTGCGGGTGGGCCAATTTAATGGTAGAAAGAAAGAGGGTCAGCTGAGCACAACAGCCTAATTTTTATTTAAAACGAGCGTTAGATTTATGACTCGTGTTTCGAGCGAGCTAGAGGCTTTCGATTCCCTCATCAGAGCATCTGCTTTCGTGTCTCGTCTTTACTCTTTACAGGTAACCTTATTCTTCTGCTTCAATCTCTCTCCGTGTCCGTCCTCTTCCTACAGCCTTTCGTTATTTACTACTGTTTTCTGATCTCAGACCAGATCAGAAAGATTCTCTCTTTTTGCCGCTGCAGATCTCTTGGGTGAAGCTAAATCTCCTCTTCCCACCACCCCATTAAACTTTTTGGACCTGTTACATTTGCTCTTCTTCTTTTTCTTCCTTTTATGATGCAAAGATCTGTTCTTTTCAACTATTTTGGTATATTATATGCATGCAATCTTATTATGCAAAGATCTCTTCTTTTCAACTATTTTGGCATAAGCGTACAACTCCCATCTCAATTTCACGTCTGATCCATACCATCCCCATATGACATTGTTTTTATTTATAAGATCTTTATCAAGATTGTTAATTTCAGTTTCTTGCTCTATTTTATCACTCTTTATGTAATTGCAACCAAAAACATGCCTTTTGTTGTTAACAAGTGTTTCGTTTATTGTTTGTTTCTCATCTTTTTCATGTTATCAAAAGATTCGTGTATATTTCCATCTCAGATCTGAATTATCACGTCCTTTTTTTGTTTTTTGTTTGCAGTTTAAGCGCTCGTTAATTTTCACTCATGGCAACTGCTATTGATTCTGCAACCAAGGTACAATTGTTCACACACTTATGCCCCTTGTCACGTCATTCTTGTCCTTCTTAATATCATATCCATGTCCCATCTTCAACGACTCCCTACTACTTGGTTTTGTACTTTTCATTGCTAATACATCATCAAATCATGGAACTTGATGTCTTCCATTTATATATATGAGCGTTGTTCTAATTGAGATCTCGGACACGTATTCCTGACATGAGACGTAAGCATATATATTAAGCTTATATGTTCAAGTGAAGAAAGGCAATCCTTTTAACATATGACATGAATATACCATTACAGGGGCAGAACGGAAGCTTGGCTGAGAAGAAGCCTACAGTCGTTTTTGTTTTGGGTGAGCATTTTCTTTGACTTCCAACCTTAACATGCCCTCACGCTTCTCTCTATCTATCTATTCATTGAGTAATTGAGTGCGCCTAGTTTTACTGTATTTAAAAGCTTGTCAAAATACAGAATTGAAGTTTTATGATGATTGACTTCAGTTGTTGGTCCTTATCATACAAGGGTGTGCATTATTCGGTTCTACATACCTTTATTGGTCAAATAGCCTTTCGCCTCTTGTGATCTTAATAACATTTCTTTGATCTTGATTGATCAGGTGGTCCAGGCAGTGGAAAGGGTACCCAGTGTGCAAATATAGTTCAAAATTTTGGTTACACTCATCTTAGTGCTGGAGATCTTCTTAGAGCTGAAATTAAATCTGGCTCTGAAAATGGGTATATAAACTCAATATTTATATTACTTTGAGCACTATTTCCTATGCAAATATTTTCATATTTCTTCTTTTGATGATACATTATATATTTTGAGAAACACAAGTTATTTGTCATACAGATACTAAATTTCTCCACTTAGACATGTGTCGTAGGTTACGAGTCCCACCTTACCATTGTCACCTAGTTATTGAATTTACTGAGCATCATTTCTCAGAAACTGAGAGGGCTGTTGAAAATGTAATTACTGTTAGTTGTTTTTCTAGATTGCACTGATTCGATGTCTTTTTTCCACTAAGGTTATGCATGTATAGCTAGTAAAATTGGAAGATGGGTTGTTTGATTCACCTACCAAGATTGATTTAAATTTGTTTCGTTGCTTCCACCAAGTACTTCATTCTATACGTGCTCATGCAGTGCTTTTTCGTACTCTTGTTCTGCATGGTGGATTGTGTATTCTTATTTCATTTTAGAGTATCCTGAACTTTCAAGTCTTCCAAATTCCTTAATGTTAATATGGCACCCTTTTCTGTGCTTACAGCACCATGATTCAAAACATGATTAAGGAGGGAAAGATTGTTCCCTCGGAGGTGACAATCAAGCTTCTCCAGAGAGCAATGGAAGAGAGTGGCAATGACAAATTTTTGATTGATGGATTCCCCCGTAATGAGGAAAACCGTGCAGCATTTGAAGATGTTGTAAGCCTTCTGCTTAAGTCATTGTCGTTGGTTATGCCTTTGAACTCGTGCTTAACTGGGGAAGGAAGGGTTTGAGTTTAATAGGTCTTAGCTTTAATCTTTATTGCAATGGCACACGATACTACTATCCTAGCTTTGAGAGTGATTTCAAGTGAAGCTAAATGTTTTAAGATTATCTTGGTAACTTTTGAAGCTCTTATGGCTATGCAGACCAAGATTGAGCCAGCGTTCATCTTGTTCTTTGATTGTCCTGAAGAAGAAATGGAGAGACGCCTATTGAATAGGAACCAGGTTGGATACATTTGAACTTTGTATCTGCAAATGTGTGTGCTGTATGCATGTGCACTGTTTATTGGTTTATTGTTACATTGTTCTAACGTATCGTTTCTCCCTTCCACCTCTCATTCTTCTTTTTGTAACAAAGGGACGAGATGATGATAACATAGAGACAATCAGGAAGCGGTTTAACGTGTTCCTAGAGTCCAGTCTCCCTGTGATTGAGCATTATAATTCCAAGGGGAAAGTTCGAAAGGTACACCTAACCTGTAGATATATAAATATCTTAAACAATATTTACATGGTTATTTAAGCTTTTGATTGCTGCTTTACATAGATTGATGCTGCAAAGCCTGTTGAAGAAGTTTTTGAAGCAGTTAAAGCTGTTTTCACTCCAAAAGAGGAGAAGGTAAAGTGTCATATTTGTGTTATATTATAGGCATTCCACTGAAAATTGTGGAAAATGACTTGATTATTATATGGTTAGTCTACCATGGCTGTACAAATTGAATCAAGCTTTGAATTTCTCTACTGCTGTTAAAGCATGGTTCCTGTAACCCAAAAACCTATTTATCATGAGCTTGTAATGCTTGTGATAACGATGGCTTATATTTGCTTTTGTTGTACAATGTGCGATTTAAACCAATATCTATAACTGAATAGATTTCTCTTGGAATGGAATTTCATATTTTGGAGTCATGAACATGGCTTCCCTTATAAGGAACTGCATCTTGTGAAAAACAGACATTAAATCATTTTTGTAGTCTATGTTTACTAAAAGTCTTTGAAAACCACCAATATAATTCAGTGAAGTCTTAGATTTTGCAAGTTTGAGTTGCAAAAAGGCAGGAAAATTATAAATTGTAAAAAACCCCGCTCAAGTTTGATAACCATTTACCACCAAAAGGACCTAAATATTATTTAGTTTCTTTACTGTGCCATAAAACAAAGACTTGGAACTTTCTGCAAATTGATCTTCCAAAAAGTCATCATACTGCTTGTCTTGTTAAATATTTTTTGCAGTATTTCACAACTCTCTACATTTCAACTTCCGCCAGATTTTCGTGAAGATATAGCTTTTAGTAGCTATATCAACATGGACGTGTAGAAGGGTTGAGAGCTTCGCCCATCATTTCTGTAGATTTTCCCATTTATTCACTTTTGATTCTTTAATATGCTTGCAGGCAGCTGTCTAGATGTTTCACTCATATATTCACCTGGAATCAAATTAAGGTATCGTTGATGTCTACTGGTCTGTTTACTTTTTGGCATTGATTCCTTTTGGACCAGAAAGGCTTCGCTATGAATAAAGTGAGCATTTAGTTTCCCATGTTGATGTCTCAAATTATTAGATGCCAATTTCAACTACCTGGGTTGGATTAGACATTTTTTTCTGATTCGTAGACTTGTTTTGAACAAGGGGCGGTTCTTCATCCTAGTTTCTTGAACCTTTTCATTTTGGTTATCGCATCATAACTTTCTTCGGCTGATTTATGATTACATGGTGGAATTTAATTGACGTGATTTATTCTCTCTTTTCAGGCTATGTGTTGCCCTTTTATTTCCATTATAATGTCATTCCAAAGGTATTATTCTTCTTTTCGTGGCCATCTGAGCTGCATGTTGTTTTGTAATAGCAGGTTATAGTTCTGAAGGTATTTACCTCCATATTCTTGATGTTGTGAGTGTATCAATAACGAGATTTTCAGTAATGAAAAATGATCATGATGATCTTTATATTATTACTTCTTCTCTTAGTTTCTTGATTATCATGCCAATTTCTAAATTAAACAGATAAATATGAACAGAAGAATATATCAAAGATACCTTTTTGCATGAATTGGTGAGCAAATGGTAAGAATTATGAAAGTAACCCTCTCTGCAATTCACTGAGATTGACAAACACAGAAATTGTTTATCAGAATTCAGAGATGATTGTACTGAGAGGATGGAAAAAGTAACCTGCACACTGTGTTGGTCGTACATAATGATTCCTATTAGTTTGAAGCTAGCTTAGCTTGCACGGGCCATGGGAGTGAATACTACCAATGAAGTAGTGAGCTTCGTTATTAAGCAACCAAAGCATAAAGCAATAAAGTAAGAAACTAGTGAGCAGCATCACAAGATTAGTTGTATGTCGACTTCATTGGCTTCAGAAAGCAAGTTTTAAAAGAGAATGGTATGTGCTTGACTTGTACTCAAGTCAAATTCGCTTCGACTCGACCCGAGTCTCAACCCGATTCCCTGTGTGAGAACACGGTTTCATATTGTCGTATATATATTGCAAAGACCAAGACTTGTCTTTTTCCAATGTTATCAAAAAAGAGAATGTTCAAGAATAAAACAGTATCCTTTCTTCATTACATGTAACACGTCATCTTTGACAGAACCAACATAAAGAAATATTATACAATCAACATCAAAGTTAAAGGTCAATCATTTCTTTCAACTGCTCAATATAAAAAACTCGGCTCTCTGCATTAACTTAAGCCTCCTTGTATGTCTGACAATGAACGCGACTGTCAAGGAACAGTTAGTATTACTCATATCTGTCGACAAAGGTAGGCATTATGCAATTACCCACCACTCCCTCCTTTCTTGCCAAATTCCACACTTTCTATTTCCAACGTACGGAAATGGAGAAAAGTAGGTTCGATTACCGTCTCTTTATTCCGATTATTAATGCTTATATGTACTCGCCATCGATCTTGAACTCTTGCTTTTCCTTCTGTCCGATCATTCATTCCTTAAAAATTCTCAAGTTTTACTTCGATCAAAGGTAACCTGACAGACACAGACTCATCTTTTTCTCTTTGCCTTATGTGTGATGTGTTAATTGTGTTGGACCTTCGATTTTCTCTACTAGGTTCTTCAACGGCAGTTAATTACTCTCCTTGTCTCTTGATCTCTTCTATGTACGTGCGTTCACATGTATGCAAGTGCCTGTATTTAGATCATTGAACGCGCATTATATGGTGTTGTGTAGTCCGTTTGTTGGAAACTTAACAGGTGATACTTCCATCCGGTCAACTTGAAGTCAACTCTTCAGTTTCCAAGAAGTCTCTCGAAAAAGTGAACCAATTGATCGTCATAATTCATCATCATCTTCTTCTTCTTTTGTTTATATATGGCTACAAAGCAATCTGGTTCTCGATCTTCATGCATCACTTTATACCCTAGGTTTTCACAGTTAGTTGTCTTTTATCTTCTGTTCTGTAAGTTAATATCTTATTACTATGATGACTACGATCTTACTTGGTTGTTTTATAGTTAAGCAGCTAGATCTCGATCAACATGAATTACTAGGACCATTTCATATATCTTCTTTTGTCAGACGGTTTCAGGTGATCGATTTTGCAGATAACATTTCATATCACTCTATTAATCAACAATGGGAACTACTGCCATGAATGCCAAGGTAAATTAATGAATATACATTTACATTAAGTTCTTCACTGAATCTCTATGAATGTATATATATATATATCTCTGTCCAGTTTCATCTTTAGTATTAATCTTGACGATCTCTTTTGCAGGTATCAAACGAAATTTCTGTTACAAAGAAGCCTAAGGTGGCTATAATTTTAGGTAAAGTTCCATCAATTCACGTGGAAAACATTAAACGTTATGTGCATGATTTGACAATCTTGTGAACTTGTAAACGTCTGTTTTGTGATCAGGAGGTCCAGGAAGTGGAAAGGGCACACAATGTGCTAGGATTTCCAAAGAATTTGGATATACTCATCTCTCTAGTGGAGAAATACTACGGAAAGAAAGTAAAAGTCGATCTGACAAAGCGTGAGTTCACATTTAGTTTGATCATTATCTTGGTATTGATCCAACGTTCAGCTCCCTTAACTTGTGTTGAAACAGAGAGATGATTGGGAAAATGCTGAAGGAGGGTTCACTGGTTCCACCTGAAGTTACAGTGCCTCTTGTTATGAAAGCTATGGACGAGAGTCAGAACACAAAGTTTGTGTTTGATGGCTTCCCTCGTGATGAGGGAACACGTTCGTTGTTTGAACAAACTGTAAGCTTTTCAACTCCTTCCATGGCTTCTAAACACTTCCTACATCAGATCTGTGTCGTGCTCAGTAACTTGTTGAATGCAGGCAAAGATAGATCCAGACCTGGTTCTCTACTTTGAATGCCCCGACGAATTGATGGAGGAGAGATCACTTAGCCGCAAAGAGGTTAGACGATCACTTCCAAGTTGTCAGGTTTTTATCAGAACATATGATCAAGTTACTGTGTGTTTGTATGTACTTAAAAGGGCCGAGACGACGATGTTATTGAGACAATAAGAGGAAGAATCAAGGTGTTCCACGATTGGACAAGACCTGTAATAAATTATTATGAGCAGAAGGGGAAACTCTGGAAGGTAAACTAAATTTACCAAATCCATTTATTTGATCCTCTTTCTCCCGCCATTACTTTGAAAATTTTGTTTGTTGCGATGGATGGTCAGGTGGATGCTCGAAAGTCGAAAGAGGAAGTGTACGAGGCTGTAAAGGTGTTCTTCATCCTCCAGGAGAATGACAAGGCGTATTGCTGCAATATCTTGTAGATCAAATTCATATTATCTGTTTTATATCTATATGAGATTGAGACTCTTATATAAATGTAGTATCGCGAAGTTTGTAATATTAGTCACAGTAATTTCGTTTCTATTTCATATACTGTTGTTCGAATTTGTGTCAAATTCGGATCGGAAATTAAATCAGTAAGATAGAAGGTTTAATATTTAAAAAGTTAAATTGGTTTTCGATTGTTGTAAAATTGACTAACGATTGAATAAAATTAAAAATTTTAAAATATAATTAAAAATATCCTTATTCATAAGAAAAATTAAAGTTTAATTAAAAAATTTTGTTAAATAAAAATTAATTTAATTATTTTAATTTGTAAGAAATAATTGATTTTTTTAAAAGAAAAATATTGAAATAAAATTAAAAGCTAAAAATTGAATTAAAAGATTTAAAATTTTTAGTATTAAATCGATTTTTTAATTATTGAAATTTATACTTGTATTAGACTAATGTACTCTACTGTCTTTAATTGATAAACTAAAGCCATTTTACCATCCTCGACCTTGAGTCAACAGTCTTCTTGTTTTCTGGTTTTTTATATTCTTCTTCTTCTTCTTCCCAGTCTCTGACGTTAAAAATCCATTATTTTGCAAGTAGAGAGGAAGGAGGAGTCTGGCAATGGCGGCACAGGTGGTTGGAGGTTCATTCTTGTCGGCTTTCCTTCAGGTGTTGTTTGATCGGATGTCTTCTCGAGAGGTCGTTGACTTCTTCAATGCCAACAAAGTCAACCATCAGATCCTTCAGAAGTTGAACGCTACTATGATTTGTGTTAATGGAGTGCTTGACGATGCGGAAGAGAAGCAAAATAGTAAACCTAATGTCAAGAAGTGGCTGGACGAGCTTAAAGATGCTGTCTTTGAAGCTGACGACTTGTTGGATGAGATTGCTTACCAGGTTTTGAGGTCTGATGCTTCATCTTCTTCTTCTTCCATCACCAAACTCCTCCAGGTGCACCATTTTCTTCCATCTTATAATCCTTTTAGAAAAGTGATTGAGAGGGTCAGGTTACAACAAATCCATGAGAGACTTGATCATCTGGTCAAACAAATGCATGCTCTCGGCTTGAGAGAGTTGACTGTGGGCCAGAATCCATCATCGCAGAAATTGCCCACTACTTCCTTGGAAGATCCATCTGGGGTTGTTTACGGTAGGGCTAATGATAAGGAAGCCATAATCGACTTGCTTCTTTCTGATCATGATATTCTTGCCACTGGTAATGATCATCTAGCAGTAATTCCAATTGTGGGTATGGGTGGCATTGGGAAAACCACCCTTGCTCAGATTGTCTACAATGATAATAGAGTGCAAGATCGGTTTGATCTAAAGGCCTGGGTCTGTGTGTCTGAAGAATTCAATGTCTTCAAGATAACAAAGGATATATACCAGGAAGTTACTTCCTTGAATTGCGATGGCAAGACTCCAAATCAGCTCCAAGTTGAGCTGAAAGAAAAGCTAAATAGGAAAAAACTGCTACTTGTTCTGGATGATGTTTGGAATGATAAGTATGTGGATTGGGACATCATGCAGAGACCTCTCAAGTCCCTTGCAAGAGAAAGTAAGGTCATTGTCACTACACGAAACAAGAATGTAGCCATGGTCATGCGTACAGCTCCAGTCCATTACCTCAAGGAGTTGAGCGATGACAATTGTTGGCTTTTGTTTGCTCAACATGCGTTTGAGGATGGAAATCTCAGTTCATACCCAGACTTGGTTCCATATGGTAAAGAAATAGCAAGAAGATGCAAAGGCCTACCTTTAGCTGCAAAAATAATTGGTGGTCTACTCAGCTCTGAAAGAGATGCAGGGCAATGGGAGAAGATTTCCGAGAGCAGGATATGGGATTTGTCAAATGACAACATTCTCCCGGCTCTGAAACTGAGCTACCATTATCTGCCATCACATCTAAAGCAATGCTTTGCTTATTGTGCTATTTTTCCAAAGGACTATGAATTTGAAAGAGAAGAACTCGTCCTTTTTTGGATGGCTGAAGGTTTTCTTGTCCAACCGAACTCAAATAAGATGATGGAGGAACTGGGCAATGAATACTTTGATTATTTAGTATCAAGATCATTTTTTCAGCCATCATCAAATGGTCATCAATCTTATTTCGTTATGCATGACCTCATAAATGACTTAGCTGCATTTGTCTATGGAGAATTTTGTTTCAGACTTGAAGGTGACCATCCGTCTAGGATTACTAAAAGGACTCGACATTTGTCATATGTGAGAACGAAGCATGACAATTCTCTAAAGTTTGAAGGTATCTCTCAAGCAAAGTTTTTGCGCACCTTCTTACCCATCGGCTTATTATCTGGCTGTATTGAAGGTGAAGTAATAAGTAATATATTACCAGCATTGAAGTGTCTCAGAGTGCTGTCTCTGTCCAAATATGATAACGTGATAAGTTTGCCTGATTCTATCAGCAACTTGAAGCATTTGCGATATCTAAACCTTTCAAGAACACCCATCACAGTGCTTCCTGAAGTTGTGAGTAACTTGTATCACTTGCAAATATTAAATTTATGTGGATGCAATGACTTAATTGTGTTGCCTGAATCAGTTGGCAACTTGAAGTATCTGCGACATTTAAATCTTCGTGAAACATCAATCAAGAAATTACCCGAATCATGCACACGTTTGTATAATTTGCAAACTTTAATCTTGCGTGGGTGCAGAGAACTTGTTCATTTGCCAATTGATTTGGTGAAGTTGATCAACTTATGCCATCTCGATATTAGGGAAACGAAATTGCAAGAGATGCCAGCCCAAATGGGGAAACTGAAAAAGCTTCAGATTTTGAGTAATTACATTGTTGGAAAGCAAAGCGAATCTAGCATTAAACAGTTGGGTGAGCTTCAACTCCAGGGAGATCTCTGTATTTGCAATCTTCAAAATGTTAATGATGCTCGAGATGGTTTGGAAGCAGGAATGAAGTCCAAGAAGCATCTTAAGAAGCTGAAATTGAAATGGGAGGGGGAAACTAGAAATTCACAGCATGAAAGGGATGTGCTAGAGCAATTACAACCTCATGTGAGCTTGGAATATCTTTCTGTAATTGGTTATGGGAGTACTAGATTTCCAGATTGGATAGGAGATCTTTCCTTTTCAAATATGGTTTCCATTAAGCTTAGTGAATGTAGATATTGTCTTTACCTGCCACCTCTTGGACAATTAGCATCACTAAGACAGCTTGTGATTAGAGGTTTTGACGGAATCACCGTAGTTGACCCTCAGTTCTACGGAAGTTGCTCATCCAGGACAAAACGTTTCGCATCTCTTAAAGTTTTAAGGTTTGAAAAGATGCCGCAATGGAGCAGGTGGATTTCTGATCGAAAAGAAAGTGAAGAAGGAGCTTTTCCCCTCCTACAAGAGCTTTATATAAGAGAATGCCCCAATCTTCTTGGGAACTTGCCTAGTCACCTTCCGTCTTTAACAACACTTATGGTTGAGGAATGTCAGCAGCTTGCAACTTCACTTCCAACCTCTCCAACCATTTTGAAAATAAAGTTGTTGGATGCATCACGAGATGTCCGGCTAGAGAAGTTGCCTTCTGGTCTCCATCGCTTCGTAGTTGATAAGTTGCATTCTGCGTCAGATCAAGAAATGAACCAAATTGCAGGCATTTCAAGTACTTTAGAAGAAATTGAAGTTAGACAACATGATTCAGTCAAGTGCATACCGTTGGAGCTATTCCCAAAGTCAGAGGTTGTTCATGTTGCTAAGTGTCCGAATCTTGAATCTCTATCTTCAAATGGGGGAATAATTCAGAAGAACATCAGCACATCCCTGAAATCCTTGGATATCAAGGAGTGTCCTAACTTGGTATCCTTCCCTAAAGGAGGATTGGTAGCTTCAAATATGAAATATCTACAACTACGGGGTTGCTTAAGTTTGAAGTGTTTGCCCGAGAACATGCATTGTCTCCTTCAATCTCTTGTGAGCTTAAAGTTGGATAATTGTCCAGAACTTGAGTCATTTCCTGAAGGAGGTCTGCCCTCCAGATTGGAACAACTAGAGATTTGCAGTTGCAGCAAGCTTATCGCTGCCCGCAGACGATGGAATCTGCAAGTACTTGGCTCTCTTTCTCGATTCAAGCTGGGGATGCACAGAGCTGTGGAATCATTCCCAGAGGACGCATTGTTACCCTCCACTCTAACCTCCCTCACAATCCTGAATCTGCCAAGTCTCAAGTCTCTGGACAGCAAGGGGCTTGAAGATCTTACATCTCTTAGAGAATTGACGATTGCCAACTGCCCTAAACTTTGTTCCCTACCAGAAAACGGCCTACCCTCGTCACTTTTTACTCTAGTTATCTACAACTGTGCATTGCTGGAGCGAAGATGTCAACATGAGACGGGGGAAGATTGGTCCAAGATTGCTCACATCCCTCATGTGGAAATTAATTTGCCTAACATCAACACTTAAGGCAATGTTCTTTGTCGTTCTCAACAACCCCTTTGAAGACTAAAGAGGTACATCACAAATTTCTCTGGCATCGAAGTGATCATTCAGTAGTCAGTACTCATCATAAAAAGCATACACAAATTCACAGTTCTTTCCTCTCATTTTAATGTATAAAGCTGTAATTTCTCGTTATTTTGGTTTGAGATTTCCCTTCTATACACTTGAGGACCATACTTGGATTAACTTGTTTGTGAACCGACTATTCCGATCTTAATCGATTACCTTAGCTTATTTGAGATCCTCTACAAGTTGCTTATATAAAATATTTTCACCTAATTAGCCAGTAAATTATTTAAATAAATTAGTTGAAAAAAGATAAGCATAAGTTCAAGTAGGTTGGTATAATTCATATATATGTATTTAGAGGTCATTTGCCATCTAGTTACACTCTCGCAGAGATAACCTTCCAGGAAGCTGACATCTTTGGATTAGAGGATCCAAACACCAGATGTAATTGGAGTAGAATCAGACTGTCAAATGTCGATGTATATGCATCTCATCTGACAATTATGTGTCTCATGATTCTGTCGACGTAGGAGAGCTCTAAAACGAAAAACTGCAATAATGCACAAAATTGCTCCTCTCAAACTCGTTATACTAGTGGACACCCCCTGTCCAAGTGAAACTATATTGGAAGAGACACCATGTACAATTTCCGTGTTCGCACAATGATCAAGTGTATCAATTGCCTCTACTGGTGTCTGCAGAAAAGCTGGTTTGAAAGGTGGGATTTGCAAGGTCATAGCTCCTGATATAATGCTCAAAATATCACTGGTTTTGGGTCTCTGCCTCGAATCAGGATGGGAGCATGCCAGAGCCAACAGCAGCAACATCTCAGCTTCCTCAACCACAAAGTTATCTCCAAGTCTCTCATCCACGGCCTCCAATATTCCCCGTTGGCGGTGCAACCACCATACCCAATCCACCAAGTTATGGAAGCCGCCGGTGTCATTGACCTCACTGATTAGCACACGCCGACCACAGACCACATTCAGAATAACAGCACCAAAGCTATAAATATCAGACTCAGAAGTAACTCTTCCAGTAAAGCAGTACTCTGAGTCGAGGGCCATATCATACAGCCGCAACACGTTAGCCAGACCAAAATCACCAAGACGGGCATTGAACTCCGAATCAAGCATAATGTTGCTGAGCTTAAGGTCACCATGAACCAATTTCGGAACTACACGACAATGCAAGTAATCCAATGCCAAAGCCACCTCTTGAATTATCTTGAACCGCAACCTCCAATCCAAGGTATTACTGGTTATAGTGTCTTGTCTACTGAACAGGTACTTATCTAAGCTCTGATTTTGCATGTACTCGTACACCAGAAACCACGTTCCGTTCTTGTAGCACCAACCTAATTCAGCTATTAAATTAGTATCATATGTTCATAATCAAAATCTTAAGATATAGACTATACATAGTACATACCAAGAAACGGAACAAGATTCCGGTGACGTATCGCACTAATGAAAATCAGCTCAGATTCGATGTCGTCCTTTTGGGATTTGAGGCCCTCACCGTGGATCTTCTTGACTGCCACTTTGAGATTGTCAAGTGGCAGAACCCCTTTGTATACCTTACCATAGAAACCTTCTCCAAGCTTGTCTTGGAAATTGTTGGTTGCCTCTTTAATGTCCTTATACTTCAACTTCTTTGCTGGACAACAACGATAACCAGCAAGGTCCGGCATCACCAGCTTATGTCTATATAGTCGGCCGCGGATACACTTCATCCAACATCTCCTAACCCCCGTTGTAACTAGAGTATAAGGTGATCTCCGTTTTCGAATCCAACATCCAACCACAGTCGATAAAAGAATGAATCCTAGCAGTACACCAGCAACTAGATGCATTTTGACCGGCCTACTATGCTTACTCTCTGAATTACCGGTGTATGGTAGATTCTCTACACTAAGGTTCCACTGGTAGATGCTGTTCAGTTGATGGTTAGCGTCCCTAGTGGATGCTGCAAAACCAAAGTAAGAGTATTGGTTAACAAGCCATCTTAGATCAAGATTAGCAGCATCCAGTACAGGGACTGAAGGCTTGACTGTTCCTTGTTCCGCTATATACACTTGCAGAGTCTTATCATAACCCTCGTAGTGGATCCAAACCGTGTAATTTTTAGTGCCCGGAGAGAAGATTTGGATGCCAACGTTGCTGAGACGCAGAGTCTTGTTAGAGTGGAGTGCTCCGTGGATGTGAATAGCCACGCGGTTGTTGTAGGTGTCGAATTCGATAGCGACCGTGCGGTTTGAATGGTCGTCAGTATTGGAGTTGAGATCGGGGGTCATAAGGAAGGCAAAGCCACCACCATCGCCATCGCCATCGCCGCCGCCCCTTGTAGAGGAATTCCGGGAGATGCTGACTATGAAGGAATTGTTGAAAGACGCCACCTTTACGATATTCGTATCGTTACTAACATACCCATTATCATATACTTCCCAGAGCTTGAAAGGACGATTGAAGAGTATGCGAGAGGAAGTGTTTCCTATTGTTGGTGGAGAAGGAGAGTGGTGGGAAGCATTAGTGCTAACAGGGGTGCTTACGTTATTAGCAAGTGGTGGAGGAGGAGGAGGAGGAGGAGGAGAGAGTTGAAGTGCTCCATCGCTGATCGTTGCAGGAGGTAGGACAGTGAAGTAACCATAGTAGGAGGTGTTGAATGGCCCAAACTCAAAGCTCAAAGCCCCTGCTTGTGATTCTTGTGACATGGATAGTGGTAAAGATGACAACAAGATGATGGTAACAATAATTTCCATGACTAAAGTTAAGGTTCTGGTGGTGGTAGCCATAGCTGTTCTTTTCTTTTCTGCCATGGCAGAGGCAGATCAATGAAGGAAGAATAAGAACACGGATTGGAATCTTTTTTTGGCTTTTGGAAGCTTCCGCTTCCTTTCCTCGAAGTTGATATGAAACTTACACCAACGCGGTGTTTTCTTTTCTGAGAATTGACGCGGTGTTTTTGATGTCCCTAGACAAAATATTTTTGCTTACTTCACACGATCGCGACGTCGGATGTTCCCACCGAAAGAGATAATCATAATCTAAAGCATAGAAATGTATACAATGAGTTTGACTGAGTTTACATAAACCCATTTCGATTAGCCTAACCGATAGTCGAGCTAGATTCAGACATCAAGGCGAGAAGAAGGGAGAGCGTATACCTAATTTTACACTGATTCAGTCGGTATAAGAGGTCTATCTTATTCTAAATTTCCACTCAATCAATCCTAATGTAGTAGCTCACCGAAGGGAACCCTCACTAATAATGAAATCTTAGTTTGAAAAAAGGTTTTATAATGTGATACAGTAAATTTTACATTCTAGTTTAAATTTTTAAAATTGGAGGTTTCTTATTTTTACTATTTAGGATAGAATAGAATTTAATATGAAACTCTACTCTTTTATCTCATTCTATTATAAACCCTCATTCCAAACGATGGAATAATATTACATTCTATTAATAAACCTCTAACTAAATATAGTTTTAGTTCTCGAACCTAATAATAATAATAATACAATCGAAAGTTAAATTAATAAAATAAGAAATTTAAGATTTAAAATATTCAATAAGTTTAAATCGTTAGAAAGTTGGCTAAAGATTAATAAAATTAAAAATTTTGAAATATAATTAAAAGAGATTATACTTATATATCGAAAATTTTAAATTTTAATTAAAAAAGAGTGTTAATTGAAAAGTAATTAATTAATTTTATTTATAAAAATTTATTGATTTATGAAAATGATCAGTTAATTAATAAACTGATTAATTTTTCACAACAAAAGTAAATCGAATTAGAAAGTTAAAAACTAAAAAGGAAAATTAAATAGTTTAAGATTTTAACGGTTGAATCAGTCAAATCGATTAAAACTTTTAATCATTGCAAAAAAAATATTGGGATTTGATTAATCCCCGTAAGTTTGAACCTAAATTTAAATATTTTAAATTGATTCAATTTGAGCTTGACAGACTACCGTAAACTCAAATGTTTTTTGATCGGTCTAATTTGTTTATTTCTTAAAATTAAATATATATAAGCGTGTCAACAGTATTTAAAGCTCGATCTAATTTTAAATTATCGAATCAAATTTTGATCTAATTTAATTTGAATATACATTAAAGTTTAACAAATTATTTTTAGTCTAATTCTATCTATAATTTTGATTCAGATTACAAATTATTTCGGATCTAATTCTCCAATTCAAGCTTTATGCGTCAAAATATGCTCAAATTGGATTTATGTTCAAATTTGGGCCTTAAGATACTTGAGATTGGTCTGATACTTAAGAGAATGCATTAAAACCCCAAAAAAAGAGAGAAATTAAAAATCCAAATAAACAGTCTCTCAGCCCAACCCCTAATACTAATCCTTCATACCCCAAATCCACGGCGCTAAATGTACCATTATCTTGTAGTTTTTCTTTTTCAATTTACACACATCTTAAATTATTTATTATTCTTAAAAACTACATTAAATCCAAAACATTATTGTAAACTATATTTCGGACTCACTAAATAGTTTATTAATCATCTTTAAAAATGTTATGACATTTGCCTTAATTTAACAATTTAAACTAAAGTTATTAATAGCCAGAACAATCTTAAAAACGATTCAGATAATGAACAAAAAGACTTATCGGCATGGCATGTAATAAAATTTGAATGTTTGATTTTACTTATTTAAACACACCCAAAAGAAATCCCGTTAAAACATGAAGTTTGGAAAGGTCAAGTAATATGCAGTCTTGTTCCTAATTAATAAATAGACTGTTTTTACACTTTACTTATTTAATATGGTTAATGATAAGAAAAATCTCAAATTTTACTTAATTTTGTAATTATAGCCTGAAGTTGAAAAAAGGGCATTTAAATATTCAATTTTAAATTTTTTTCCAGTTCTAGCTAAAAGTTAATATTTTCATTAACGTTGCTAATGTGATTTGTTACATAAGACAGAAATCTTAAACACTTATACAAGTAAGCTTTGATTAAGTTTAACCAAATTAAGTCATTTTGATATTGAAATACTATAGTTACTTAAATTGTAAATTAACATTTTTATGTGATAATTAAGGTGAATAATGAGTTAGGATTTGAACCAAGCTTAATTAAATATGTCTTTTAATTTAAAAAATAAAAGACGATGTTATTCTTTTAAAATTTGAGGCTTTAGATTAGGCTAAATTTGAATTCTCCGAATTCAAACTTGATTCGAAGCTCGAAATTAAAAAAAAAAGTTCAATCCAAAACTTAATTAATTTGAATAAAACTTATTTACTTCGTAACAACATCAAGTCGGTAGGGACAAACATTGTCTAAGCCTCGATAAAGTGCTCGAGACAAAATAGCCATGCCCATCCAGCTTAAAAGTGCGAGTTCGGTTGGAGACCTCCGCTGCCTCCACCTGATCTCTGATGTATTGCTTAATATTTTATTAAAAAAAAAGTTCATTATTTTTATATCATTTTGTTTTTTAATATTACTTAACTAATGTTCATTATAGAATATAAAAGTGATTATAGAAATAAGATTATTGTTGTAAAATATTAAGATAAAAATTACAACTTTAATCAATGATAAAAAATTATTTTAAAAATTACATCAACGTATCAATAATTTAAATTAACTCATGACATCGTATAAATTAAATTAATAATGTTATTAATAGTGTTTTCAAAAAGAAACGTAATATTTATTAATTCAAAAATTTTCAATTAGTTTAAAAACAATTTGTACATTTTACCGTTGAAAGTTGGGAGGTGTTAGTGTTACACTTACGCCATTTTAGATAGACATAAATGAAGTCCCATGCTTGCCTGCCTGTCACTTAACTATCCATAGACTCTGCATTAATTACACGCCAAAGTTTTGGTAAAAGAAACCTCTTTTTCTAAAAACATTAATGAACTAATGCTTCTTCGTCTTTCTCGTATGCATTTATTTCATTTGCCCTCATGGTCCCTCTAGTGATGCCTGATTAACACTTTACATAGAGTAAGATTCATAAATGGTCCCTCTAGTGATGCCTGAGTAACACCTTACATAGAGTGAGATTCATAAACGGTTCGTCTAGTGATGCCTGATTAACACTTTACATAGAGTACTGAGATTCATAAACGGTCCGTCTAGTGATGCCTGATTAACACTTTGCATAGAGTGAGATCCATGGAGAGTGAGATTTGGATCAAGTTGTTGTTTCGTTATCATAAAATTATATTATTTAAATCATAAAAATAATCTTCTTATAAAAATAAAAGAAAAGTTACGTAAAAACATAATATTCCTTAAGCTACGTGCAATGTTATATTCCTCGTACTCTAGATAATCTTATGTAATAAATATGTTAGACTTTTACAGACACAGATGCTTGGGGTTCATATGAGTACGACTTGCTTTCGTATCATCTAAAGATTAATGATGATTGTTACGAGCAAATTAAGACATGACATGTCAAATAAAACCATAAGCTGCTCGCCTCCAACCTAATTAATTAATTCAGTCAGGGCGTCCTTTCTGTTGCAGATTCAGAATCAGAACCATTCTGCAATTGCTGAACAAGGACGTGTATGCATTGAAGTGGTTGTTTCCGATTTCTATAGTGCAATGATATGATAACACTTGTCATGGACAATAAAGTATGAAGAAAAATATCATGTTGGTCGTTTAAAAATTGAATTGGACGGTAGTGAAAATTTTGAAAGGTTTAAATTTTTATTTTTGATTTTTTATATTAATAAACTCCTAATTAAACATAACCAAAGAGCACAAATTCTTTTAATTTATATTTACATTTGTATCGAAGAGAGTAGGATTTAAGTTGGTATTATTCACGAAGTTGAGCCAAAACAAAAAGTTAAAAGATCGATGAACCATAATGTACACTTGAAACTCCGAAGTTGATGAAGTTTTCTTCACATCGTTCGCATTTTGACTAACTAGGTGTCTAGATCCATGGTTTAGGTGGCTATGTACCAAAAATGAGGACGTCAAGTGTGTGTGACGAGCACAATGCGACATTGACTGAATTCAGAATCATCCTTTTGGGTGAAAATGCGGGTTGAATGTGACCAGGAAATGAATGCCAAGAGTTACCCTGTGCATGCTGGGTTTGAAATTCACGAATAAAGCAACTTTGCCGGTGAGTAGTTATTAGCATTATATTATTTTATTAAGTGGTACAAAATTAAATTACTGTAACAAAAACATGGTGGTCAAATCCGTGTAATCGTCTTTGTGCATTTATTATGACTATGTCTGTCGAACTTAGTCGGCAGAAGCGCGATGACGCACTGCTACTCTCTTCAAGTAATGAACAAAGAAACCAATGATATATATTCAGTTATGCATCTCAATCATGAAGCCGTGGAGGGGAATGGGATTGAAATTCTAGGAACTGACTGGACTCTGTAGAGAAGACCATTATGGTAGCAACATTACCTTCCTCTTTTTGGTCAATCACGAAACTCTCTCCAAAATTCATCGCAGAGAAAATGAAGATTTGCAAACCTTATTATTTAAACTAAATTTATTATGTAATTTTGAGTTATTAATATATTAAATAATATAATTTATAAATTATTATTTTACACAAAATTAAAAACCAAGTTTTGAACTATACTAGCAAGCAAGTGGTATAACATGCCATCTCATCCTTACTCTAAGTTATAAAAAACAAAGCTAAGAGTGAATCGAGATTTTTAATTTATTAACTATGATAGCAAGCATGTGGCATGGCAATGAATAAGGACGTGATGGGTTGTGCATTGGGTGGACATTTATAGTGTATACAATTAGCTCGAAAGCCACAAGAAAATGTTTATGAAAAGGACTGAAAGTTGCTACATGTGCGTCAAGAAACGAACCAACAATCAATAAGTCCGTGATCGTGAGCTCATCGGCTTCATATTTTCCGATACTGGTTAGACAAAAATGAGGATGTTATGACGAGTACATGATCTGAAGCAAAGGTCCAATGGGAAATTGCCCAACCAATCCCCAATTTGGTTGGTGAGAGTTATAAATTTACATGGAGCCTCACTTATTGCACATGCATAATTATAATCGGAATCGATATGGAAAGAGCTGGATTTGAAAATAAAACATCGTCCGTTTTGATCTATATGGTCAGATAAATCACATTATTATTTAATTATTTTATAGTATTTGGAGTTGGCAATACATTATATGATGATTATTAATATTATAAGTAATAAAAATATTTTTATAAAATAAAAATTTTCTCATTTATTATTTTAAATGAGAAGCATATAGTTGGTCATTTCCGAAATTTATTGATGGCTGATTAAAAGTTTTTATCAGTTAAGACTATGTTTAGTTGGGTGGTTATTAAGGAAATGTAATATTATTCTATTATTTAAGAAGTGAGTTTATAATAGAATAGGACAAAAGAAGAGGATTTCATATTACATCTCATTCCATCTTAAACAATAAAAATAAGTTACTTCCGATTTGAAAGGTTTATGATGTAATATAAAATGATAAATTAAATAACATTTCACTATATTAGATTATGAACTCGTCTTCTAAACAACATTTCATATTATGAACATTTCTATCCCTCCCAAACAACAACTTTCTAATATTATATTAATTGACGTTCCATTCTATTATAAATCATTTAATTCTATTAAAACCTTACTTTCAATTAAACATGGCCTAAAATATAAAGGAATGTAACATTAGATTTTTTATAACCCATGTTTTAACGAGATTTTTATTAAGATTTTTTTGTTAAACATTTTTTATTGAAAAAGAAAGTATTTGTGTGCACCTAGGAGAGACAGAGGCTTAGAACGTCATCAAGTCCTGTGCCTCACATCACAGTACCCTCTTTGTTTTATATATATGTGAAAATTGGGATCGAGTTGGTACATAGCTGGCTAGAAAAAGAAACACCAGAGGCATACACATAAAGTTTATAACGCAAGCTAGCAAAAATATGGCATCCATGCCTGGGATTCTCAGTGAGTGGCCATGGAAGCCGCTTGGAAACTTTAAGGTCTACTCTTCTCTTTTACTCTTTCTCTGAATCACACTCGTAGTGCCACTCTATATTATGTATCTGCAAAATGTAATTAAGATAGGAATGTACGTGAAACAAAATTTGCTGCATGAACTTTGTTGTTCCAGTGAGTTTTCAGAATCTTGCGACTCACTTGCATGTTGTGTTTTGTGTATGTTATTACTTGAACCAGTATTTGCTATTAGCTCCATGGGCGATCCAC
>JANZXR010000005.1:1607602-1620110 GCA_027575705.1 Erythroxylum echinodendron | reverse complement strand
AGTTGTAAGAGATGAGTCAAATGAGTAGAGATTAAGGAGTTTAGTGAAGTAAAGTTGGTAGTTGAATGGTTATGCTCTTGACCTTCCAAGTTGTACATTGAAAATTTCAAGCCCTTATAGGGGTAGAAATTTGTGTTTTGACTTCAAGGGAAAAACTGTACTGATCTAAGCTGATTTGGACAAGGTTGTCTTCTTAGAAGTTGTAGTTCATGCTTTTAGCTTTCTAATGATATAAAGTATGTAAATTTTGGGTATTGGAGTTGAAAGATATGAGCATTTTAAGTGGTAATATTGCAGAGGAGGTATTGTACATGACAGCTATAGTGAATGATAATATTTTGTTGGTTATGATCAATGGCCTTGTAGGATGTGTTTAGTGGATGTTTTGAATTGAAAAGGAAGTGAAAATGATGAGGAAAATGAGTTAGGAATATTAGTTATGCATAAGATGGGTCCTAGCTAACTTAAGAAGTTGGAAATATGGAATTTGACTCGTAACTGTCTGTTAAACGGATTTGAATGTCCGCTAAGTGAACCTTTTCCGGTCTAAAAATGTGCCAGTTTAGTCTATGTCTGTTTGAAGGGACATTATGTCCGTTAAACAGACAGTCTCGAGACTGCTACAGTAAATTTCAGTTTTTGACCCATTTTTGAAGCATAATCTTGCTTTATAGTCTTCATGAAAGTTGTATATATAGAAGTCTTCTTTGAAATGGTCTAATTCCAAGATTTCTAGAGAAAGTTATGCCAATTCTACCAAGATAGGTACAAAATGATTGAGGATATAAACATTGTTTAAATGTTTTGGCCATAACTTTATCGTCCGATCACCAAATGAAGTGATTCTTGAAGCAATGGTTTCCTAACACATTCTTCTATCCCTAAAACACAACTAGAGTTTTGGAGATACAATTATGTTGAAGAAGTCAATTATGATTTTGGTGATTGACTAGTGTGGGCACACCACTCTTATGGAAATGGCTAATACGGGTTCATAGAGATAACTCTCAAGGTAATACGCAAGCTCACGTCTTATGATGACTCCGTATGTTGGGCTCCAAAAATGGGGTCTAACACAATTAAGTACATAGGTGGTTGTTAGTGACATATCACCCCAAAAAGTGATTGGTAAATTTGCTTGGGCCATCATGGACCTAATCATTTTTAATAGCATCCTATATGTCATTTTATTGTGGGGTTATAGGAATTGTTAGTTGCCTTTCTATTCCTCATTACATAAAGCCTTAAACTTGTTAGACAAGTATTCTTATCCACGATCAGTTCGTAATGCTTTTATTTTCTTATCTAATTGATTCTTAACCAAGTTTGTATATTTTATGAAACAATCGAATGCTTCCAATTTATGAGAAATCAAATAGACATGACCATACCGAGTATAGTCATCTATAAAGGTGATGAAATAAACAATCCCACCTCTAGCCTTTACTTTCACTAGACCACAGATATCAGAATGAATTAATTGCAATGGATATAAAGCTCTTGTTCCCTTTCCAAATGACTTTCTGGCCATTTTACCAGCTAAACAATGCTCACATGTAAGTTGATCTACTTGACTTAGATTACCTAAATGTCCTTGTTTAGCTAATTGATTGATTCGATTTTAACCAATATGACATAGTCTAGCATGCCACAAAGTTGCATCATTGTTGGAATTACTAGATGTAAATAATGAATAACTAATATTATTATTTTCCTTAAACACATCCAGTACTATAAAACCATCACATAAAAAACTATGAATATAATAAATAGATCAAAGATACAAATCCATTCCACCGCTGTGGAAACTTATATTGAAACCAAATCTAACTAATATCAACACAGATAAAAGATTCCTAAAAATCTGTGGAGCATATAAAAATTCATGTAGGATAAGGGGTCGCCCTCCACACATATCCAATTTACACGTACCAATTCCTTATACAGCAACTTTAAAATTGTCACCTACATAAAGTCGTCGACTATCATGTGGGAGTTTACGAAACTCAACGAAGGCATCTTAATCTTTCGCTACATGGTTGGTTGCTCCTGAGTCTGCAATCCACAAAGGATGTGATTCAGTTAGAAAAACAGGACAAGAAACATTCACATAACAAATGTTTGTACTATAAAGTTGTACCTTCTTAGGCTTGGTACAATCTCGAGCAAAGTAGCCCTTATTACCACAATTATAACACTTCACATGTTTTATGTTCTTCTTCTTAAATTTCCCTTTCCACATTAGTTCCATTTTTTCTTCTTGGATTCCTGAGGAGAGTGGTTGAATTTCTTATTCTTCTTCCACTTGTGTCCACCATGATGCTTGCATTTCTTGTTCATAGCTCCATGTGAGCTAGAACTAACTGCATATACCTCAGAAGACATCTTTGAGGCTTTAAGACACTCTTCCTCTAAGATGAGATGACTCATAGCATCTTCCATTGTCTTAATGTTCTCATTATGAGTTAGGTGCATCTTCATATGCTCCCAACTTTGAGGTAGTGAATGAATCACAATTTGTACTTATTGCTCATTAGAAAGCTCATAACCAACATCACGTAACTCACTTACCATGTTGGACATTTGCCTCAGATACTTTTTCATTTTATCATTTGGGCGCTTCTTATAAGTATCAAACTTAATTGTAAGTGACCTCACTTTGGTCACTGAAGCACCTCCAAAACGAGCAGCTAATACGGATCACATGATATCATTATCCATGCTACTCAACAATGTGATGCGAGCTAAAGAGTTCTTCTTTTTCCATAATTCATATGCATCACGTTCCCTCCTATGTTGGGTTGTAGTGCCCTCCTCAGGAACTTCCATGGTTAGGTTTAATGGTTCAAGAGCCTCTTGCTACTCCAACACATATTGGATTTTTATACTCCAGATTTCATAATTGTCATCATTGAGTTTCTCACCCCTATTGAGTTCAGCAATAATATTCTTTGAAGCAGTAGCCATTTTGAAACACTAAGTTTCTATAATAAGAAAGAAATATATATACACGTTAATGTCATATTAATCGTTCATAGAGTAAATAATTCAATTACAATTGCTTATGAAATCAAAAGTCCACTAATGTGTTCAATCATCATTCATACAACAATGAATCCTAATTACCTTACTCTAGACGAATTCCTATATAAAATATATGTAAACATATTACATAATTGTCAAGACTTTGTTCTTATAAAGCTACATATTGTATGCAAATGTACTACAACCTATGAACAATCTATAGCTAACGAACCCTACTCGGAAATGAGTTTACGAGTTTGGGAAGCTTGATGTACAATAAGTCTGCTATTATTTCCATTAGAAGACCTATAGGATACGAAGTCCTAATCAACTTCCTTCTACTCATCTCTTTAATAAATGTCATTACTAACAAATTATAAGTCTTCTTGTTAGGCATATTATTCCAGAGCATTCAAAACAGTTCGCCTTGAGGTTGCGACAGTGTCGCAAGTAAAGTAATATACTTTACTTCAACATCTACATAAGCCAGAAAACATCCAAAGTATAACTTTTGCATTATGTTATTAACTGAAATAACATGTTGTGTTAGATCATCTCTAGGCATTAAACATGCGTTAACTAATTGTGCATACATACGGCCAATACGTCTCTTCTGTGTCTCACATTGAATAAGTTTAGGTGTCTGCTTAATAATCGGCATCCTGAAAAATAAAATTTCAGGAATCAGAAGAGTACACAAAATAAACAAGTTATTTTGTCTAACACATAGCGAACTCATGCTCATAGAATGGAAATAATTTAATTATATTAACAATTTATTGAACTAATCAAAATATGCTATTAATATCTAATCAATTATAATCTTATTTTTAATCTAATCATACTCTAATATGAACAAGTCAAATTGAACTAGAAACTTGTTTCTATTTTAAATTATAATTGAATTAATCAATTTATCTTAGTTTAATTAGAAACTAATTTCTAATAAAACTTCTATCTAATTTCGAATAAACAAATTAGCATAGATTTAATTAGAAAGCATATGTATAATTTTAATTAAACGAAAACAAACTTATTTCTAAGTTTATTTTAACTAAACAAATTAGTTTAAATTAAATTTTTATTATAAAAAACTAATTTATTTGAATTAGAAATTAACTTAACTAAAATAATTAGTTTGTGTAAATTAGAAACCTTATTTCTAATTCTTTATGTTATATTTAATTTAAGACATTAATATAGACATTAAGGTCTAGCCCAACCTCAATGTGATTATCAAGGCTTAAGCCTTTAATTCTAATGAAAGAAAGTCATATATTATGGGTCCAAGTTATAGCCCATAAGGCAACACATAAACACGACCCATTCATTATTTGATGGCCCATAAAGTTATTATCACTTTGGATCACAAAACTTTAACCCGAAAGACATATCATTACAGCCCATTTGAGAAGCCATTTTTTTTTAGCATTACATGTAACCTTTTGATTGAGATGTAGGTGCCTTTTATTTGGGAAACAAACAAAGTGTTTAGAATTTGTGTACTAGCAGTAGATGAGAGACAAAGAAAAACTCCTTGATTGAGAGGAGACACGCCTCTTTCTTGAAAAAAACAAAGTTTTTTAGAAGTTTTCTTCTACTTCTCTTCTCTTTGCGTTTCGTTCTTTGGTGTTGTTTTTTTTTTGTTCTTTCATTCTCTCGTTACGTCTCTCTCTTTGTTACAAAACATGTAACCTACACTAACGAGTTCAACATATTGCTTTACTAGAAATATTTTTCTTTGTCATAGACGAATCTGGATATGAACCTATTGAAGTCATAGTTAATATAATGCAGAAGTCGTAAACCAAGCATAGAAGACAAGTCCAGAAAAAGTATATCTAAAACCAACGTGAACCATAGCATGCATATGTCACAAGTCTAGAAACAATATCTCTAAAAATAACATGAAGCATAGCATGCATATATATAAAGAAAAACTTGGCTCTGATACCAATTAGAGTAAATAATCAAGAACATAGTCATATAAATCATGTTAAAAAATATGATCTCTGCATATGCATACAAAACAAAATCATATACTTGGATTATGTTAAATTTTCACCGGTTAAAGAATATTGTAGATCTTTTCTTTCTTCTTGTTCTTCGTATGAAACAAGAAACAAATAATGTAGAAACAGAAAACACACGCAGATAATATTATATGCTTCTCATTTTTGATGTTTTACATTCAAAACACATAACTACCTTTGGTAATTATTGAAAGCATAATTACATCACTACCCCTCACAGGTGTAAAATGATGCAATATACATTTACAACACGAATTGATTTATGTTAATCATATGTTTACCTCACATGAGTCCACATTTTCGAGATTGGATGGAGCTAACCTGGCTAGTTTGGTGTGATAAAAATAGTCATTGTGTGATTTCTTAGGAGGGAATTGCGAGAAAGGAATAAAACAATGTTCCTTTTGCTGCCTTCTTCTGTTCTTGTTCACTCGATCCGTCACTACTAACCATACCTGAGGCCACAAGATTCTAGCTCTTTTATGGCAGATATTGGTGGATAAACACCATGAACTAGAATAGAATCATTCTCAACAAGTCCATAATAAGTGATCCTATTTCGGTATATGCAGTATAATAACTGTAAAACATAAGTGATCCTATTTTGTTACAAGCATTATAATAACTGTAAAACATAATAAGTGATCCTATTTCGTTATAAGCATTATAACCGTAATGTTGTTTTCTTTAAAAATCAGTGATCATAAGGATCATTGCAATAAGGTTTGTTCTGCTTCCGATACTAGGAGTATTGATCATAAAAGTTGCAATTCATATGGAAATTGTAAAATCAGATCCCTTGTACCAATTCATGCTTATGCTAAGCTATGCAGTTCCACCCGCTATGAACATACGTACATTCATACACTTCTGCTTTAACTTGTTTGATTATATTGAACCAGATGATTAATGGGTGTTCTTTCTCTTTTTGGTTGTTTGAAGGTACAATTACTCAATTATTGAAAGTTGGTGAGACAGAAAAATCAGTGATAATGCTATGGACATATAGGGTTTCCACACATCTTCATGTGGCTCATTTCTTGAGAGGTTTTTGTAAGTACTCAAGACTATATCGAGTACAATTTACACATTTTAGCTTTTATTTTGTACTTCAAAGACTACCTGTATAATATCATCAACAAGAATCAACTTTAAAAAGATTTGCTCCTACCTTACTAATGGTCTAAATTCTAAAACTTTTTATTCTTAACAATTGTTCACAGGAGAGAAAATAAATACCCATTAATAAAGTCTGTTGAATTGTAAACCACATGAAGAGGAGTACTTATTACCAATCATTGCCTTCTGAAATAGAGAGATTAGTCCTATGATGAACCGCACAATCTACACCAGATAAAAACATGCTGATGAAATGAATAACTCTGTTATGCACAACGACACCATTCCAGAAACACATTTCTAGGCAGCATAACATTATAACACAAAATAACAAAATGTAATTATTCACGTCATTTTATTTGTTAGAGTTTGTTTTTGGTTGTTAGGAAGTTTGTTACGATTCTCACTCACTTGTATAGATTATATATAAACCCTATAGAGAAAACTCGAGTGCTACCTAAATAAACGAAGATGAGTTAGATTCATATGAAGTATCTGCATCAGAAAACCTAGGAGCCATTCTAGTAACAACATTATTAGATGAGAAGAACTACCTCTCATGGAGCAGAGCTATGATTATAGCTTTAAATGTAAAGGACAAGATCAGATTTGTGAACGACTGATTCAAGAGACTAGAAAACAACCCAAGCCTACTGAAGAAGTGGAGAACAACAGATAATATGGTTATTTTGTGGCTCTTGAACTTGATGGTTAAAGAATTAGCAAAATCTTTTTTAGTAGTCTCTATTACTAGGGATTTGTGGGAAGAACTCAGATCTAGGTATATATGGTGAGAGTAACGGACCTCAAATTTATCAATTAATGCCTTTTAGGAGTTGCTCATGTGAGGGTGGTAGACATAATACGATTGTCATAGATAACACTAAACTAGTCTAGTTTTTGATAGGACTCATAGAGGAATATGGTAGTGTAGTGAGCCAAATAATGCTCAATGATCCTTTACCATTTGTGAAAAAAGCATATTCCATGATTCTTACAGTTAAGAAGTAGAGGAACGTTCCTGGGTTACCAAGAAGTGAAACAGGGCAGATGAATGTGGCACTTACAGTGAAACCAACAGGGAACAGAAAAGTGGAGACCAGAGATGGGCCCTCAACGATCAGAAGAAGGAGTTTTGCAAAGAAGGAGGATCACTGTCGTGAGAAAGGACACACAGTGGATACACGTTTCAAGATTCATAGAGAACCAGAATGGTTCAAAGAATTAAAACAGAAGTGTGCAATGGAGAGAGGAAGTTATGCTGGAGCTGTAGCTGAAAGTCCAATCGACATTAGACAGGGAAGCTCGAGTGGTGAACACACTGAACAGGAAACAAAACCAAATGTTTTGACCAGACAGGTCCAAGAGCTGATGCGTTTAGTCAAGGGAAAAGGCTTAAACGAGGTTGATCACGTAGCATTCAACAGCTATGTAGGTATGCTCTCTAACCTTAATGATAATGTTAGCTTCAAGTATGACAACGATTCATGGATAGTGGATTCAGGTACGTCAACTCATATGACCTATAATCATATTCTACTAAGAAACACCAAAAATTCCCCAATCCTTAGTTCTGTAATGTTGCCAGATGGTTCTTTTAGAACAATTCTTTTAGAACGGTTAATAAAATTGGCAACATAGCACTCACAGATACAATACACTTAAAGGACATCTTACATATCCCCACTTTCCAACAAAATCTTCTATTCATCTGTAAACTTGCTAAGCACAATAATTTAGCTTCATATTCATATCAATCAAGATTGTGTTGCAGAACCCGTAGACTAACTTCATCGTGGCAAGTTGCGAAGAAATTGGTGGCATCTACAAACTCGAACCCCGTCACTTTCTACCACCAAATACAAAGAAAGGTCCATCCCTGAAATTTTATCTTGATGAACATTTTATTTGTAACGCTATTGATATGTTTAGTTTATGGCATTTTCGACTCGATCATGAATCCCCTAAAATTCTAAGACACTTAGATTTTTGCAATTTTAAGACTACAAACAATTTCTTTTGTGAAACCTGTCCTTTAGCAAAACAGACAAGAAAACCATTTGAAAAACATGTTATCTCTGTGACTAAGCCTTTTGAATTAATCCACATAGACCTTTGGGGCCCATATAGAATACCAGCCCTTGGCGGATCCACTTTCTTCCTAACCATCGTGGATGACTTTAGTAGAGCAACGTGGACTTTCCTTTTAAAAAGTAGAAATCGAGTCCACAAAACCATTAGCACCTTTATCAAAATGATTGAAATCCAATTTAATAAAAAAATTACAAAAATTCGAACGGACAATGGCTCTGAATTTGTTAATTCAAACAGACAATTACTTGAGTCGAAAGGGATTGTTCACCAAAAAATATGCATTTATACTTCTCAACAAAAACGGGATTGTAGAAAGAAAGCACAAAAATCTTCTTCAAATAACCCGGGCCCTCATGTTTAAAGCCAATCTACCAAAACAATTTTGGGGGGACGCGATCTTAACCACAACATATATCATTAATTGATTACCAACCAAAATTCTCTCTTGGGAAACGCCGTATGAAAAGTTATACCTAAAAAAACCTACTTATTACCATTTTCAAATTTTTGGTTGCCTATGTTATGCCACAAATACAAAACCTCATAAGGAAAAACTACAACCTAGGGCCACAAAATGTCTTTTTTGGGGATATGTGACCAACAGAAGGGCTTATAAACTTTTCGTAATTAATACGCAACAAATAATTTATAGTCGCGATGTTGTGTTTCATGAGCTTTTATTTCCGTTCAAAAAATCAGAGAACCCAAAACAAGATAAAGCCCATTTTTGGACTTTAGGATCCAACCACTACATTTAACCCAAAAGAACAAGAAGACTTAGCAACAAACCTACCCAAAATCTCCATACCAGACCCAACACCCCAACCCTTGAACTATCTCCATCTACTTCAGTTCCCGACCAAATCATCTCTCTATCCTCACCAACACAACCGATGTCCACAAAATCACTACATCTACCCACCAAAGTAAGCATGAGACCATAAAAAGACCCAACTACCTAGATGACTACGTCACCACCATACCCAAAGCCTCCTTCACTAATGCCACGATGAAGGGTTTCAAAGATACAACCCAAATCACCTTCTCCAAACACCACACCATACTACTAGCAAACCTATCCATTGACCATGAGCCGTTTTCCTATGAGAATGCAAAGCATGATCCATTATGGCTAGAGTCAATGCAAGTCGAAATTGAGGCCCTCGAAAATAACAACACCTGGGTTCCAGCCCTATTACCACCCAGGAAGAAGCCACTGACGACAAAATGGGTATATAAAATCTAGCGCAAACAAGACGGCACTATAGATCGATGAAAAGCACGACTTGTGGCCAAAGGATTCAAACAGACACAAGGTGTGGATTACTTTGATGTGTTTGCTCCAGTTGCAAAAATTACCACCATCTGCATATTACTTGCAGTCGTAACGGCCAAGACATGGCCTGTCCATCATTGCGACATCAATAATGTGTACTTAAATGAGCATAAGATATTTACATCACCCTACCACAAGGGTACGCCAAAGCACAACCAGAAGAGGTTTTACGATTGCAGAAGTTGTTATATGGCTTAAAGCAGGTCGGGAGACGGTGGAACAATGAGATTACATCCACATTGATGAATTTCGGCTTCAACCAAACCGCATCAGATCACTGTCTTTTCACCAAAGGTACTAATGATCAATTCATTGCCCTCATTATTTATGTTGACGATGTCCTAATTACAACTCCTAATGAAGACCAGATATGTGATACTAAGGATTTATTGGATACTGCTTTCACAATTAAAGATATAAGTCTTGTGAAATATTTTGTTGGAATCGAGATAGCTAGATCACAAACCGGAATGCTACTATCTCAACAGAAGTACATACGTGACATACTTGCTGATATTGGTTTGATAGATCTAAATGCCACTGATATTCCCATGGTTCAAGGTGCCAAACTCGACATTGATGACAGTCTATTGTTACTTGATCCTGAGAAATATAGACAAGTTGTGGGACAACTCCTATACTTAAATTTTACAAGACCCAATATTGCTTTTGTCACTCAATAGCTGAGTCAATTCACTGCTGCTCCTCGTGAAACTCATTGGAAGGCACTCCAACAAGTCCTGCGTTACTTAGCTGGAACAGTTTCAAAGGCATTAGTGTATTCAAACACTACAGATTCATCTCTCCATGGTTATTCTAATGCTGATTGGGAAGGTTGTAAGTTCACCAAAAAATCCTTAACTGGGTTTTGCATTTTCTATGGTCCATCTCTAATATCTGGAAAACCAAGAAACAGCAAACAGTGAGCAGATTATCCGTTGAAGCCGAATACCGGAGTATGGCCAGTACCTATTGTGAAATTAAATGGTTGAGTTACATTCTACGAAACCTGCACATTCCGGCTCCTCTTCCCATTCCACTCCGATGTGACAATATGGTAGCTATTCACATCTTCAACAATTCGGTTTTCCACAAACGCACCAAGCATTTGGACATCGATTGCCATCCCACCCGCAACGCTGTCCGCAATGGTTTTCTTAACACCAGTCGTCTATCCTCCAAATCCCAGCTAGCAAATTCCTTCACCAAAGCTGTGCCTAAGCACTCATTATCCACGATCCTCGTCAAGTTGGGATTGCATACCATCCAACTTGAGGAGGGGCTGTTACGCACAACAACACCATTCCAAAAACCCACTTCTAGCGGCATAACAGTATAGCACAAAACAACAAAATTTAATTATTCACGTCATTTTATTTGTCAGAGTTTGTTTTAGGTTGTTAGGAAGTTTGTTACGATTCTTACTCACCTATACAGATTGTAAACAAAGAGAAATGGAATACGTGAGAAACATAAACCAAAAATCTCTTTGTCCCTGTTTCTTCATTCTGTTCCTTCAAACTCTGATATTAGACGCAAGTTCTTAGCAGAACAAAACCAGAAGAAATGTCAGCAGATTACTAGTGAAACCTTATTTGGAGCCAACACCATCTGCGGGTTGAATGACCTAACACGTTCCTTAAACTTTTCATATGGTGCTACTACCTGTTCAAAGTAATGGAAAAAGGAAGTGTCAGCAACAGGAAATGGTGATGAAAACTTGGTTAAAGACAACAATGAACAATTGGACAAAGGCACGTCATGTATATGTATATACTGAAAAAGGGATCGACATAACATAAATGAGCTGGTGTTCTATGTATAGAACATGGCTACCTTGTGAGTGATCAGTTGTTTCTATATCAATCGAGTAAATTTATATTATGACGGTACCAAACCATTAATTAACTTGGTGCAATCCATACCTTATGTCCATGCGTAGGTGTTTCACAGGAGTGCATATCCTTTTCACCATGATTCATAGGAGTGAATATCCTTTTCACCATGATCATAGTTTCAATACTTGGATGGATACTCGTCAAGATTACAAGAACTCCTTAACGTCTTCAAAGCCCTGTGCTTGACTGCTGTGCTGCTGGTATCTCTTCTTCATCCTTTATGTCTGGTTTATTTTCTTAAAGGGCGATGTTTTTATTCTTGATCATGTCAAGCCACAGATTTTACGTTTTATATGGACAGTAAACTTGGTTAATTTGCTTCTAATTATAAAACCATCACTCTGTGAAGAGAAGAGCAGTCCATTTGGAGATTCAACTGTCTGCTCTACATATGAAGAGTCTTATGCTGCATTTTCCATGGCAGTTCTCAAGCTTCTTCACATGAAACTGTTAACAACTCTATGCATTGCAATCCTTTTCTTCTGCTACTTATTTTCACAAAACAGGTGTTGTCCGTCTATGCATGGACTTACGTATATTTTGTCATCAGACTGCGTTCTACAGATGAAACTAAAGGAACTAATAAATTTAAATCAAATGAACTCAGCATCCTGCCAACACAAAAGTGGGGAGATTTTTTACTATTTACCTCAGACCATCGCCACAGAAGCAGTACTTCCTGCCACAGAAGATGAAGGCCTGAAAAATGGAATTGAAGCGAAACTGAAGGTTCAGTTCATATGTTGTCATCACCAGTTCCTGTTGCTGATACTTTTTTTCCCTTTACTTTGAACAGGTAGTAGCATCACATGAAAAGTTTCAAGGAAAGCGTTCTTGCAGATAACCCCACAAAGGATTGATGATGGCCCCTCCACTGCACAACCTGTCGAGTGTCAATATGGATGAGGCAAATGATCGAACACCTTCAGCTCAAGTCTGCTCCAATACCAGAGGTAACTCTGCTGCAACAAACTTCTTAAATTCCTCTTCTAATCTTGACTTTC
>JANZXR010000005.1:1582232-1598772 GCA_027575705.1 Erythroxylum echinodendron | reverse complement strand
AGGTTGTGCTATATGCAATCCTTGGTTAAATTTTTGAAGTAACCCCAAGGCGACAATCGGACAAAAAGGTTATTTCACTATGCCTCGTTTACAATGCTACCGAGTGACACCCTAAAATATGCTCTCAAAAAGGACTGGGCAGGACATATCGGATCTTCGCCATACCCGATTCAGATTGCAAACGGACAGTGGGGTGCCTTTCTGCACGTCCAAGGCAAGGCCTCCACTCAGTCAATCGGGGCTGTGGTGTATCATGGCAAGGACGATATCGCGGCTGATTGTGATTGGTTGGTGGCTTGGAACAACGCCTGGGAGGCATACGAGGATTTTTCCACCAGTGTGAGCAGCAGTATTTATTATTTATATACGAATATTATAGATTGATCATTTTTCTCTCTTTTTTCCTATACTGATCATCATTCATATATTTACAATTACATGACCATTCAAATGCATGCTATTGGTGGGAAGAAAAAACGTACATAATAAAGTAACATTGTTATGATTTTAGTTAATATATATGTATTGAACAAATTAATTAACAAATTAATTTTTTGATGCATGAAAAAAACTTGTCCAGGCATACAATCAGGTCCGTGAGACTTATCAGTTTTCAAAGGGCCATTGGGCTCATATACTGCGAGAAATGCAGAAAGCTGATGTTTATTATTCGGACGATAACAATGCCAACCATTGGAACGGAACCTCCTCGTCTGCTTCAATTGGGAAAAACAATTTCCCCATCTTTACGGCAATCCTGACGCTGGAGGGTGTCTGATTTACAACAACAAGGGCTATAAGACAGCTTATTTAATTACGTGGTGTGTGAAGTTAGTATTAATAATGTAATACGTACTTCTTTTATTCATGTCAGTGCCTTTGGTAACAGATGTTCCCTCTGCTACCTTTATGTGTTGTGTTGATCTGGACTGTAATAATGTATTGCCTTGTGCAAGTGTTGAACTATTTAATTTGGTGTTGAACTTTTTTTTTTTCCAAAATAAATTCTGACATACCAAGTCCCGATAAAACAAAATAGGAATCATTTAAATGAGAGTTCTAAAACTCAAAGTCTAAATCAAACCAAAACCAAACATACTCAAATTTTCGCCTAAGTAGGACATGGAGAGGGTAAGATATACGCAGTCATATCCATATTTTCGATAGAGATACAGAGACTGTTTCCTTTTGAAACTCAAAGTCTAATTCTATTAAAGAAGAGATAGCAAGCTCGACTTAAAAACAAAAAGAAAATCAAAAAAATGAAGGCATTCATTGTAATTCTTTATATTTACATAGATGTATACATTCAAGAAGTGAACATAAATTCCAGCAAGCATTTACTTAGGAGAAATGGCACAAGAAAAAAAAAACATCATACACATAACTAAATTTAATGCATTATGAATTTTGGTAACAGATGTTCCCTCTGCTACCTTTATGTGTTGTGTTGATTTGGACTGTAATAATGTATTGCCTTGGTAACAGATGTTCTCTCTGCCTACCTTTAGGTGTTGTGTTGATTTGGACTGTAATAATGTATTGCCTTGTGCAAGTGTTGAACTATTTAATTCGGTGTTGAGCTTTTTTTTTTTTCCAAAATAAATTCTGACATACCAAGTCCCGATCAAACAAAATAGGAATTATTTAAACCAGAGTTTTAAAACTCAAAGTCTAAATCAAACCAAAACTAAACATACTCAAATTTTCGCCTAAGCAGAACATGAGGAGAGTAAAATATATGCAGTCATGTCCGTATCTCCGATAGAGATACAGAGACTGTTTCCTTTTAAAAATCAAAATCTAATTCTATTAAAGAAGAGATAGCAAGCTCGTCTTAAAAACAAAAAGAAAATAAAAAAAATGAAGTCATTCACTGTAATTCTTTATATTTACATAGATGTATACATTCAAGAAGTGAACATAAATTCCAGTAAGCATTTACTTAGGAGAAATGGCACCAAAAAAAAAAACATCATACACATAACTAAATTTAATGCATTATGAATTTTCAGTACCATAATAGAAAAGTAAACAATAAATCGACTATTAAACACATACTCTTACACATAATTTAATGCTTAAAATAAATTCCAGCAAAGTGATATAAGCTAATCAATGCTATGCTTTATAAGAATCAAATGCTAATTTATAGAAATAAATTCTAAGTAATTATAGCATGCATATACCTCATAATTATACATATCAATACATATTTGCATAAAATTCCAGCACACATGAAACATCAAAACAAATAGCTATTACTCATAGTCATAGTCCATGATTTTCTGCACATATGAAACATTATAACAATTTTAAGCAAACTATATTCAATCTTAGTGATACTTTTCACCGAAGAAAATAAATAAACATCAAGGGAATTTAATTCCTTACTTGCAAGATTAATACTAAAATAAGTTACCATGTATCGAATGTCAAAAATACAAAAATATTGGTGGAAATATTGACAAAATATCCATATCGATAAAATTGCAAAAAGAAATTATGGAAATTTATAAGAAAAATGAAAAATTTTAATAAAACTTTAATGCATACTTCTTTTGTTGGAATAACCTTCAGATTTTGCTATCTTCTTTTGTAAGATACTGACGAAAATCTTCTGCATAAGTACTCTCAGTGACTCTTTAACTCCTAATCTCCTATTCGTAAATCTCACTGATTATTCTTGGTAGCAATGAAAATCTGTGTGTGTATTGTTGTGTGTTGAACTGATGAGGTTTCTGTCTTTGTATAGGCTTCATATCGGCTGGTTTATTTTAGCCTTCGTCGTCACAGAGATAAGGAGAATCAGCTCAAGACATCTTCATGTGCCTATCACGAGCATTACTTAAAGTCTCTTCTTGTACGCAGCGTTTCACCAAGTCTTCTAAACTCTGCGTTTTTGTCAAGTCCCTTGCATTTTTGTCCCTAGTGTTTTTGTCATATACTCTTGCGTTTTGCTTTATTTTCCCTTGTCGCTGAATGTAGACGCTCGACTTCTTCTCATCTGTCAATTATGGAACCTTCTCAACACTACATCGCACACACCCATAAAAATCCCTAAATCCCAAATGTAACATCCCATGATTATGATTAAAACCCTAGAATGCTTTATAAATAAGAATTTGTTGAGAATTTAGAAATGCATTTTATGCATTATATGGCATACATATGCACATAAAAAGTGTTGTCATTCATGAAATAATTATACATATATTCATTGACATTTTTCCGGGTATAAGTGAATTTTTAATGTGGTTAAAGTGTGAATTTTGGGTAATTAAATTGGTGTGTATTAAAATAATGATAATAGTTATTATTTCGTAATTTTTGGTTAATTGTAGATTAATTGTCTTGGATAATTAAATTGGTATGTGATAGAATTTTTTTCTTATTTTTGGAGACATTTCAAATATTTTAGAGATTTATCAAAAATTTGAAATATTTTAGATTAAGAAAAATAAAGAATTAAAAGACAAATAAAAGTGTGACAAATGGACTAGTAAATGTGTGACAATTGGACAAATTCCTATATGACAAGTGGAGCAATAGCTAAGTGACATTTGGTAGCTTCACATAATGACAAACGCAAGACATGTATTAGGGACATGTGGCAAAGTTAAGCTAAGCCACCTAAGTCATGTTTTTGTTAGGCAAGGAAGAATTTTCTGCAGCTCTCTTTTGGCCTCACCGAAATTCTCCATCACCATCTTCCTTCTTGCTTTCCTTCACCAAGGACACATCTCTCTTCTTACTCATCCATCACCGAAAACATTTCCAAGCCTTCAGCCTTTTTGGATTTTACTTATTTCACTCTTTTTACCTTTGCTTCATCCGCCAAAACTAGCTTGTTTGCTCTCCTAAGTTCTGGAAAATTTCTGAAGAGAGAGAAGCTTAATCAAGAAAGTTTTATGATAGTGTAAATGATTTCTGTTGAGGTTTTAATGTTTGTAACTAGATGCATGCGTAAAGGAGTATATTTTAATGCTTGTGGATTGTTGCATGCGTAAATGGTGTTAATGCATGTGTGGGTGGTGATGGAAGAAGTAGATTCAGAGATATGAATAACTAGATGAAAGTTTGAAGTAAGCTGAAGTATGAGATATGCGGAATTTTACTAAACATACGTCTATATTTAGGGTATAACTTGATCGGTGAATATCCAAATTGGATGAAGTTTGATTCAGAGTAAACTAGAGAAATAAAACTACATTTTTTATGAAGACCTGGAAGAAAAATGTTGTCATCTAAAGGGTCAAAATTGCTTCGTTTGATGCTTCATCGTACGCTTTGTCTGATGCCTCATCTGGTATTTATGATTCTTCTAAAGATCATATCTTTTGTGTCCAAAGTCAAAAAATTCCAAACTTTATATCGTTAGAAAGATAAGAAAAATATTTACAACTTTTATGAAGATCTTGAAGAAAACTTTTGTCATCTAGAGGGTCAAAATTGCTTCGTTTGACACTTCATCTGGTGCCTCATCTGGTACCTATGCTTCGTCTAAAGGCCATATCTTTTGCATCCGAAGTCCAAAAATTCCAAAATTTATATCGTTGGAAAGCTAAGAAAAAGATCTACAAATTTCATGAGACACTTTTTTCTAATTTTTCCTAGATAAGTACAGTTTATGCCTTGAAGTTTCAGACTACATTTTAAGACCCAACAGATTTGAGTTGTACAATTTGACAGCTTGTTTGTAGTATTTTGAGCATAACTCATAAAATACTGAACCAAATTGAATGATCTTGGTGTCATTAGAAACTTAAGAGATAGGAGAAAAATTTTATAAAGAAACTATATTCAAATTACTTCATTTTCTTGGTCAAAAAGAACATGAAAAGTTGACCCAAAAGTTGTTATAGGAAAAATCTGAATTGACCAAGGAATCATGAATTTATATTTTTATGGTTTTATTGAGGTATAAACCACAAGTATAAATGATACTTATGTGAATTTAGAAATTTGAATGTTAATATGAAGAGAATAATAGAGCGATACCGAAATTGTCATGAAAATGTATTGTACATATTTAGTATACATGAATGTACATTTATAAATTCATAATTGTGAAAAATTGTGATGTGTATATGTATTGAAAAATTGTAGAGGGTTAATTATTTCTCAATTTTCTGTAAACGTCTTTGGCGTCAGTAGGATAAAACAAACAAAATCAATATAACAAAAAGACACCGAAATTTGGTAACGCAGTTTGGCACACTTGGCCTACGGCTGCGGGGCCCTCACTCAGCTTAATCACTTTTACAGTAGTCCAATAGAATTATACATAATTGATTTAACACAGTATCTCTCAATCTCTGCAACTATCTCGAAACCTAACTACCGGTGAAAGAACTTTACACCTGATAACACGACCGACTCATGTTATCCTCAACAGAGGATTTTTCTTCCTACTTTCACTCAATGTAATAACAAATAAAAATATTTCAAGTGTTTAATCAACAGAAAATTAAATAACAACTACTTAAGATTAACAAGGACTTCCCTATGAATTTGTCTCCACCAAATACCACGACTGTCACCCGCTAAAGTGTCTGCTACAATCAAGACTTCAACACAACCTTTATATTTCAACCAGCAGCAAACCAAGAGACAGGACAAACATACCTTCATATATAGGAGCAATCGACAACCACCAAGAAGGGAAACAAGATTTGCATGTGCAGCCCACTCATGTGTTTCTTTTCACTCTGTACGCATCTCACCTAGCAGCATACACACATGCACAATAGAAAAACAATTTAATGCACACCCACTCAACAGATGACTGCGCACACTCATTGCTTACAACTACATCACCACGTGTTTCTGCACTTAGAAGGAAAAGATGAGCCCTGTTCACAGCCAACTCAACAAAAACACCAACAAACGTGTATGCAGCCAACAAAACCGAAAACACCCCCTCCAGTATGCGCAGACTACAGCCACACCAAAAAAACGATAATCATTTGTTTTTCCAAATCCTGACCCACATTCGCTAATACTGGAAAAATCACGTTCGTATTTGTCTTAAACTCCTCTTTCAAACTCAAACACAATCTATAGATCTTTTTTATCCATGTGAAACACAATCTTCTCAATAATCAGTCCCACTTGAATTCAAATACTAGAATTCCACTTCAACTCCATCACTTTAACAAAATAATAAGTTGTCTATGTCCAATTAAAGAAAATTAAAATGCTAAAACAAAAGATATATACATAATATATCCTAACAATCTCCCCCTTTTTGGCATTTTTTTCACAACACATGAATTCCATATGAAAGTGCATAATTGGACATATAATATAAAGTGTGCAATGCTCTCCCTCAATATAGTATCCAATTAACATTACATAACCATGAGTCAATTATGACAACAAAACACAAAAAGAAGAAAATAAATCATCAAACTTATCTGAACTGCTCTCCCCCTTTGAGACAACACATGCCAAAAAGGAATTTTTCAGGAGCTGCCGGGAAAGCGAAGAACACGTTGCTTCAAGCTACGAAGAGCTTCAGTGGCCACTTGAAGGACTCCTTCAATACGCTCAATCTCAGAAAATAAAGCGGCATGGGGATTAACAGTGGAGGTTCTCGTGACATCCGAAGGATCTGAAGCAACATATGGCAAGTCCACTACCTGTGGTTGCTGGAAAATACGTAGTGAGATAGTCATCAACGGTGCGGACCTCAAGATGCTTGATTCAACCCTGGGAACCTCATTAGAATACAAAAATTGTGAGATTAAGCATGGAAAGTATAAGAGAGAGTGAGGCTTACTCTCAATGGCCAACATTGTGTCATAATCAAATGTCCAAGATTAAAGTGAATTCCAGTACCGAACTGCCTCGTACTAACCTCGACAAAGGATTTTCACAACCAATCTTTTAACGAAAGAACAATGAGCAAATAACTCAAGTGATTAAAATAATAAAGAATGAAAACTAAATACACTTGAGATAAAAAGAAAAACTTCCCGATGAGTTTCGCTCTAGTGAAATAGGTCTGGAAGTCATCGCAACAACGATGGGTTGGTTCATATAAATGCCAACACGAAACCACAGCTTGGTCCTTTGCTAAATGACATGTTGAGACCCTTTAAATACAGAACCAATCAACGAGACTGGGTCACCGTCTACAACCTATCAAGTGTATGGACACTAAGTTGTGCTCCAATCAAAATCTCCAAATAAAAACGTGAAGAGGACATATCTCCTGATGCTGCTTTCAAATATGAATATGTCACTATTCTTTTAAGGATTCAACCTACTAACCCACTCAAACAACAGCTGCAATTTACTTTTCAATCTTCAATTAACACACCCACGTCACTTTAATGCCCACTCCCCATTTAATTGCAAGACATAAAAAAAAACCACAGAAGTTCCAATTTTAATGCCCACTCTACTCACTTTTTTTATGCATACAATCCACGCAAACTCAAACTCCCTTTTGTCAAACGTGAGACATAATACTTATCTCCTCAAACTCAAGTGCACAGTAAGTTGAGGATTGTTTTTTCAAAGACACAAATATTCCATACACAGGAAAAATTGCACAGCCCACTTCCTTTCACACATAACCAACTCAGCTTCAACAAAATACACCTCTGCAGATTTTTTTTGAAATTATGTGATCACATAGACTCCATTCATAAAAAGGAGATATGCACATATATAGATAGACTTCAAAGATTCCATTGTAAATAGGATGCATATTTGAGATAGATTTCTTCAGTGATAAGGACCGTAGATGCAATCTTCAATCTATATAATAATTCCAATTATCTTATGTGTCCAATTTAAAATGCCAAAACTAAACAAAGAATATATAAAATATATTCTAACAATCTCCCCCTTTTTGGCATTTTTGTCACAAATACGAAACTCCCCCTAAATAACATAATTGGACATATAAATCAAATGCACAATCTATATGGCAAACACTTCAGCTTAATCAAATATCAACATCACAATTATCCAATCATCCAAATTTCTCCCCCTTGGGACAAAAAGATGCTAAAAAACACGACGAATAGTCACGCATATAACTTAAAATCTCCCCCTGAAGGAATATTCACCACAAACAATCTGATGTCTTCCCTTTGGGACAAAAAACTTAATCATAATAATCACCAATAGATGCAACGGAAGAATCATAAGTACGCCAAGACGATAATTTACCACTATTCAAAACACATGCCAACATATCACTATTTACTTCAGTTTCATCTTCATCAGACTAATCAAATTCATAAACCCAAGCAATTAACTATAAGTGTTGTCAATGTAGTGAGAGAGAGAGATACCCAAGAGAGAGACCCACACTGATGAGAGAGCTGAGGAGTCTTCGGTAGAGCCAAAAATAAGTCGCAAAATAAACTACTAAAAATATGAGACGACTATAGCAGCAAAAAAAAATAAAGAAGCTCTAATTTTAACGCCCACTCTACTCACTTTTTTAATGCATATAATTCACGCAAACTCAAACTCCCTTTTGTCAAACGTGAGACATAATACTTAGCTCCTCAAACTCAAGTGCGCAGTAAGTTGAGGATTGTTTTTTCAAAGACACAAATATTCCAAACACAGGAAAAATTTCACAACCCACTTCCTTGCACACATAACCAACGCAGCTTCAACAAAATACACCTCTGCAGATTTTTTTTGAAATTATGTGATCACATAGACTCCATTCATAACAAGGAGATATGCACATATATAGATAGACTTCAAAGATTCCATTGTAAATAGGATGCATATTTGAGATAGATTTCTTCAGTGATAAGGACCGTAGATGCAATCTTCAATGCATATAATAATTCCAATTATCTTATATGTCCAATTTAAAATGCCAAAACCAAACAAAGAATGTATAAAATACATTCTAACATGAATGATATGTTATAGAGGATCACATTGAGCGACAGTATCCAGATATTGACAGCACTTCAAGGCAATAAGATAAAAGGAGCATCTGTGAGTCAACCTAGATGATCTTCCTAGGATTGATTGTTTGGTTTATTCTGTTTAACTTCCAATTATTGAACTGTTGTGATCTGAATACGAATTCCAAACTTAAAGGTCCAAGGAGTTTAATAGTCGAGAATGTATTGGAAGTGTTATACTTGCATCTGACAATTGAATGATATATGGTAACTCTGAATTCTGAATACTAAACGGAAGTTAAAAGCTGAATTGAGGTCTGATAAATTATGAGATTCTGTCTGTGCTTTATATATGAATCTCATTCATGGTATATTCTATTATTTGATGCATTTCATAAAATGCATACTCAGATAAAGACATTGTGACCAGAGTAGCCAGTTGAAAGAGCTATAAGCTCAGTATTCTACACGTAGAGCGATGCTCCCTGATTTCTGTTCTGACTGAGCCCAATGGGCCAGTATCTGTTTCTGTATCTGAAAGACACTCGGTCATTACAAATAATAACGAATCGAGAGTCCCATATACATCTGTATTTGAATATTATGATTATGAATTATGGAAGAATATATGTGAATTGTATGACATTATGCCTTAGTTTGATAGAAAATATAGTGAATTTGATTGGTTGTGTGATATCTGTGTGTGCCTGGAGTGAGATCATCAATGATGGGTTTCTCATTGAGTTTGCAAAAACTTATCCAAAATTTGCAACGTGATTTTACAGGTACGAGATAGGAGACTTAGATTCTAGGATTCTCATAACCACTTTTTAATATTAAGTTATGGATCAAACGTCTGTCATCTGGCACTTAAGGAGTTGTTTTTGTTTTTATGTAGTTTACTTATGTCTTGCAGAACTTTTGTTATAAAGGTTTGTAAGCTATTATGTATTAATGCAATAATCGGTTGAGGTTTTTAATTATTATTTTTTGTGACTTTTATATATATACTTGATGTCATGATTGAGTTGGATATATTGCCATGTTATAAGTGAAGGTGTGATAGTTAACACGCTATTATTATAGATTATATACTGGAATGTCCTCAGGGTGTTCCGGTATGTAATCTATAGCAGTGGGGTGTTGCTACACCAATGTTAACCCTAAACCTTGTCACTCAAATCTGCGGGTTTGTGTCAAATATTAGTGGAGAACCGTGAGTTTCTTCACATTTATCCCCCCTTCTCCACTGATTTTTAATGCTAACCTTTGGCTGTGAGTGATTTACGAGAGTAACCATAGAAAAATCAGCTTGCGTGAGATTGAGTGTTTCCTTCTTCGGAGGTTGTTGTCTTCAAGGGATTTCACATATTTGTACATACTCTTTATAGTATGTGAACTTCCGTGTTGTGACAATCTTCGTACCGAAGTTAGATGGGTTTAGCTCCCCTGCGATTTTCTCCAACATGAAGAGTCCCTTCGATATTCTATCTTTGACGAAGTGGAGTCGCACATTTATATGCGTCGATCTCTCGTGCAAGACAGGATCTTTACTGAGGTAAATAGCACTTTGGTTATCTGTATATACCGTCGGTTTTGCTAGGTTAACCTGTATTTCCTTTAAAATCCCTATCAACCATGTTAGCTCTTTTACTCCTTTTATGATTGCATAGTATTCTACCTCTGTGGTTGATAATGACACTGTTGATTGTTGCTGTGATTTCCAACTTATTGTGTTTCTTGCTAATATGAAGTAGTATGCTGAAATTAATTTTCTGTTGTTTTTGTCTACTGCATAATCTGCATATTTATAGCCTTGTATGCATATATTGTTAGATTTAGCTAATTTAGATTTAGAGAAACACAAACCGTAGTTTAGAGGGCCAGCTAGGTATCTGAGGATATTTTTCAGTCCTTGCCAATGATCAAGGCCTAGATTAGCCATGAACTTGCTTAGGATATTGATTGAGTAGGCTAGGTCTGGTCTTGTGCACAACATTATGTAAATTATACTACCTACTCCGACATTATAGGGGTAATTTATCATATCTCTCTTTTCTTCCTTAGTTTGGGGACAATTGCTCGCTACCATTTTCTGATGTGAGCCTATAGGATAGGACTTGGTTTTTCCTATTCCATATTAAACTATGCAAGAACCTTTTTGATACTTAACCATAGCTTCTCATCCCTCCTTTTCCTTACGATCCACATTCCTAAGAGTTTCTGATCTTCTCCCATATCCTTCATTTCAAAATTATCACATAGGGCATTCTTCACTTCCACTATTCTGCTGAGGTTCTTTCCAGTAATGACCAAGTCATCTACATACACTAGCATATAGACGGCCTCTGCCTCTCCTAAGTCCTTGTGGTAAAGGCAGTAGTCATAGGCACTCCTAACAAACTTCATATCAGTTGCTACCTCAAGGAACTTTTTGTTCCATTGTCTAGGTGCTTGCTTTAGCCCATATAGGGACTTCTAAAGCAGGCAGATATGATCAGGCTTTTCTTTATCTACAAAACCCACAGGTTGTTTCATGTAGATGGTTTCCTCCATCTTTCCATATAAGAAGGCTGTCTTTACATCCATTTGATAGATCTTTCAATCATAGATTACAGCTAGCACTAGGATGAGTCTAATTGTCTTGAACTTGAAATTTCCTTATAGTCAACTCTGTCCTTCTACCTATATCCCTCAGCTATTAATCTAGCCTTGTATATCCTAGGTTCTCCCTCTGTAGCTACCTCTTTTATCTTAAACAACCATCTATTTTCAATCAGCTTTGCTTTAGGAGGTTTAGGCATTAGAACCTTGGTCTAATTCTTCATTAGGAAGGTGTATTCACTCTTACTGGCCAACTTCCATTTTTCAACATCATTTCCACTCATTGCTTCTTTCAGGTTCCTTACAAGTTATAGACTCTACATACAGACAACCATATTCAACTAGGTTAGAATCATAGTACCTCCTATTAGGTATTATTTGTCTTGGTTGTCGGTCTCTTGTGAGTTGAGAGTCTTGTAGAGCTTCTAGTGAACTTTCTGCAGCTATCTGAGGGATTCCATTCTCTCTTACACCTTTTGTTTCTTTAGTCCTTTGTTTATGATAAACAGGGCCTTCCATAGGTTCCTTGTCATGATTTTGTGTACTGCCATCTTTTGCCTCTGTTTTTGGTGGCACATAGAAGGGGACTGAGGAGCTTGAAGATCCAAGTATACATTGTAGATTAAAATATACATTGTTCCCGCACAACAAAGGAAATTCATTTTCCTTAAATATGAGATTTCTTATAATCAGAGTCTTAAAACCTCCCTGTTGAAGCAATAAGATTTTATATCCTTTAGCCCCATTTGGATAGCCTAGGAAGACTCCTTTAGCTACTCTAGGTCCAGTTTTCCTTCCTTTTGGTATGCATAGGCTGTACAGCCGAAGGCCCTTAGGTGAGCTAGGTTAGGTTTCTTCCTATTCCAGATTTCTTGACGTGTTTTGTAGTCATTTGCTAAACTGGATAGTTTGTTCCTATTCCAAGCATGATTAATTCATAAATAAGGCTTGGTGAAACATGTAACCACCACTACTTTCTTAACTTTTCCTTTTTATCACATTAAGAAAAGGGAAACGATAGATCAATTATAAGAATCTTGATTTGTCCATCTTCCTAATTGAATATCACAGTTCTACTAATTATTTTAATTACTTTTAATTGGAATGTAAATCTATAATTGATTTATTTGCTATAAATGGCTTATTCACTTATGAGCCTCATCCAACAGCTCAAGTTTTTTAGTTGAATGGTTTCTTATATGGCTAATTAACAATGCTGAATCTACTAAGAATTTTTAAACATCTTCCAAGAACTAAATGCATCTTTGTTGGGAAACCTACAGTGATATGTTAATTTAACCTGATTTTCTTTTGCCGTTCAACATCCTGCTTCTCATTCCATGAATTCATTGAAATGTAATATTTTTTCGTCAACCTTCCACATTCACAGGACAAGCTAGAAGCTCATAGTCCAATACCAATACCACCTTAACCAGGATGACAATCAATTTAACAACATAACATAAAATAGTGGCATGTGTAGCAAATACCTGATTTCGGACAAACATCACCATTTACATCATCCATTTCCTTTGCTTCACCTCACAGATGCCTAGGCTTCTCATACATTCAACATCCACTGCATGTAAAGGGTAAGAAACAGGAGGACGAATAACCAGATCCATTCCAGTCTCATCCTTTATATATGTAGCAACAACCCCATTTGCTGACTTGCTTACACTCACTGAAAAGTTCTCATCAGCAAAATTGGCATTTTTTATCTACATCAAGAACTAAATGTCACTGCTTCAATACAATCACTACAAAGAACAACAAGCTGGTTTTGTTTTAACACTCTTATCATCACTGAATGAAAGGGTAAAACTACCAAGAGATATGATGTATATAATCGACTAAAACAAATATAGGTGCCAGAAAGATGGTTTACACAAACTTCCAATAGCAATTCGATTACAATATAATAAGAAGCATTTAATTTCATGTCTAAGTGAAAATCAGGTTCTGAGGATCAGGGATACTGGAACATGGCAATTATCATTAAGAAGTAAAATATAAACAAGTGAAAGCAGCAATTCGATAAATATTTCCAGTTTAAACAAACCTGAAAGAGTTCATTCACAATTAAAGGAGGGATGCACCACATCCTCGTAAATTACTTAATTTGAGATGATTTGGAACGGTCATGTATTTCAATGAACCACTCTCAAACATAAGCAGGGAGAACTTGAAGCATCAAACCAAATAATGCTCTCAAGAGAAGACATCTTTTGCAATTCAATAGGCCAAAGAGATTCCACAGCAAATAGCAACGAGCCTGTTTTGATGGCACGTGTTGCTACACTTGCAGCTTCTAACACACCAAGTGTCATATCTTTCATTCATTAATCATAACTATGCAAGAATGCCCCTTCAAATTTTTCTAACCCAAAAACTGTTTTTTTTTTTGGGAAAAAGACTCAAAAGATTGTTTTATCAATCATCAAGTAAAAAAACCAAACATCTATTGAATATATCATTGCAATATCAATATGTGTAAGAGTAAGACACATCCTTTAACCTGCATAGAAAAGGGAATGAAGAAATAGAATCCCCTTAGTAATGTGCCGTATTAAATACTCACAAAATTGTAATTGTGACAGTACGAAAATCCAATATCAGTCAAAGCAAGCTACTTTAGCTATGAAAAACTATGTAGACTTCAGGTTATCAACATCAAAATTCAATCTTCTACGTACGAAGCAGGGATAAGGCTAAATAACATGCAAAGTTGCAATATTTTCTGCATTTCATTGATAAAGCAAATGAAGTCATTAAAAAATGATCGATTCCCCACAGGCTATTGCTTCCTCTGATTGTAAAGCTCATAAATTTGAGTTAACCAGCATAAAAGGTAACTTAATGCATAAGCTTGAGCAAAAGACGTTTCATGAATTAACAAGAGAAGGAAAGAGTTTAGGCAGGACATAAAATCAAAGAAAGATAAAGATTCGGCTTGGCTGAAGCGAAATAAGCTGAGGTATTAGATGTTTGGTTTAATTAAAACGAGTTAAAATGTCGACATTTTATTTTTGGCACAGAATAAGACCATCGTTAAGTAATCTAATGCCATGCTTTGGCACTTGGGAGAAGAGATAGCCCTATCCCGTACTAATGTATAATATCCACATATTTAACTTTGTCTGATTTATTTATTACTAAACGTGTGGATGCTATGTAAGTAGACATACGATGAAGTCCTTGTGTTTGCGTAATACGAGTCCAAAGAAACATCTTAACATAGTGTCAAAATTTTGGATGACTTGCAAGACGTGTTTGTTAGAATATATTTTATATATTCTTTGTTTGGTTTTGGCATTTTTGAATTGGACATATAAGGAAATCACGTAAATTAAAATCATGAAGATGGGTGCAGCTTGGTTCTTTAATTGACGTATATCTAGTTCACTACTGGGCAAGAAAATCACATGTGAGACACTTGCTATTATGTGGACGTACGTAATGTTTTATTTGAAGTCCATCCCATGTACTGCTGTGGGATAAGGTTGAAATAAGCTTTAAAGTCCATCACGTGTACTGCTATGGGATAAGGTTGGGATAAGCTCAAATACTAAACTAAAAATACAAGTCTATCCCCATATGCAGGTCAAGACTCCTAGTTGGGGTAAAATTTTAGCTTTTGTTGTGTGGAAAGTTGATGGCGTGTGTGACTGTGGAGTAGTTGTCGTTTTTGGTGTGTGAGGTTTTTCAAGTGGGTGGTTGCGCAGTCATCTTTGTGAGAGTGTGTGACAAAAATTATTTTTCTGGTTCTTATGTATGTGCCGCTGTGTGAGGCAAGGATAGAGTGAAGGAAATATTTGAGTGGGCTGCACATGCACACTTGTTCTCCTTTGGTGACTCACGATTGCTCTCATACGTGAGGTGTTTTGCTCTGTCTCTTGGTCTGTTGTTGGTCGTGATATTGGTTTCAACTGAGTGAGTGTGGGTAGCACACACACATCTGTTCTTTGCTTTCTAAATGCGTTAATCATCTTCACACTCGTCATATTGGCTGAATTGATTTTTGTGTCTTGGAAGCTTGGCAATTCAGCACCGTGACACTTGGAGGGGAGAAATTAATAGGAAAGTTTTTCTTTGTTGATATCAAGTAGTTTGGTATTTTATTTTCTGTTGATTAAATACTTGAGATATTTTTTACGTGTTATTACATTGAGTGAAAGTAGGAAGAAAAATCCTCTGTCGAGGTTAACACGAGTTGGTCGTGTTATCGGGTGTGAAAGTCTTTCACGGGTAGTTAGGTTGAGTGATAGTGTCAAGGGTTGAGTGGTGTCGGCTCAGTAAAGCCTTGAGTAATTCTATTGTACTCCTGTGAAAGTGATTAAGCTAGGTGAGGGCCCCGTAGATGTAGGCCACGTGTGCCGAACAGCGTTATCAAATTTTTGTTATTTTTATTATTTCGGATTTTGATTGTTTTTATATTGTTGGTGCCAAATACGTTTGTGGAAAGTTTGCGAAATAATTAACCCCCTTCGATTTTTGAATTGGTATCAGGACAAGGTCGCCGATTCAGAACTTGGTAGCAAGTTGGTAGAGATCCTAGAATCACAGACATGACTATGAGAGAGGGTGCATCAATTACTAAACCGCCACTATTGGATGGATCTAATTACGCAGCATGGAAATCTCGGATGAAAGTCTTCATTTAAGCTCAGGGCACGAGAGCTTGGCATTCGGTAGAATACGGTTGGACACATCCTATGATCACTAATGATAAAGGATATTCAGTTAAGAAAGACCCATCTGAATGGACAAGAGCCGAAGAAGAGAGGGCACTTGAAAACTCACAAGCACTGCATGAGATTTTTAGTGCTGTTGACGAAGGACGTTTCTCAATGATATCGGCCTGTGAGTCGGCTAAAGAAACATGGGATACTTTACAGACTGTTCATAAAGGATCCAAATCTTTGATAGCTTCAAGACTACAGATGTTAGCTGTGAGTTTTGAAGAAATGAAGATGGATGAAAATGAAACTATTGGAGACTTTCATGAAAAGTTGCGAGATATAGCAAATCAGGCGCATCAACTC
>JANZXR010000005.1:1536004-1582132 GCA_027575705.1 Erythroxylum echinodendron | reverse complement strand
TTTCGGTTATACGTTATGTTGTGTTATGGTCTTTTCCGCAGCGTATTGTGAATACTTGGGCCATACGCGATCCAACACATGAAAGGTATTTTCCAAATGTAAAATAAAATCATTGCTTAACATCAAACTGCAAGTGCCAATGGCTTTCACATGTGAACTCATCTTATCTCCTGAACAGATGTAGTGTTCACTGCCCACTGGTTTCCTTAGGTTGTGCATACCCTGCAAGGTAATTAAAGCATGGATTGATAAACCAGAATCAATCCACTATGTGTTATGATTAACATTAATCATATTAGATTCATAACAAACAAATGAAAGGTGAGTTCCTTTCATTTCGAGTCAGTTCTTAAATTTTAAGCATTCTTTCTTCATGTGTCCCCTCTTTTTGCAGAAAAAAATACTTTGATGCTTTCTTTATTTCGGGCTGAGGAGAAATCTTACCTTTTCCCTTATTTTTGCACTAATACTTATTTTTCTTTCCTTGCATATTCAAGTCCACTTTTTCACCCTCTTCCATAGCCAACCTCCCTTCTTTTAGAGCATATGTGTTCAATAATTCATTAATTGACCATTTGTCCTTATGCGCGTTGTAAGAAATTTTAAAAGGACCATATTGTTGGGACAAAGTATTCAAAATAAAATGAACCAGGAAAGATTCTGATATTTTTACTTCTAAAGCTTCTAGTTGAGCTACTATGTCCCTCATGTGCATGATACGAACATGCACACCTTTTATCTAAGTAAGCTTTATAGATGACAAATGCATTATTAAGGTGTTGGCAAGAGCCTCGTCCACGAATACTAGCAAATAACTTAGTCTTTATGAATATCATAGAGAGACGATTGGATCGCTCCCATTTTTCATAAAGACTAGCTGCATCCAGAGTGTTGGTTTAAGTGATAACAGGTGGTCCGTCTTTCCTTATGGCATAATCTATAACCATCCAGCCCAAACGAAGAAGCACTCTCTCTTTCCATACCTTATGATTATCACCCCTTAATTTGGGAATGTCACACTTAACTTCAGAGATATTAATAGGTAAAATAACTGCAAAATTATTAATCATACGTGCTGATTAAACAAAAATATAAGACAAAAAATTGCTACATTTTACCGATGTAAATCATGCATGATTTAGGAATCTAGTGACATAAAATTTGCCTGCGAGTTAAACTTTTACTCAATTAGAACCATTTGATAAAACTATTAAATTATGTTCCTTTTATATATATATATATACTAGACTAATGTTTACAGTTATCCATAAATTTAAATATATAATTTAATCAATTAAAGACGTTGTAGCTACTCCCTAATTAATTAAAATTATATGAATCACCCACATTACTTTAATCATAATTAAAACTAAATATTGCATCAAATAATTAATAATGCAAATAAATCAAATAACAATGCACAAATTATTTAATCTATTTTTGCGTGTATAATGTTCATAAATTTATACATACAATTTTCAATTAATTATATATATAACGTGTGCAAATAGTTATTTAACAAATAAACAACTTTAATGTGCATAAATCACATTATTTAATCTTGCATTTCTAATTTAATACAAATATTAAACATACAACTTTAAATGTATAATTCTTAATGCATTAGACCTACAAATTAAAATAAGTAATATTCACAAAAATATTAATTCCAAAGAATGATTTTATAATTAAAATCACAAAATTAGGATAAGTACTTAATTAACCCAATAAAGCACCAAAACATTAACTAAATTAATTAATTAAGTAATAACAATTATTAATTAATTAATTGAAAAAAATAGAACAGTCGTCTTCAACTTCTAATCGGATCGGTGTGATCCGGTTCCAACTTGAACTAGAGGCTGACCAAACTCGGAAGAGATGTTGCAGGAGAGTGGGACGACGATGACGAGCCGGCGATGGTCATGACATGCCCAGGAGAAGAAAACAAGACGCACGTTGCATGGTTGGTGATGTCCAAAACTGCCATGCAACTCGACGCTCACACCAACGTCCGGCTCCTCTTTAAACATATCACACATTCATGCAATAGACATCTCTAAAACAAAACACAACATAATAGAGGATATGTTTAACAGACCCAAGGTAGAGGTATACATGGTTCTGATACCAAATGACAGGAAAATATCATGTGCATGCATTTTACGTATCACATACAAGTCCTCACGTATATATAAACATCATGTATTTATATTCATATAAATCAGAAACAGGTGAAAGCATAACCAAAACAATGAACAATATACCTCCAGCCATTGCAACCCGAAAACTCTATCCACTGATTCAGTTCCATTGCCGAATGAAGTGTTTCTGAATCTTCTAACCTCTCAAACTCTCAAGTTAATGGTGTAAACTTTTTTAAAACGAAAGCAGAAGTTTAGGGACCCAAAAACAACCCACAACTATCCATATATTGCTCTACCTGTTACATAGGCAACGAACAACAACAGTGATGGTTGTGAATCATATTGACCATATATACACGAGAGAGTATTCCAACACCAATTCCCTTGCAAGTTCAAAGTAATCCATTTTGTATTACTTCAACACAGTTCCAACTTTATCAACAGGACGATAAAAGGAAAATAAATAACATAAACTGTAGCCATCCTATCATATCTAGAATAGACATTAAATAGGTATTTCAATTCATTTCGCCATCATCGTTAGTTGACACTTAACACTTCAAGTAATTGTTCCTTCTGCATAAGCAATGTTATCTCTCAACCAAACGAACATCCCCAGTCAAGAAATGAACATTTCACCAAAGTACAATCACTTAGAAAACCTACACAACATATGACGGATTACTAATTCAACAAAAGCTCTAACCTTTTCGTTCATTCTCCTCCTCCCTCGTCTTCCTTGGCAGTCGGCATATTGAAAACGGCCTCAGTCTTATCACTAGCATCACCATCTTTAGGACCAAGACATCTAACGAGCACAACAGGCCAAACAAAATGACGGAAGGTGCTTTTGTTATCGTTTAACAACGAGTTTTATCTCAGTGAAAAAAAGAAAAAGAAAAGGATGAGTTAGGATTGAGTTTGGAGTGTTTGATACGATTGAAAGACGGTGAGAAAGAATAATGGCTTGAAGGTTGAAGGTTACGTGTTTCTTACGATTGAAATGACTTGGCTTGAAGATTAGCCAATTAATGTAAACAGCTAATAAGTAAACAAAATTACTCACCCTCTACTCTTTAGATAGAACCACAATGTTTTTAATATTAGACAAGGTTGGACAGAGGATTCTTAGACAGAGGATTCGATCCCGACAATTACATATGGATGAAGAAGAGATGCTGACAGCACAATAGCCAAGCACGGGGCCTTGAAGATGTTGAGGAGTTCATGTGATCTTCATGAGTATCTATCCAAGTACTGAGAGTATAATCACGTTGAGAAGGATATGCACTCCTACGAACCACCTACGCTTGGACCATATGGTATGAACCGAGAAGAAGGGAAGCTTCGGCTTCAGAACTACGAGGCTACCTTATAGTAGAACTGGGTTCTACTCTCTGAATTTTGATCAATGCTCAACAGTTACAAGACAAGGTCCTTATAGAAGAAACAGCCATACCCGAGTCCTTACAGAGTATAAGAAAACACAGTCCATTCTGGTTCGGTCCGGTCCATATTTAAGAAAAGTCCAACAACATTTTCCCTTCGACACTAACCCTCCGAATATTGGCGGGAAAATGAAGTCCGCAACTCAGTGTCGTCTCTTTACTACCGTGCCTTCTCTCTCTCTCACTCTCTCCCCCTCCAGGTCTCTCAATGCCTCCCAGAAAAAGGTCCAAATCCAATTCATCTGCTGCTACACTATCCAAATCCAATTCATCTGCTGCTACACCATCTACCAGTCAGCACTCACAGAAACATCAACAACAAGCGTCAGCATCCAAGTTTGGGATAGAGCAGTTCTTCCACCGTCTTAACACTCCTCATCCTCAACCATCTTCATCATCATCTTCTTCTTCGTGTTGTGTTAGCAGTAGTAGCGTTTCAAAGATCCAATCTTTTTCTCTACCCCCTTCCATTAAATCCCCTCTTCAACATTCCGGTGATGTTCCGAGCATTACTCCGGCGGATGAGTCCCCCCCTGTTTGCAAGTTTCAATCTTTCTCCCCTGGAATGGTAATGTTCAATCTTCTTCCAAATTTCTATGGTTAACTTTCTATCTAATTGTTTCCTTCCATTTATCTGCGGTAATTGGTTTTGGGTTTGGGTTCAAAAGAACAGCTGATAAAGCAGAGCCAGGATGATATGTGCGATGAGATCACATGGAAGATATCTCCAGTCAACCAAAGGCTACAAGCATTTTCTCACATCAACAATCACATGCTTCCTCCTCCTGATTCCTTCAACAAGTCTTTAACACCGGCCCTTCTTCATCCTTGTTCCTCCGTCGACAACAAGGCATTTTCTATATTCTCTCTTTTTCTTTTTGTGCTTTTATTTCTTTGGTTTGTTCTTTTGTGTTTTCACATTCGATCTTCACTATTTTCTTTTACAGACTCCTCCTTTCCTTGCCGAAAATCCAATTTCCTTATCTGCAAATGGAGTCGGAGTTAAGAGAGTAAACCCCTTCCACCACGATACCCCTACCAATGCCACTGTCTCATCTCTTCTTAGTCCATTCAGAACTCCTCCGCCATCTCTTTCTTTTTCTCATTATAAGGTAATCTTATCATTATCTATTATTACTACGGCTATTGGTTTCTCAATATGTTCATTATACCCCTTTGACATTTCATTTTTTTTCCCGTCTGATTGATGCATAGCTCCCTAATGTTATTGAACGTCACGGAGCATCACCTCAACTGCCTATACGCCCGTACAAAAAGGTAATCTTGTTTAAAGGATGCAGTTTAATTTCTTAGATGAATATAGAAACACACTTTTCCACTATTTACACTTTTCTTTCTTTATCACTTAATTATCCTGTTGTCATGTTAATAATTCTCCTATCATCTTTTGAGTGTGTTGATTTGTGTTAGGACTTAATTTACTGCATTCCTTATTCTTCATTGATCCTTTCAGACTTTGCTTGAACTTCTAGACCAAGTTGAAGATGCAATATCCGTTGATGACCCAGTGTCCGGTGTCACTAATGCATATTCATCCAACATTCAAGATTTAAGCAGTAACAAAACATCTCCTCCAGCGGATCCACCAATAGAAATAGCAGCAGTTCATCCACCAAAAAAGGCAACCTCATCTTCCTCAAATCGTAATTTGCTTGTTTTGGAGGTACACATTTCTTATGCCTTGTTGGTATGCTGCAATTTGCTGCTCCTTAGCGGAAATTTGTAGTACCTGGATGTTCATTCTTATAGGATGTTCCTGTTACAGGTATCTGAAAACCATGCACCTGTTAATCATGCTGGTGCTCAGCGGCAGTATAAGGTTTTTTCGTAGGCCTTACTCAAACTTCGTTGCTTCTGCTTTCTTGATTGGGAGTATTTCAAAGAATCATTGCTTTTTAGGTCCTTCGCTTGTTGAATGAGCAAAGTGGGGAAGAGCGGGTTGTCTACTTATGGGAAGAGTGGTAAGTTGCCAAAATTTCCTAATCACTTGTTTCCTGATACTTCTGCACTGGTTTCAAAATGAAGATCTGAGACCATGTTGGGGCCTGTGAGCAAAACTGCTGTATACCTTCCTACCACTCCAACTAAAAATATCCTAACACCAGGCTAAGGCACCTTGATATCGAAATTGAATATACAGCATTTGCCAATAAAGGATTCGGGCAAAGGCATTATTGATGACTAGGTTACATGAAGTGTCAATTTTCATCTATTTAGTGAAAGTAAAAAACTAGAAAGTAAGAAAAGCATGCTAGTTTGGAGCTTGAGTTTGGTTTGTTAACGAAGCAAACTATTCCTAGATACTTTATTCTTCCAAATACAATTGACTTTTTTTTAATCACGATTAACCTTCAACTGTGGGGGTCTGCTCTCCTGAAGAAATGATATTTTGCACTGTTAGGTTGTAACTGCTAAATGATATGGTGCTAATTTCTGCCCTTTGCTATTTCTCTGTTCAGTTTAATCTCATATCAAGATAGGCTTGAATAAATCTTCATTTCCACTTATACTGGTTTACTGATTGAAATATTAAATTAATTGTTCTAAGTGTTGACCTGACACCTTTTCAGGTTCTACAGTATAATTGCACCAGGAGACACTGTGAATGTAATTGGTGAATTTGATGAACAGGGAAAGTGTGATGTGAACTCTAAGATGAATCTTTTAATTGTTCACCCAGATGTCCTAGTTTCTGGGACCCGGGTAATACATTCTTTTTGGAATCTTAGTATTTTTTATCACATATCTTTCCAATACCTCTTGAGCTACTGCTTCTAGGCCTATTTTATGCGCATTCATTCTACTGTAGTCCCTCCTGATGTACAGAATATTGTCAGGTTGCCGGTAGTTTCAGTTGCCCCAGGCGGAGTGTCCTGGATGAGAGATTGAAAATCAATGAACACTCAACTCCAGCATTGGTCGGTACCTTGCTGCACCAAGTTTTTCAGGTTTGATGATTTAAAGACTTTTTCCGCTCTAATATCAAAATTCTTTGCGTGGAACATTGCTGTCAAAGAATTGTGTATATGCATGATATTTTGAACCTTTTCCACTTCTAGGCAGGGCTTATGAGGAAGAATCCTACAATAGACTTCTTGGAGGAATATGCCAGAATGGTTCTCCAGAAAAATATTGATAGTTTATATGCATGTGGAGGTAATTATAAGTAAATCTAAGTTTTGATTATAGTTTTGCCCTTTGCTTCATCAATCCATTACAATTATCAAAGAAAACACTCTCGTTATGTTTAAGTTCTTACTTTTCAATATGTGCAATTTTCAGTCCATGAAAAAGATTTACTGAAGATCTTATTTGAAGCTATCCCAAAATTATTAGACTGGATTCTCCGGTTCAAAGAAGCTGAGGTGCACTGGTGTCTCATCACTGCTCTTATGGATTTTCACTCTTGTTTTATTAGACATTGATTATTGGAAAACTTAGATCATTGTCAAGCATTGAGATACACATTTTTAACGGAGCTCAAACTTGTAGATGCATCAATCGACAAGAAACTGTAGAGACTATTAACACTTTAAAAATTCTTTGCAGGACCCCAAAGCATCCGTTGATTTTGGTTCTGATCATGGGTTGAAAGAGTTGCGAATTTCTGAGGTCGATTTATTTTCTGATTTAAACAATTTGCTTCATACATTCATATTTGTTTTCTCTCCTACATGCCTCGCTACAGATAATTATATTTGAAAATTTCAGAAATCAGTAATACATAGATTGCAATTGCTAAACAGTTAGATGTCCCACATTCTATGGTATTGAATGTCAAATGATGGGGAGAAGCATCATATATGTAGATGAACATAGCTTCCATGGGTATGGCAAGATGTATGTGGAATCGATGGAACCTACCAGATATAAGTTGTGGATTTTGAGCATTGCTCTTTAAGACATTTTTCATTCCAGTGCTAGGGACTTTATTACAAGATCAGGAGAAGTTAAAATCATTCATCTCAACTGTAGGTCATTGATATAGAGGAAATGGCATGGGCCCCAAAGTATGGGTTAAAAGGAATGATTGATGCTTCTGTCAAAGTAAGATTAGAGTCAAGCAGAAATGGAGCAGAAGAAAAGATTGTGCCACTAGAGTTTAAAACTGGGAAACTTCCCAATGGCCAGGCAAGTATGCAAAGTGTTGTACCGTCATCGCTAGATCAAATTTGAGAGGATATACAAATCCTTATTGATTTCCATTATGACTGATACTTGCACTTTGTGCAGTCATGTATGGAGCACTCTGCACAAGTGATCTTGTATACACTGCTTATGTCTGAGAGGTTTGTGTGACTCTTCTTTAGTTTTTCAGTGCAGTAGAGAATGTTGTGAGTGGTTTGCTAATGACTGTTCTGAAAAATACTTAGAAAACCATTCCCTCTTCACCTTGTTTGACACGTTCTTAGGTACCTGAAGCATATTGATTCTGGCCTTCTGTATTATCTCCAGTCTGACGAGACAAGGGTATAGATCACATTCATGAATCTCAATTATTAGTTTATTTTTCAGGATGATTAAATTTTTTATCTTTGACATTTGGAAAAGGGAATTTCAGTACAAAGATCAGACTTAGTCGGGCTGATAATGCGGCGAAATGAGCATGCTGTTGACATTCTTAAGGCATCGAATATGCAACACTTGCCCCCAATGCTTCGGGTATGGTGGTTTCTTCTGTAAGGATCTTGTAATTGTGAGCACTTTATTTAAATAGACAGATTTTCTACTGTAGAGCCCAAGCATATGCAGAACTTGTCGTCACCTTGATGTTTGCACCATATATCATAAGGTAGCCTTATAGTTTTGAAGCTTCCCTTACTCTCCTTGATGTTCCCATGGTTAAGGTAACTTATTGTGGGCTCTAAAACTATAGGTGTATGGTGGAAGCAAAGAAGCAAGTGGACTGGGTGAATTGTTTCAATCACATGTTCACCATCTGACAGATGCTCATTGCACCTTTTTTCAACATTGGGATCGATTGATTGATTTGGAAGCTAAAGAGATGCAGGTTAAGGCACTTTATAAGAGTTCTATAGGTGGTCAGACCGTACACTTAGATCGTATCTGAAGATAACATACCCAATTCACTTACATATGCAGCTTGTTAAGAACAATATCTGGCAGTCTCATAATACCCAGAGTGCTGAGTCCACTAGTTACCTTTCTTCTGTGGTTCTTGATACTTCAGATGGACTTCATTGTCAGAAAGACAACCAGTTCATCTACCGTTTTGCGTTCCAAAGAGTTCCTTGTCAAGATGAGTGTGCATCCAATGGAGATTCTTTCCTTTCTGATCCTTCTGCAGCGCACGCTTTGCATCACACACTTAAAATTGGTGATTATGTGGTACGATAATTCTCTATTACCAGATATTGTGAGCTATGTGATCCTTTTGAGTTAATCCTGGCTACAACTTGATGTCAACCAAGTTGACTTGGAATTCTACGGTCTACCTTTGCTGCAGTAATTTTAATTATGAACATTTTCGGCGACACTTGTCAAGCATTTAATGCCATTAGCACGATTTAATTTCATCTATTGGAACAAATAATACCTATTGCTGTCTTTCTCTGACATCTTGTACTAAACTTGTACATAAATCTGAAGATCCTACACCATTAACCTTGCCATGTCTATCTGTTCTTTGATTATCGGGAAATTTAGCTTGGTGTTAATGAAACTAATTCATGCCTTTTTTCACTTTTACATTGATGAGTAACTTTTGTTTCATTTTTCATGTATAGATTCTTAGGACTGAATCTGGTCAGGCTATTGCAAATGGGATCATCATGGATATCAGTCAGTCGCTTGTTTCTGTAAGCAGAATATTCTGGAAATTGGGCATTCCACTTCTTAATTACATACACGCTATAACAGATTGATGAGTCATGATCTTCGCATGCACTCTTCACATGTTGTCATGATTAACACGTAGTTACAAACTGATTAATTCCTGTTGCTGTTTTAGGTTTCTTTCACTAAGCGTTTAAGACTTCCTGGCAGTGATTCCTCTGTAGAATCAGCTTCTCTTCTTCAGGAGATTTGGCGGATTGACAAGGATGAGCTGATGACTTCATTCTCGGTTATGCGGTAAATTATTACTCCAGTTTTATCTGAGACTCAAATTTTCATCTCTACGGTGTCGGGAGTCTGTTCAAGATAATTGCATTATATGCTAGCCATTTTTGTTTTGATTTTTTGAAGGTTCAACCTTGTACAACTGTTTGTGCAAAGTGCAGAAAGTTTCCACTTCAGGAAGACAATTGTTGATCTTCAGGTGAATGTCGTGCCTAATTTTAGACATATATAGGAAAGCGGAGACTTGTCTTTTTATATGTTTTACTTTATCTTGTTTACCTCCAAGTTACATTCTCTTCATTTGCGTTGATGTGTACATGTGTATTTGTTCTAGACTCCAAGATTTGATAATGGAGTCATATTGAGCCAAGATCCAGCAATGTCTTATATCTGGTCAGTCAAGAGTTTAAATGATGATCAGCGTCGAGCAATTTTTAAGGTTTGTTATGCCTGTTTTCAATTGAATTTCTGATCTTGTTTGCATTTCAATACTACTTCTGAATCATCCGTTCTAAATGCTATAACTGAATGTATCTAAGTTATTTTTATTTTGCTGACCAGAAGTCCATTACCCTAATTCCTTAAATCATACCCATACAGATTCTTACAGCAAAGGATTATACATTAATTCTGGGGATGCCTGGGACTGGCAAGACAAGTACTATAGTTCATGCTGTGAAGGCGTTATTGATGAGAGGTGCATCCATCTTGATTACATCATACACGAACTCGGCTGTTGACAATTTATTGACCAAACTGAAAGCTCAGGTCATCTTTATCCTTCGTAGAGGTTTCTTAGATCATATTTAGTGTCATACATACATGCATAAACCTCCTGATGTATATCAGATTTCCCACGTTCAACCATGCATACTCTTAATATTAACTGGGAGAATTTTTAGGATCAGTAATATATACCTAGCACTAGTTTGGGTGATTGAATGAACTTGCATTGAGTAAACAAAGTTCACGAGGCAATATAGAAGCAGGATTAAAAACTTGCCAAAACCCACAGGATAACTGCAAGCACTGCTAACAACTGAGAAGCTGTTTGTGCCAAAACCTGAGCCAGTTACAGACCCATTACCCTGCTGCAATTCTTTAGAAGCCAAGACAAGGAAATTTAGTTAGTGGTTGATAGGTGAAGTCTCATGCCTCATGTCCCCTTAGCGATGCCATTTCACCTCTGTAGATGCTCCACACCTTGGCCTGCAACACTCACTTCAGCCAGGGTTGAACACAAAGCCTTTTAACAGACGTCCTCTATGGTCCCTCAACAATCCCTTAGTTATCACCTTACCTATGGATATGGAGTGGTCTGAGTCTTGTTTGTGAACTGACAGCTGTTATCATTTGTGTGAGTGTAGGATATAATCATGGCTTTTTTCTTTTACTCTATTGATTCTGTTGTTTTAGAACATCACTGACAAGATAATTGCAGGGTGTTGATTTTCTACGTATAGGTAGACAGGAAGCTGTTCATGAAGAAGTTAGGGCAAATTGTTCTTCTGGTTAGACACAAATCATGAGTTGCCTCACTGCTTCGTTTCTCGTTTGAAAGTTGATTCACCTGCCACTTGTAACTAAAAAATTCTTGTAACAGCAATGAATGCACAAACTGTGGAAGACATCAGATTTAGAACAGATAAAGTAAAAGTTGTTGCTGTCACTTGTTTGGGAATTACTAGTCCATTGCTTTCTAATAAGAAATTTGATGTATGCATAATGGATGAAGCTGGACAGATTACCCTCCCGGTATGCACTCTTTTCAATGTTTAGCATGCATTATATATAACTGATAAGAGGTGTATCTCTCATTTACTGTAGAATGATAGTGATTGTTTTTAGAGCCCTCGGCTGTGACTGAGTAGGAAACCATGGTTGCATCTAATCAAAGCATTTTATGGACTATTAGGTGTCCCTGGGGCCATTGATGCTTGCTTCAATGTTTGTTCTTGTTGGTGATCACTATCAACTGCCTCCACTTGTCCAGGTATATTATACATGTTCTATGTGATTTTCAGATTTTGTCATTTACACTGTCTATAGTCTTTAAGATACTGGAAATGTTGAATGGTTTAATATCTAGAGTGCGGAGGCTCGAGAAAATGGAATGGGAACCAGTTTGTTTTGCAGGCTGTCTGAAGCACATCCACAAGCAATTTCCGCTTTACAAAGCCAGGTTTCTTTGCCAAATGAACCTCTGCATCTTTCCTAAGCCTTTCCACTCTTCTTGGGATCCTGTAACATGCTAACTCACATAGGTTTACTTTGTACAGTACCGTATGTCTCAAGGCATCATGGAACTATCCAATGCGTTGATATATGGAGACAGATTGCGCTGTGGTTCCTCTGACATAACTAATGCCAAACTCAAGATTTCAAGCATAAATACTTGTTCATCTTGGATAAATGACGTGAGTTGTTTATTAAAATAAGAACCTTGTAGTCTCATCTGCTCTATGTTTGAATCTGCTGACTCAAGCCAGTCTTGTCGAAGATTTGGATTGGATCAGTCAAATGATCATATTCATCTAGCTGTGTAAAAGGTTAAAAAACGTACCTAAAATTGGCATTTTTTTTGTTTGTGACGCTGTGTATTGGTATGAAAAATGTTAGGTGAAGTATTGCCATGGACTTGCATTTGTTGAATTGTTTGTACATCATGGTTTCACTTGTAGATGAATTGGCAAAAATGAACTTTAAGACTGAATTTATCATAACTTCGTCAATGAATTCTAACATTCAGATTTTGGCCTTGTACAACTTCTAATATCATTGCAGGTTCTAAATCCAAGCAGAGCCGTCATATTTGTTAATACAGGTTAGTGAAAGATCTTGTCATTTTTCTCCATCCTTACTTACATTTGCAGGTTTCTGATAACTTTTATAATTGATAGAATTTTGATTGAATATCTCAATGCTTTGTGGTTCTGATTTCATTGAATAAATAGATGAATACACAATAATTAAAGGCTGATTTACAGAGATTGGCTGATTTGTAGGGATTCTAGGACTGATTTCTCTCTACATACATCTATACAATCTAAATATGGAAAGACAAAATAAATAGGCTATACAAAATAAATGTTTGATATATATGGCAACATCCCCCCTCAAATTGATGTTGGCTGATCAGGAAGCATCAATTTGCCAACCAGAAATTGATGACGCGAGTGAGAGATTTGGTAAACACATCAGCAATTTGCAAAGCTGTGGAAACATGTGGAAGAGAAATAACATGAGTATTTACAGCTTCACGAATGTAATGACAATCCACTTCAATATGCTTGGTGCGCTCATGATAGACTGGATTAGTAGCAATCTGAATAACACTTGTATTATCTGCATGGAGAGGAGTAGGACCACATTGAGGGAATCCCAACTCAGCCAACAACCCCCTAAGCCAAGTAATTTCAGAGCATGCAGTAGACATAGCACGATATTCAGATTCAGTGGAAGATTTGGAGACTCGATCTTGTTTCTTACTCTTCTATGAAATCAACGAATCCCTAAGAAACATACACCAACTTGTGACAGAGCAACGTATATTTGGACAACCGGCCCAATCAGCATCACTAAAAGTAGTAAGATTCAGAGGAGACCCATCAAGAAAGAATAAACCATGACATGGTGAACCTTGAAGATATCGTATGATGCGACGAACTGCAGTTAAGTGAAGATGACGAGGAGAATGCATAAATTGACTAACCTGTTGGACAATAAAGGAAATGTTTGGTGTAGTAATTGTTAAGTAGTTTAGACTACCCACTAATTGTCAATACAAAGATGGATCAGTAAGTAACTCTCCCTCATCTGTGTGGTACTTGACATTGACTCTTGGAGGAGTATCAACCAATGAAGAGTCCTGAAGACCAGCCAAAGCGACCAAATCTTGATTATATTTATACTGTTGTAGAAATATACAAGAAGAGTTAGTGTGAATTTCCAACCCTAAAAAGTACATAAGATGGCCGAGATCCTTCATATGAAATGAATCTCGAAGGTGCTGCTGAATCTGAGTAATCAATAAAGAATTTGATCCCGTTATAATAATATCATCAACATAGACCAAAAGAAGCACTATTCCAGTAGAAGTTTTATGAAGAAATAAAGAAGAGTCATATTGAGTTTGCACAAACTTAACCTACAAACTTAAACTGAAGTAGTGTAGACTGAAACTTCTCAATCTATGCACGGGGAGCTTATTTTAAACCATATAATGAGCGATTCAACTTACAAACTTTTGAAGTAAAAGAGGAAAACAAACCAGGAGGAGGTATCATGTAGGCATCCTCTTTGAGATCACCATGGAGAAAAGCTTTTTTTACATCCATTTGGTGAAGAGGCCAACCTTGCGAAGTAGCAATGGCAAGAACTGTTTGGACAATAATCATTTTGGCCACAGGAGCATATGTCTCCTCATAGCCACCTCATATTCTTGTCGATTACCAAGAGCAACCCCATTAGAGTGAAGTTTCATTGAGTACACCCACTTGCATCCAATAGGCTTAACTTTGGATGGGCATGGAACAACATCCCAGTTATGATTATCTTGAAGGGCTTGAAGTTACTCTTGCATTGCTTGTCGCCAACACTCATGCTTTGCTACCTGTGAGTAAGAAGATGGAACCGAAATAGCAGATAAGGCAACACTTAATGATGTATGATAAGTGCCATACCAATTGGGAGGACATGAGACTCTAGTAAAGCATTTTAAGGTAGGCAGATCTGAAGCAGGATTAGATGTTAGGTCTGGATTAGGAAGGGGTTGGGGAGGAGGACGTTGTTCATATACATACCCAGGCTTGAACCGTTTAGGAGTGGAAGTCAATTCCTCAAAACTAGGAAGAATAACAATATCTGATAATGACTGATCACAGGTAGGAAAGAAAAACTGATTTTCAAAGAAAACAACATTACTAGAAATAAGGACCCTTTTAGAAGAAGAATCATAACAAACAAAACCCTTGTAATTTGTACTATACCCCATAAAGGTGCATTTGACAGACTGAGCAGAAAGTTTATGACGTTCATTCGGAGGCAAATGAACAAAACAAATACAGCCAAATGTATGCAGATGCCCATACTCAGGATTTTGTCGATAAAGTTGAAAATGAGGAGACTCGAGATGTAGAGTTTGAGAGGGTAGTCTATTAATGAGATAAATTGTTGTAGATAAAGCCTCTACTCAAAACTTAGCTGTAACAGAAGATTCAAATAACAAAGTATGAGTGACTTCTAAGAGATGACGATTCTTTCACTCTGCCACACCATTTTATTGATGGGTATGGGGACAAGCGTTGAGAGAGAATACCTGTGCTTCAAAATTTGTTGAAATGCATTAGACATTTATTCACCAGAATTAGGTCGAAGAACTTTAATAGTAGTAGAAAATTTGGGTTTCAACATGAGTAACAAAAGTCTTGAATATTGAAAAGACCCCAGATTTGGAACGAAGAAAATAAATCTACGTAAACCGACTATAGTCATCAATAAATGTCACAAAGTACTTAAAATGTGCATGAGAAATAATGGGTGTGATCCCCTATACATCACTATGAATAATATCAAAGCATTTAGTTGTATGATTGCCAACAATAGGAAAAGGAAGAACTTCACTGTTGCCAAATTTACAAGTTGAACAATCAAAAGAAAGACTTGAAAATTGTCCATTATTACCCAATAAACCAGAATTCATCAAATAAGACATATATAGTAGAGTTAGGGTGTCCTATACGTTTGTGCCACAGTGCACTTTCATTGATAACAGTAGAACAAGCTAAAGAAACAGTACTAGGAATGGAAATATGCAAAGGAAACACGTCCTACTTTAGGCCCCTTCGCGATTACCATCTCTGATACTTGATCTTGCACACAACAACCATCACGAGAGAAATGTACATCATAGTTATTTTCTACTAATTGGCCAACCGAAAGAAGATTATTGGAAAGTCCAGGTGATAGAAAAGCATTGTTGAAAATTGGAGTAATATCAACACTGATAATGGGCAAATTGCTTCCATTAGCAGCTTGAATATATTCTGAACCATGATATGGACGGACATTTTTCAGCAATTTAGCTGAACTAGTCATGTGATTTGATGCAGCAGTATCATCAAACCAAGGCTGAGATGAAGGATTACCTTGTAAGTCCAAGAGCTGAAAAGGTTTAGACTATCATTTGTTGCACCATTTCAGTAGTAAGAACATTGGATTGAGCATTTTGATTGACAGCTGACACAGTTGAGGGACTGTTTTGAACCTGACCAGTAGAATAGTTGCCAACAGTTGCTTGAAAAGCAGTGTTCTGGTGATTTTGAGGACGAATTGAACAATCTTTGATGATGTGTCCTTGCCGTTTGCAATAATTGCAGAATTTTTGGTTACAATTTGCAGCAATATGTCCATAATTCTTGCAACTAAAACACTGAACTTTACTCATGTCTCTACTCTTGCCTTTTCCATAAGCTAAAAATGCCATCTGTGTTGTAGTCATTTGCTCTTGGTCAAGAGTGCTTTGTGTAAGAAGACGTTATCCTTAGATACTGCCGCACAAACTATATCAGAAAATTCAGTGGACAAATTTTGAAAACCAGAATAGTAATCCTAAATAGATAAACTCCCCCGAGTATAATTGGCAATCTCACACTCCAATTGAAATCTCCTGGCTGAATTGGTTTGATCTTAAAGCTTTTTCAAATATTCCTACATTGTTTGAGCAGTTTTATAGGAGCGCAACTTAAGAATAATTTGAGAATCACATGACCCAATAATCCAAGATATCACTCTTGCATCCTTGATCTGCCATTGGGCCAATTTACTAGTATCTGTTGGAGCTGGATCAGTGCTATCGATATGTCCCCATAACTCTTTTCCGTTAACATCCAATCGAATTGAAATTCCCATACTGAATAATTCTTTCCCGTAAATTTGACACAAAATTCTGAGTTGTTATTGCTAGCCATTTGCGTAAAAGCAAGTCAGTTAACAGAAATAGAGAAAAGCAACTGAATATAGCTGCACAAAATACGTGAGCTTCCTCTCTACCCAAACCTGATCTGCAGCCTAAGTAACTCTGAAGCAATAGACTCTGCAGTGGCCCCAAAAAAATAAAAACACAGAATCTGCAGTGACCAAGAACGACCAGAAATTCTAAAACTCTAAGAGCAAAGCTCTGATACCATGATAACTTTTAGAATTGATAGAATTTTGATTGAATAGCTCAATGCTTTGTGGTTCTGATTTCATTGAATAAATAGATGAATACACGATAATTAAATGCTGATTTACAGAGACAGGCTGCTTTGTAGGGATTCTAAGACTGATTTCTCTCTATTTACAACTATACAATCTAAATATGGATAGATAAAATAAATAGGCTATACAAATTAAAAGTTCGATATGTATGGCAACAGTTTCTTCACTGGTTCACGTATCATCCATATTTTTCTTAAACTCAGATATGTTGCCTGGTTTTGAGGTAAAAGATTCCAAGACAATAAGTAACCCAATTGAAGCTTACATAATTTCTGAGGTACGTTTCCATTGGCCATCTCAGAAGAATATAAGTAGAGCTTTTGATTCGTTCATCATTCTGCTTTGGTTACAGGTGACAAATGAATTGATTAACGGTGGAATTGGAGGTGAAGATATTGGCATCATTACTCCCTATAACTCTCAGGCAAACCTTATCAGAACTACCATTAATACAAGCTCCGTGGAAGTACATACAATTGACAAGTACCAGGTCTGGATTGCGTTTACAATTTCTAAGAGTTTTTGCTTCTACCAGAGGCATATGGAGCTTGTAATGAATTTGTGAAGAATTTGAAGTGACCACTTATGCTTTTCTCTACTGATGTACAGGGAAGAGATAAAGACTGCATATTGGTGTCATTTGTTAGGTCTAATGAGAATCCCAAGAACTGTAATTCTTCTTTACTTGGAGATTGGCATAGGATTAACGTGGCACTCACTAGAGCCAAGGTACAAGCAGAACCAAATTTCTTCCATTTCACTGCTTTAAGTTTATCAATTTGATTTTGAAGCAATTATGGATAACTTATTTAGAAGAATTCAGTTGCTGCTTTATCATATTATATTACTACATGCAGTGTTCGTCGTAAAGATTTAAACAATAAAACTTGGGTTGAATGTGAAACTTTGGTTTTAATATTTTTGGTGCAGAAAAAGTTAATAATGGTCGGATCATGCAAAACACTTTCGAAGGTTCCATTGCTGAAACTTCTTGTGAAGAAGGTGAATGAGCAATCAGGCATCGTGAGTATCTCCAAGACAGATTTTAACCAGAAGGCCTTAAAAACGACCATAGCTTTCTGAGACGCTCTCATCTCTTATAAACTCTACACTTTTTCTTTCTTGCCTTCTTCCGATTTAAATAGCAATTACCTTAGTTCAGTGAACCTTTTGTTCTTTAAGAGTGTACATAAAAGTTGCGAAATAAAAACAAGAATTGTATCAGTTCCGTTTTGTATAGAGTAGAGACCTTAGTATACAAGACCATCCAAGCCGCGTCATACGGGGAGAGAATCTAGCTAGGTCATGTATATGGTTCGTCAGGGAAGTGTCACATTGCACTTGAGGACTGGCTCAGGTTCAGTCACATTGGATCTAAGCAAAAGTAACTAGATTTGAAGGGGCAGGAAGGGACAAGACTTGGAGTGGAGGAGAAATGGTTTGTGGACTGAAAAGTTGTCCTGTCACGTTACTTTGCTCATGTTTTTGTACTTCAGTGGTTGGCCGTATGTGATGGTGAAGATGCAAATGAGCTGGTGATCATTGTAATTAAACAACAGTTGTAATCATTAATAATCTTAGGACAGGACAGGATGTCTTTGCAGTTCGCATATAATGTCTGTTTCTCATTCAAAAAAGGAAATATACGAACCAAGTTGTTAGAATCATTTAATATATGGAATTAGAGGATTAATAACACATAATCTAATGCAAATGGGGAGTAGAGATTAGAGTATTCTTATGCTCTCCTCTCGTTTGCAAACTATTACAATTTTGTTTGTTTATGTCTGCTTCGAACGCAAATCACGAGCATGCGGATGCTTGTTAGTGTTAATTTATGAACAAATTATGGAAATAAGAAATGAAACCTAAGAAATTTGTGAACATTTTATTTTGTTGAACTAATCAATTAATCACATTCGTCAAATTTGCAAACTCAAAAACATCTCTCAGTCACTTTCGAAAGCGATTCAATTGCAAACTCAAGAACTTCTCTTTCACTCACTTACTCAAAAGCAGGCCGATCGATACAATGCATCCAAAAAAAAAAAAAAAAGTAGTGCGACAAGTGTTTTCTACCTCATTATTACGTGGCAAATTATAAAAAAAGTTAGGAGATCATTTCATATATTGACTAATTAATTCGAAGATAAAATCTCACGTGCTTGAACCTCACCTACAATAGTCAATATTTGCTACTAAGCAGCATACTGAGTGAGTCTGCCATTAACTCATTAAGCTCTGCTTCTTCAATATAATAATAAAATATTCTATACACTCTTTTTCAGCTTTTTCCAATCTCATGTTGTAGCTAAAAGCAAGTGGGAAGTGCGGCTTTAAATCATGAAAATGCGAATAAGTTAAAATTCCCTCGGTTCTTGTGGGAAAAAACAAACGAAAACCCTCAGATTCTCTGAAGGAAAATAAAAAGGGAGAGACAGAGAGCATTAAGCATGCACCATAGCTTGCACCACTAGCAACAGGATCGAGGAATGTGGCATATAAACCCTAACCCTAACCCTACCCTACCACCAAAATGAATGAGACACACATAGTGGAAGTGAGAAGCTTGTCGTATACATAGCTATGCGCCTACAATAACAATTTGTATTGAATTATGTTGTAAAACGCCAAAAGAGATCATGAGCAAACCCTTAAAAGACGCATGCACCTTGCTACAATATCACTTGTTTATGTCCCTTGTTCTCTCTCTCTATGTGTTGTGTGGTTGAGAATCTACGCATACACACGTATATAAGGACACCAATCAATCATTAATGATTCTATAACATTTCAATGGAGTAGGACTCTTTAATGATTGACATACTTGTATAACAATAAATATCGTACAACCCTCACAGTCTCGATTCTATACTTAGCTGCAACGATTTCTTGAACCTTTCCAATCTAATACATCGCCAAGATCATTCCTAATAAACTTGTAGATCTCTTCATTAATCATCTATGTTTCAGTGTTACTTCACGTTGAATCTACACTTATCAACTGATCTAGAGTTTTGACATGATGCATGCCGTCATTTTCTTTGGCTGCTTTATTAGCCACCGAAGGCAGTGAAAGGTGTAGTATATATTATCAACTTAAAATATGCACCTGGAACATTTATATTCCTTTCCTTTATTATTCATCGTGGAGTACCAATGTCTCAATCCGTATCCATCGGTCAGGAACTTATACTAGTGCAATAAGAACTACGAGACAGGCAATAGCGGTCCACGATGGGCTAGAAAATGACTAGACTCAAATGTACGGAGCGTTCAGCTTCCACTACACTGAAGTTTTAGGTCAGGGTCAATTTTAAACATATTAATAATTATATCCAAGGTTTTAAATTACACTTCGTAATAAATGCGAATAATATGAATATAATCATATGAATTTTGTATAGGTAATATTTAATTTACCAATTGATAATATCTTAATCGGAAATTACTATTTAATTTTCCACAAACAAGGTATATATAATTAATATCTTAATCGAAGATTACTATTTAATTTTGCACATTACTTCAGTGATTTAAGAATGTCTACTAAACTTGATTAAAAGATAATCTAATATTATGATTAAACACGGCTTAATGTTTTATTTTTTTTTAAAATTTGATATCAAAATTTTAAAAATTTAAATGGAGTAATTAACTTTTAAAACCCTGTATAAATCATGTCAAAAATGTATCTTTATTACTGTAATATGTTAGGAAAATAAAATGCCTCTAAATATATTATCTCGTGATAAAACGTCAGTCATATAATAACATATGCACTTGTTATGATAATTAAGTTCTTGTCTGCTATATATATATATGTGTGTGTGTGTTGGGGGGAGGGGATTACGATTAAATAATTAGCCAAGTAAAAAACAAGACATTAGTAGTAAATTAGTTGCATTGAATTTTATAATTAAATGACGAGACATCTTATAGGAATACGTCATCTCAAGACTAAGATGGGAAAATAATTTAAGAGGTACGAATTATATATATTGTAAAATCAAAGGTGTATTTGTATTTGCTAGGCTCTAATTAAACACAATTAACTTTAATAATATTTAAGATACGTCCATTCTATAGTTATTTTATTATATTCTCCATATACGTGCTCTTCAACACTCCTTTTGTTTCTTGACTTCTTATTAATTCCTAATTAATTTCCTTTTTTCTCATCTCATATATATGCCCCCTGTGTGTGTCTATATATATATATGAAAGTATGCCAATCTTTAAACTTCTCTCCGTCACCCATAACTGATCTCACTCCAAAAGACGACTGTGTCTATCTATGTCTATATATATATATATATATTTGTATGTATAAAAACATACAAGCATGGATATGAGAATGAATTGATGAAATAATATAGAAAGTTGAAAGACATCAGTGAGGGAGTGCTCGTCGTCTCATCCCAGGCACTGGCACTCCTGTCGTCCCGCCCCGCTCGAGATGATTAACACTCGTGACGTCGTAACCACCGGTATGCTCATCCTTGTTCATATATTTTCTTCACTATTCCTTTTTTCTTTTTCCCCCACATCTGGATGCATCATGCGGTCACACTCGCACATGGATTTGATTACGATGAAAGCGTAGTTCTTAATTAGAATGTCCTCCTTTTTCTTCCAACACTTTGGAATGACACTATCTACTACAGCTAGGCAGAGGAGAAGTACGCTTGCAGGTTCTTTCGATTTTTGTTTCTTTTTTGAGTGCGTAAAATTAATGTAGAAATAACTACAGAGAGAAAACACACGGACGAAAGAAGGAACAATAGGATTAGGCAGGCGGCGTGAAAATGGTTAACTCTTGAGGTTTGTGGTTGAGCCAGTTGTCTTACTTGCATAACAGTTGTGCGAGTTTAATGTCTATAACAATAGTATCTTTGACTGAAGTTGGAGTGGAGTTAAATTTTTATGTACATCTCTTAAAACTTGATGTTTGTCAATTACTAATACTAATTAAGTAATGATCCTATACCTTTTCAGTGTATAATTATACATACACGTAAGTGTGCAAGGACTGTGGGATCTGATATTGTTAGGTGCGTTTGACCCCAATGATAATGTTAGGTTGCTAGCATTTTTGTCAAAAGAAAAATCATATCATTGGAATGTCCTTTTAAAGGCTCTCCTTTCAAAAACAAATGTTTAAACCTAACTTCAAATATTTAATTGATTGCATAATTTTATTGTTATATATATTCTGTGTCAATCCGGAGCTTAGTTTTTGATTGAACATTTGAGTGAATTCGATTGATTTTTACTTGTGGGAAACGAGCAATGCCAAAGTAATTTAAGAAGTTCGAGGGTAAATACTTTGGAGCTGCATATGCATACATGTGCATCATCTTGCTTTTCTTTATTACTAGTTTGAAATTTTCGACCAATGCAATCATGTTTTTGTTGAATTCTTTTTCTTCTGCATAAAAGTAACATCTGTATTTTGCACAAAATGGATAAAAGGAAACAAAATTTGAGGAAATATTTGTACAAGTATCGTTGATCAATATGTATCTCACTATCTATCTAAAAACGTTTTCTTCAATCAAAACCACAAGACTCAAACTTTCAAGGTACCGACGTCCAATCAGCAAGCGACAAATCTAAAAGAATAAAGCACATATTCTATTCTTTTTCCACATCCCATGGACCATTGTGCCTGTCACAACTGTATCATGTTCTTTTATTCTTTTTGTTTTTATCCGTCTCTTGAAAATGAAATTTGCTGTTATGGAATCTTATATAGATTGAAGCCAACCAAGGTTGGACAGGACAAAAAAGCCTGAAAGTTGACACTAGAGAACATTAGATTCACATATGTAGTATAGATGGCCAACGTAAGTTGATCAAGACTATGTATTAACGACGGCCAAAGGCCTCTGAATCCACGATGCAACTAAGTAAATGGTTAACTGGACGATGATAACCAATACTTTAACATCGTTATCCTTTCGATCGTAAATGCTATGGGACTTTGCTTCCATTTCAATTGCTTAGCCATGTCTGCAGGATTTTTTAAGCTTTCAGTACAAAGGATGTGGCTGGAGCTAGAGTTACGCTGCCTCTGGGAGCATGTAAGCTTAAGTTTACAGCTTGGTTTCCTTGGTATCTTACTACTGCACTTCCTACAACAATATGTATGCAAAAGGAGGAAAAAGATTACAGATCCGTGCCAAGAGAATCACTCCACTGTAGTCAAATTCAGCTTCTCTTATAAAGGCAGTATACTTTTTTCTGCTTTGTTGCTGGGAGTTCATTTCTCCATGCTGCTTCTGTTGCTTATAACTGATCAGGAGACTCGTTGCAACTCTAAATTTATTGCCCTCTCTTCCCAAATTATGCATGTCGTGTCCTGGGGAATTACACTGCTTGCAGTTCACAGGATTCTGAACAAAAACTATGACAAGTTTCCTTGGATTATAAGAGCATGGTGGCTTTGCAGCTTCTTGTTGTTCATTTTCTGTGTTGCTCTGGATACGTACCCCAGGGTTAAGAATCATGACCATCTTCATGTCCGAGATTATGCAGAGTTCGTAGGTCTCCTTTCGTCCGCCTTCCTGGTGGGCATTTCGATCCACGGGAAGACAGGAATATGCTTAGTAAGTGTATATAAGAATGGTATCACTGAACCTTTCCTACATAAGCATTCAGAAGGAAAGAGAGAATCTCCGTATGGAAATGCGACGCTTCTTCAGCTTGTTACCTTCTCTTGGCTCAACCCTTTATTTGGTGTTGGTGTGAAGAAAGCTCTTGAGCAGGAAGATATCCCTGATCTTGATCTCAAGGACTCAGCAGGATTTCTGTCCTGCTCCTTCAATGAGAGGCTAAATGAAGTCAAATGCAAGGACAGGACGAGCACAAATCCATCTCTCTACAAGGCAATGTTCTTATTTGTAAGGAAAAAGGCAGCAATCAACGCATTATTTGCAGTGACTAATGCCGTAGCATCATATGTTGGTCCTTACCTGATTGATGACTTTGTAAACTTTCTGACGGAGAAAGAAAAACGAAGCTTGGAGAGTGGATACGTTCTTGCATTAGCATTTCTAGCTGCCAAGCTGGTAGAGACAACGGCACAAAGGCAGTGGATATTCGGAGCCCGTCAGCTTGGTCTTCGTCTCAGAGCCGCTTTGATAAATCAAATTTACAAGAAAGGTCTCGTCCTGTCAAGCCAGGCTCGCCAAAACCGTACTAGCGGAGAGATTATCAACTACATGAGCGTAGATATCCAAAGAATTACTGATTTGATATGGTACGTGAATACTGTATGGATGTTGCCCATACAAGTTTCTTTAGCGATCTACATTCTGAAGACAAACTTAGGTTTGGGATCACTTGCAGCATTAGGAGCAACTTTGGCAGTTCTGGCCTGCAACATACCCATCACAAGAATTCAGAAGAATTATCAGTCTAAGATCATGGAAGCTAAGGACCAAAGAATGAAAGCCACTTCAGAGATTCTTCGAAACATCAAGGTCTTGAAACTTCAAGCGTGGGATACGCAGTTCCTCCACAAACTAGAAAGCTTGAGGAAAGTAGAGTACACTTGGCTGTGGAAGTCTCTTAGACTCTCAGCAATTTCAGCTTTCGTGTTCTGGGGATCGCCCGCATTTATCTCTGGAGTGACGTTTATAGCGTGTATGCTATTTGGAATCCAACTCACAGCGGGACGAGTCCTATCAGCATTGGCCACCTTCAGAATGCTTCAAGACCCTATCTTTAGTTTACCTGATCTCCTCTCTGCCATTGCTCAGGGCAAAGTTTCAGCAGATAGAGTAGCTTCCTACCTCATTGAAAGAGAAATTCAGCATGATTCCATTGAATATATTCCAAAAGACCAAACAGAATTTGCAGTTGAGATTAACTCCGGGAAGTTCAGTTGGGATGTCTCTAGTGATGAGTCAAGCAGCTCAAACATTGATGAAATAGAGTTAAGGGTGAAAAGAGGGACGAAGGTGGCAATTTGTGGAGCTGTGGGATCAGGAAAATCTAGCTTGCTCTCCAGCATTCTTGGGGAAACACAAAAGTTGTCAGGAGGTGTGAAGATTAGTGGTACCAAGGCCTACGTTCCTCAGTCCCCATGGATATTAACGGGAAATATAAGGGACAACATTTTATTTGGCAATGCATATGATAGCGCCAGGTATTATAGAACAGTTAAAGCATGCGCTTTAACCAAGGATTTTGAGCTCTTCTCTTGCGGTGACCTAACAGAGATAGGAGAGAGAGGGATAAATATGAGCGGAGGACAGAAGCAAAGAATCCAGATTGCCCGTGCAGTTTATCAGGACGCTGACATTTATCTGCTAGATGATCCTTTCAGTGCAGTTGACGCCCATACAGGCACCAAACTCTTTAAGGTTACTGCTCACTACTGTACTTACATACTTCGAAGCAACACCGGCATATAACTTTTTAACTAACAACTCATTCTGAATCCACTCTTTCCAGGATTGCCTCATGGGAATGCTCAAACATAAGACAATACTTTATGTTACTCATCAAGTCGAGTTTCTTCCTGCAGCGGATCTCATTCTGGTAAGCGTTCAATTTATACATTCCGATAAAAAACAGAATATGTAGGGATGAGTTCTCATGATTTACAGGCATTGATATAAATGATACTTTACTAACTACTCGATACCCGCACAGGTCATGCAAAATGGAAGAATAGCACAAGCTGGAACGTTTGAGGAGCTTTTGAAACAGAATATCGGATTTGAGGTTTTAGTGGGTGCTCATAGCCAAGCTCTTGAGTCGGTCCTTACAGTTGAGAATTCAAGGTCATCTCTGCAAGAACAAGAAGACGGGGAACCCCATAAAGAATCTACCTCAAATGCAGACCCTTCAAATACGGGCCATGACTCAGGTCACGATCTCTCTGCGGAGATAACAGAAATGACGGGAAAGCTGGTGCAGGATGAAGAACGAGAGAGAGGTAGCATTGGAAAAGAAGTTTACTGGTCATATTTGACCACGGCTAAAAGAGGAGCCTTTGTCCCATTTATAATCTTAGCACAGTCATCTTTTCAAATCCTACAGATAGCTAGCAATTACTGGATGGCATGGGCATCTCCTCCTACAAGTGAGAGTGAGCCAGCTATCGGGATGAATACTATCCTGCTTGTTTATACTTTACTTGGACTTGGAAGTTCAATTTGCGTGCTGATCAGAGCCACACTTGTAGCAATAGCAGGACTTTCGACAGCAGAAAAATTCTTCACACGGATGCTACATAGCATGCTCCGGGCTCCAATGTCCTTTTTTGATTCAACCCCAACAGGAAGAATCTTGAACAGGGTAAGCAATATGGCCGTTTTTTTAACTAGGAAAATAGTGCATGATCACGTGGAAAACAGGCAGTATATGGAAGAAGAAAGATGCAATGTAAATATCAGACAGGCATGAATTCAATCAGTTAAATAACTTTTGCAGGCATCTACAGATCAGAGCGTGGTGGACTTGGAAATGGCACAGAGAATAGGATGGTGTGCTTTCTCAACCATACAAATCCTGGGGACTATTGCGGTGATGTCACAAGTTGCATGGCAAGTCTTTGTAATCTTCATCCCTGTAACTGCTGTTTGCATTTGGTACCAAGTAAGCAACTTCACTTTTTCTACATAAACATATACTATCGAGTATGCCCTTTGAGCTATTCCTAAATCACCATTTCTTTTTATGATGTGTTTGTTCAGAGATATTACATACCTACAGCAAGAGAACTCGCCCGCTTAGCAGGAGTACAAAGAGCTCCTATACTCCACCACTTTGCAGAATCACTTGCAGGAGCAGCAACGATCCGTAGTTTTGACCAAGAAGACCGTTTCATTTCTTCAAACATCAGCCTTATCGACCAGCATTCAAGGCCATGGTTTCATAATGTATCAGCAATGGAATGGCTATGTTTCAGACTGAATTTATTGTCCAATTTTGTGTTCGCTTTCTCGTTGGTTTTGTTGGTTACTCTCCCTGAAGGAATAATCAACCCAAGTGAGTATTTACCCTTGACTTAAGTTCATTTTTGGCAATAATTTTCCGATCATTTGTCTGCTTAACTTTATGGGATCTTTTCTTTTTGTCGCAGGCATTGCAGGATTGGCTGTGACATACGGAATAAATTTGAATATTTTGCAAGCTCAAGTTATATGGAACTTGTGTAATGCAGAAAATAAGATGATTTCAGTGGAGAGAATTCTTCAGTACTCAAATATAAAGAGTGAAGCACCGCTTTTGATTGACGAATGCAGACCTCCAAACAACTGGCCAGAAGTTGGAACAATTAGCTTCAAAGATCTGCAGGTAAAGATCATTATTTGATAACAGTAAAATTTCCAAATTCTTTAACCAGTCAACCCCTGCCTGGGATATGAACGTGAGTGTATTGCAGATTCGTTATGCAGAACATCTGCCATCTGTCCTGATGAACATTAATTGCACATTTCCTGGAAGGAAAAAAATTGGTGTTGTAGGAAGGACAGGGAGTGGAAAATCAACCCTGATACAGGCTATATTCAGGATTGTGGAGGCCAGAGAAGGAAGCATTATAATAGACAATGTGGACATCTCTAAGATAGGCCTTCATGACTTAAGATCAAGGCTCAGTATCATTCCACAGGACCCGATAATGTTTGAGGGAACAGTGAGAGTAAACCTTGATCCACTAGGGCAGTACTCGGATAGCGAAGTATGGGAGGTAATTAGTTTTGCTTACTTCACGATGAGGTTGGTGTTTGAGTTTAAGATTTGCAAATAAGCAGGAAATGTACTTTTTCTTCAGGCTCTACATAAAAGTCAGCTGGGTGAGTTGATACAACAGAATGACAAGAAGTTGGAAGCCACAGGTATGAACTCAACTCAAATGATGGTGCATTGTAGTTGTATAGTTGATTAGCAAAAGAACTGATAAGTTGGGAGATTCATATAGTGGTTGAAAACGGAGAGAATTGGAGCGTTGGACAAAGGCAGTTGTTTTGTTTGGGAAGAGCACTGCTGAAGAAAAGTAACATACTTGTGCTCGATGAAGCAACAGCATCAGTTGATTCAGCAACTGATGGAGTGATTCAGAAGATCATTGGTAAAGAGTTCAAAGATCGAACTGTGGTCACAATAGCTCACAGGATTCACACAGTTATAGACAGTGATTTTGTGTTAGTACTTAGTGATGGTAAGTATGATTATGAATCACCAGAAGTGAATGTTCAGATAGTAATCTGTTGTTAGCGTTGATCTTGGTTTTTCTTTGTTAACAGGAAGGATCGCCGAGTATGACACACCCACAGGGCTGCTTGAAAGAAAGGAATCTTTCTTCTCAAAACTTATAAAAGAGTACTCCATGAGATCGCAGAGCTTTCAACACCTTACATAAGAGAGTAATTATGATAAAATGACTTGAGGAGCAACCAATGAGTCGAGTCGAGTCGACAAGGCAATTGTGTATTTATTTAATTGTTCTTAAGCTTCGTTCGTTTCCACTTCTACATAATGTAACTGTACCTTAGTAAAGTAATCAACTTTAGTTAACGCAATACTATCAACTATGGCGGTAATTGTTCAGTTCACAAACTCATTAACTGGCTAAATTAAATTAAGGAATTATAATAATATCCAATCCAAAACTCAAATATCCCTCAGAAGAAGAGCAAGCGCTACACCAAGTGGAGAATCAGTTAACAGTAGCAGACAACAACTATACATAAATATTGACATAAATGGGCTGGGCTGGGCTGGGCTTCAAGCTTCCTTTTTCAAATCGCGATAAATCAACAATCCATAACTGCGATATTACTTGCCATTCTCAACCCAAAGAAGAAGAAAAGCAAGAAGAAGACGAGACGAGGGATGACACTGGCACTGACAGTCAGGCCTCCATTCTCTACCATAAAGTTGGAATCGGAAGGTCACGACGGAAGCAGCACCAGAAGTGGATCAAAAACACTTCCTGTCTTGTCTCTCTCAACCCCTTCATGGGTCGTCAGAACTGAGGTAATCCTACTTTTTCCTCATCTCACACTCACGCGTACTCTTTTTATCTCATCAATCATTTCGTACTCAACAACCGCAGTTACAGTAACCGCACTCAATTGACCGCGTTTTTCTGGGAATTTTGTTGTAAAAGTCTAGGTTCTGAATGTTCTCTAATTGAAGAGAAGGCAGTGATTGTTTTGATACTGATTAATCTTTTCCGTACCATTTTCTCATTGTAGTCCTTTGTCCCGAAAGAAGTGAGGAGAAAGCCAGATCCTCCATGTGTTGTCTGCAAAGGCACCGGAAGAGTTGATTGCTACCACTGCTCTGGAAAAGGTAAATTCATTATGAATTAGCTATTTAATCTATCCTGATGTTGCTTGTTATTTGTGGATACTAATGGTTGTGATCATAAAACCAATCAAATGGCTGAGGATTCTATCCGCTATCCTATCGTTTGATGATGTTGAGCCACGGTACTTGCCTTTTCACATACATTTGGATGACATGTGATTAGATTCGTTGGATAATCAGTATGCTGAACTGCCCATTCTCAAAAGCACTGTCTGCAGTCCTTGCACTTTAATCAAACTACCAACTATCGATCTCCTAGATAGGGAAATGCATTGCTGTACTTGTATTATCAAGTTTACTATAACTCATTACTAAGTTGGCTAATGGAAGTCATTTTCGTCAACAGTGTTAATCCCAAATGACCTCCACTCATCCGGACATCACTTCCAGAGTTTTCTAATTACATAGAATAAAGTCTATTTTAAAATTATGAAATCGTGAGGCACCTACCATCCTTGATTATCTTGTAATTAATTGCTATTGAGACATGCAGTGTTTTAACTGTGAACTACCTATGATAGGTAGGACAAACCACACGCATTTGACAATGCTTCCAAGGGGGGAATGGCCAAAATGGTGAGGTATCACTTTGATAATTGTGCAGTTATTTGACGAAATTATAGCTTGTCTAGTATCTATATTAACTCCCTACAATGGTTCTGCAGGTGCAGGACCTGTGGTGGTAGCGGCCTCAGCTACTGCTCCCGATGTCTTGGCACTGGAGAGTACAGGTATATAATGGGCTTCCGCTTCATGAACACAGATACTCACAACCATGATGCCAAGCAGTACCAGAGTCGCAGCAGAACAGTTGGTGGACTCCCTCATAAAGAGCAACCCAGGTCAGGCCATAATACATAAAAGACATGGTGCAAGTTTTGGTGCAAGAATTTCTTAGTTGAACTTGTTGTTACTCAAGACTAAGATTCAATTGTTCTACTGGTGAAGATAAGTTCCGCAGAAAAGGTTTGGGAGAATGAGCAACAGGCTTCTTCTAGTTTTCCTAGTGCTTAGCTGTAGTATTGTTATCTAATGCTTATTGTTGGATCTTGTTGCATTGTTACGTGCCTATAATGTTTATACGAAAAAGCGTGGATTCCACATCAGGTGTGGAAGGCCAATTTTAGTCTGCTCGTAGTCAAATCTGTAATGCATAAAATTTGCTACAAACATATATACAAAGGTGCAATTATTATATTTAAGATTGATTTATCCTGGTGATCCAAAGTACACAATAAACGATTGAATATTTGATACTAAACCAACTCCGGTTCTTTGTAGCTGGGTGAGTTTTATTGACTTGTCAAAGTGCCACAATATAAGATCTCATATCGATTGGAGAAGAGAATGAAGTACGTCTTATAAAGGTACGAATATTTCTTTCCTATAGACGCATTTTTTAGATGCAAAAAGAGCAAAACTGTGAAGGTCTCAGCTTGATGGGCAACCCAAATCGGATAATTTCTGTAGACGGGTGGTCTGAGCTGTTACAAATAATATCAGAGTCTATTTTTGACCCATTGTGCGAACGAGGATGCTGGGTCCTAAGGAGAGTAGATTGTGAGATCTCACATCAGTTCGAGAGGAGAATGAAGTACACCTTATAAGGGTACGGATACCTCTTTCCTACTTACACATTTTTTCAAGCACAAGACGAGCAAATTTGTGAGGGCCTTGGTCCTATGAGCAACTTAAAATAAACAATATCTGTAAATGAGTGGTCTGAATTATTATACACAAAGAAGTCATTGCATAAATGCCAGATTAGAGGAATGTGAAAGCCTCGAGAAGAGGATCCTCTACATCTAATTGATGAACCAACCCCAAAGGGATTAATGAATGTTAGGTTAGTTATGTTGATGGCAGTCGCTGAGGAAGCAAATGTAAACTTTTGCTATCCATTCGCTAACATTACTCGGAGCATCTGCATACCTACGGCCCTGCGTTACAAAGACAACCAAGCTTGAAGGTTTTTATATATATACAGCCATTGAAGTGGTATTTGTATAGATATGAAAGCATCTTATTTCAGGCACGAGTATAATTTAGGAGTTGTTTGTTTCTGTTTTTAATTTTAATTTTAATTTTTATTTTCAAATTTAGTAAAAAAATACGTTTGTTTGAATTTTTAATTTTTGTTTTTAGTTTTGATTTCTTCTCATTTTTAAAAATTATGAAAAAAATTTTATTTCTTGCCCTTTTTTTCATAATTTGATTTAATATCATTTAAATATATATTATTTAATTTTTAATATTTAATAAAATTATGAATAATTAATTTAACATTATATATTTAATAAATTTAAATTTAAATTAATTATTAATTATTTAATTTTTATAATTAAATTATATATAATTAAATTTAAAATATATAAATATTCAATTAAAATTTTATTTAATAATTAAAATATATTTCAAATAAATATTAATTTATAAATAAAATTTTGATTTTAAATTATTTAATTTATTAAAATAATATAATTTTATTAATAATTTGTTAATAAATATTATATAGGAGATTAAATAAATTTATTTGATTAAAAATAATTTATTTTTAAGTCTTATTTAATATGTAATTATTGTCGGTGATAAAAATATATTATATTAACATTAACGACTAAACATATTTTTATTTTTATGTAGAATAACAATTAAAATTAAAATTGAGCGTAAGAACGTTAGAATTTTAATTGGTAAATTAAAAAATTATCATTTGCAAATTAAAGGTTTCATTGTTTGCGAGTCAGTCTAATTTCTTATTTATTCTCGATTTAAAAAAGAAAAGAAACAGATAAATGAATGATCGGACGACCGTGCATGGACATCATCGCTGTTGTCTTGGAGTACAGCAGTATTAACAGGTAAGAAAGATCCAAATTTCCGTCATCCCTTGTTAACGACATGTGCCCCATTCCCCGTAATCTTCACCATTTTATTGTAACAGTCCAGCCAAGCTATGCCTGATGAGATCTTGTTCAATCATCCTATTCCTTCCAGCAAAACTAATGCCATCTCAATCCAAGGTACGCTCATGAGTTCTTTCTCTTCATCAACAAGTAATAATACATCATCATCAACCTCTACCTCCATCAAAACTCGCCACCCTCTGCCTCCCTACTCATCCAGCCAGAAACTGGGTAGTTTTAAAAGACATACGAGGTGCAACTCTTCATCATCTAGCTTAACAGAAGATTCTTACGATAGAAGACAAGATGACGCTCTCATCCCCAAACCTGATCACCAAAATAATGTCAAGGTAATTGATTATTGTGCAAACAACAGAAAAAGTCCCTACTACAATGGTCTCATTGACCCAACTCTACTCTTCAGACATCCTTCATCTTCCAGTATCAGTAGTCCTGGACGCCAAAGCAGTAGTTATGCTTCCACAAATAGTTCCACTTCTCTTGTCTCCATCGTCCTTAAACTTCGAGAATTGAGTTCTTGTCTTTCCTTTTCGTTTAAAAGGAGATCAATTGATAAGACCAAGGTAGACAAGGATGATTATGCTCTGTCAGCCCCAGACATCAACCACAGCCCTCCTGTTCAACACTGTCGGTACTTGTCGTCACCACCACCACCATCATCATCTTCTGCCCCCTTAGTAAAGTCATGTGTGAGTAAGAAGATGGATGATAATTACTATAAGGATTTTTCCTTCGCTAATTTCCAGAAGCCCTTGCGGGAGAGAGTACAATCACAACCAAAACCATCTCCAATTACTCAGGCATTTGCTGCCACTACTAATCAGGATTATGCTCAGGAAAAAGGAACTACTACTACTACACCTACAGAGAAAGAGATTTTATGGGCTAACAAGTACCGGCCTAAAAGATTAACAGACTTCATTTGCAATCGAGATAAAGCCATTCAGCTCCAGGCTCTGGTCAGATCTTTGTTTCCGTGCACTAGATGGATAGATAGCCTTGTTGATATGTGTATACAATCATATATATGACTTGTTCATTTTACAGATGAAGGCCGTGGATTGCAGTCATTTCATACTTGAAGGACCTGCAGGCGTTGGTAAGAAAACCATGATTTGGGCTATGCTTCAAGAAGCTTTTGGATCTGACAAATTGCAGGTATCAGTCAATCTCATGAGTTATTAGATTTAATTGTTATTCCTAACTAGATGGTTGAAGGGGAAGGCAATTAGATATAATAGCTAATATTTGGTTTTCTTGATGCTTTCACAGACCAAGGAGGAGTTGAAGGTGTTTAAACTGAAGGTACTGGGATATGGTACCATCACCATGCATGCATGTGTGTATTGATTAACTACGATATGTCTAGACTTTCCACCAATTGATTGGTTTTTAACAGGGTGAGGCAATTGGAAGTATAGAAGTACGAGTGAAAGTATCTTCTCAACATTTAGAAGTCAATCTGTCTGACGTTGGAGGGTATGAGAAGCACGTCATCTTTGAGCTTATAAAGGAAACACATGACAAAGCTCCCGACAAGGCTTCTAGAGTTGATAGTTGCCGAGGTATGTACATCAAAGTATATATTCTCCCAATAGCTTGTATGTGATGTACATGAGAGTTCAAGGTAAAGATCTTATACTTATGGACTAATTAATGAATTGTTGCATGCAGCAATAATTTTATATGAGGCAGACAAATTATCTGCAGATGGCCTGTTCTACATAAAGTGGTTGTTAGAAAGGTACAAGGGTTTCACTAAATTCTTCTTCTGCTGTGGTGATGCTTCAAGGCTTCAGCCCATTAAGACTCTCTGCAACGTAGTTCAACTCTTCCCCCCTTCTAGTGAAGAGGTTAAATATTGCATGTATAATTTATATATGTTAATGCTCTTACATTGTCTGAACATCTCTTCACTTCTTGCTTTATCATTAATTTAGATTGCTCAAGTTTTGGAATTTATAGCCAAACAAGAAAGCATAGAACTGCCACATCAACTTGCTGAAAAAATTGCTGCCAAGGCAAAGAATAACCTTCGTCAAGCTATCCGTTCTTTTGAAGCCTCTTGGGAGATAAGGTGGCTTTAATTAGTTTATTGCCATTTCCATCGAGTATACTAAACTAAACTCAGTTTTCTTCACTTTCTTGCTCCCAAAAACTTCATCAGAAGCAATTCCTTCATAGACGATCAAGTGATTCTCACCGGGTGGGAAGATGATATTGCCAACATTGCGAAGAAAATGGTTGAAGAACAAAGCCCCAGACAGTAAGTTAATCTTCTGCTGCTCAAGTATACATATATATACACACACATGCAAGGAATATGGGAACCATAAAATTGTTAAAGAATTTACCATATTTAATCTTATGTTCCTCGTATGTGTGTGTGTGTGTGCACACACATGAATATGGACATCATAAAAATGTCAGAAAATTTACTATGTTTAATCTTCTGTTGCTCATATATATATATATACACACACATGCAAGGAATATAGACACCATAAAAATGTTAGGGAATTCACCATGTTTAATCCTCTGCTGCTCATATATATATATATATACGCACACATGCAAGAATTATGGACACCATAAAAATGTCATGGAATTCACCATGTTTAGTCTACTACTGCTTATACATATATATATATACACGCACACTTAATGACATCATGTTTAATCTTCTGTTGCTCCTATATATACACACACACATGCAAAGAATATAGACACCATAAAAATATCTGGGAATTCACTATATTTAATCTTCCGCTGCTCATATATAAGTATATATATATATATATACATGCAAGGACTATGGATATCATAAAAATGTTAGGGAATTCACCATGTTTAATCATCTGTTGCTCATATATACACAAACACATAAGAAATGTTGCTCTGCTAGACACACACACATGCAAGGAATATGGACACCATAAAAATGTCAGGGAATTCACCTGTTTAATCTTATATTGCTCATATACAACAACAATGACCCATTATAAATCCTACTAAACACGGGAGTTCCAGTGTACTTAACCTTATTTTTAATATATACACACATACTCACACTTGTTTGTTAGAAATATGGACAACAGGTTTAATCCTTTGCTACTTACATATATATACACACACATACAAGGAATATGGACATCATAAAAATGTCAGGGAGTTCACCTTATTTAATCTTCTGCTGCTCATATACACACACACATGCAAGGAATATGGACACCATACAAATGTGTTAAAATTCATCTTGTTTAATCTTCTGCACACATATATATACACACATACAGGCAATATGGACATCATAAAAATGTTAGGGAAGTCACTATATTTAACCATCTGTTCCTCATATATATATACACACATGCAAGGAATATAAATACCATAAAAATACGACAGAATTCACTATATTTAATCTTCTGCTGCTCTTATATATATATATATATATATATATACACACACACACACACGTGAAAACCATAAAAATGTTAGGGAATTCGCCATATTTAATCTTCTGCTGTTCATATATATATATATATATATATATATATATATCGATACAATACCATAAAAATGTCAGGAAATTCACTGTATTTAATCTTCTACTGCTCATATATATACACAGAGTGCAAGGAATATGCACATCATAAAAATGTGTCACATGTTTAATCTTCTGCTGATATATATGTGTGTGTGTGTGTGTGTGTGTGTGTGTGTGTACCCATATACATAAATGCATACATACAAGAAATATGGATACCGTGAAAATGAAAGAAAATTTACCGATAACAAAATTAGAATTATTGATCGTGGAATTTTCTTCCATGGAGGCTATACATCATTCGTGGAAAGCTTCGAAATCTTATAGAGCATGATGTATCTCCGGAATTCATATTCGAGGTATGTTCCTATCCTTCCATATATATCACTGGCAGTAGATTCAGTGTGCATATACATATGTACATATATCGCTAGTTAGCTTATCTATTCATCATCTTTTTCGCAGTTCCTCTTTGGAGAACTGAAAAAGCACGTGGACGGATCCACTAAACCGAAAATCGAAAGTCTTTACAGGCAATACAGTGTATGGAAGCAACTTTTAACTTTCACTCATTAACTTGACAAATCGTTTATAATACCTGCTCACTTTTATGCGATAACAGCAAAACTTTTAGAGTTGAAGCAGAAGAGGTGTTATGATAAGCATACTTTGATATTCGAGAGGTAACTTTATGTGCATGGCTTCTTTTTTTCTCTCTGTTTCTCTATGCAGATAGTAGATGGAAACATGTTAGATGGTGATCAAAACCGACGCGAGGATGTTGGAATACAGTTTAATGATCCCGCAAGAAAGGAAGTTCACCATTTCATGAGGATTGAAGGTAAAACCACCACTAAATTAATATAACTTCAGCTTTCATGCACGAAGCAGTGGCCACATGAGATATTTGACAGTAACTCGTTGGACGTCACTTGACTTCATCTATTTTTATGTGCAGAGTTCATTGCAAAATTTATGAGCTTTTACAAGTCATCTTCCACAAATACCAGAAGCATACAGCGTGAAAATGGCTCATGAAGTCCATTTTGTTGTCTTACATCAATCTCTACGACCACTGAAGAAGTGCGTATCAGCTATTATTCGAACTTTTCTTCATCCAAGTTATTTATGGTGTTTGGTTATTACATGTATATCTAAAATATCAAATAAGATTTTTATTTACTCGTCAATAAAAATGAAACTAACTTTTAAAACCTAATGACAAGATGTCTGTCCCAAAATTATTTCAATAATCACATCTTTACACTTCCCAATTAAATATGCAAGCATTCAGGCTCCTTTCTACACATTCTATCGGATCGAATCGTGCAGCTAAAAATGAAAGAAACATTTTTGTCCGGAGAAATCTTCCAGAACAAACTTAGTAGTTGAGGTTAGGCTCAGGGTTCATTAGCGATGCAACTCTGTTTTACTATTCTAATTACAAGCGACGCGAGGGGGGACAAGAGAGTTACTAATCGCTAATTAATTACTAGTGACCAAACTGTTCCACAGAATGGTGAAGCGGTTAACTATGAGATTCATTAATTGATGAGAGAAAAGCCGTAGTCACCAAAATCCTTGTAGATTCGCCGGTGACTGTCCTATGGCTTTGTTTAAACCATCATGATCACACAGATTTTCCAGCTTATTCTTCATCATTGTCCAGTGATAGGGAGAAAATGAAAAATATAACATTTGAAAAATCCAAACTAAACACGAAGCCTCTATTCAGATATATAATTGCTATACAAAAGAATTATTTTCACAAAATTGGCAGTAGCAGCAACGACACTTCCTACTGAACGGCTAATCTCTGCAGATGATCCAAGAAGACTTCGAAGCTGACATCATCTGTAAACAAGATATCCCCTCCAGGAGGAGTATCAGAGTTGTATGTAGCTGAAGGGTTTAATTTTGCCAGAAGAAAACGTGCCTGCATTTCAAATAGCATTACTTGAATGGATCCACAAGAAACTCGTAACCAAAAAGTCATCAAATCCAAACTTTTCAACTGATATGCAAATTTTATACCTAAAGTTTCAAGACAACATATCTAGTTAATTCCTACGTGAGAGTAGTGAGTATGCTACTTAATTTCTAGCACCCTGTGTGCGAACGCATGAACGTGCACCCAAGAAAATGGAGAAGAAAATCCATGTCCTAACACTTTAAGAGAAGAATTTGCATTTCGGATCGGCACTTGCATATTATATTGCATAAATTTCTATTAGGTAACTTCATGGCGCATATTTCCCAAAAGAATTTCTAGACCGCGATCTACAGGCTAATTTATTTACAGTAGATGTCAATTTGCTGCTTAACCACTTCAAAGTGCAACTCTATTGGAAGGAAATAAAGGTCAAATACACGGATACCATTTTCACTTGCGATTCAAAATTTAGGGAACTCTAAAAATGTCTGGAATAGACCATCTGCCACTGCCTTTGTGTAATGGTATTAGTAAAGCAACAGCCAAACTCAGGGTTAAAATTTTCCTTCTGTCTATACATCATTTTGCATAAAATTGCATACACAAATCAACAGCAAAGTGATTGAATTAAATCTAATTGAAAACTTTTGAAAGTTTATGCGTATAATAGTCAGATTTACAAGTTGAGAGGCACGTTTGAAAGTAAAGCTACATACATGGTATTTCTGTGTTCTGATGCAAAAAGAATTACTAACCTGTGAACCATGCTGATCACAGATGACTAGACGCGGAACCGGAAACCTCTCCTTAATAATGGCTTCTGCATCACCACAAGGAGCTTGCAGCAACTGGGCAAATGCCTGTGAAGATAAATCATCTCAAATAAGAACAAGGTGTTCCACGTGCATGGGCCCGCATCGCTGCATTCAGATATGCATGTCTTCTAACTTTAAGGAAGAAAATAAATTGATTCTTACGCAAACCATGAGTATTAAATTTTGTATAAAGTTGCTATAGCGCGTTATACGCTATCCGATCTTATGCAGCAATTTGTTAATACTAGTTCTGTCATACATTAATTATAGGGTGGAATCTTACCCTCCATTACAGAATAATATGTGAGATATCAGAACCTTAACCAAACAGTATTCCCGTAAACTCTTTTCAGTTAAGGATTCCCATTGCGTTTTTCTCTCTTTCAAGGAAACAGTGAAAAGTCAAACATGCATAGAAGCAAGGTTGTCATAGCTACTGGCAAGCTTCATTTTTCCATAGCAATTTATACCAAGTTTCTACAGAAAACCAAGACATGTTTCTGGTCCAATAACCAATCGGAAGCTAAGCCCAACATCAAATCGATCTTAATAGCTACTGATACAAAATTTGGGTAAAACCATGACAAAGTTAAGAGAAGAAAATAAAATAATGTGTAGTTACATCTTGGTACTGTTGGAAACGGTGTGGAAGTAAAGCAGCATGCTTGATTAAAATGTTGTGGAAAACCAAATGACAAGACATGGTGATTGGTAATACCAGGTGCCTACTTATTTCAACATGAAATTTAACTTGTGTTTGATGGAAATATTCCATTGTTATCATGCCTATTAAGTCATCCTGCTGATCCAACTACGCGTTATTGCTTTTAAGAAATCTCACCAACATAATGGATTCACAGGATCTGGCAGATTTAATTTTCTTTGCCATGTCTAATATCAAACAAGGGAAGAAGCCAGAATCTAAATGAAAAACAAGATACGCAATTTTTTAATGTTTCATTTAGGATTAGGCATCCTAACAAATTACCTGATGTTCAGGTTGGTTATGGTATCCAGCCTTTCGCCACTGAGCAATTGTAGCACCATGAAAAACTACTACTGTGAAGTAGGAATCCAAAAGTAAGATCCTGTCAGCTGCAATGGCAGAAACATCAAGAAGAGCTGGTTCTGGCCCTGAATGGAATGAGTAAGAGATCAAAGAAGGTTGTATCATCACAACTGAGTTGGCGACATTTTCTCGGTTCAGTATCATTCGGTAGTATGCTGTCTCATCAGGACTGTTGTTAAAGACCTGTCAGATTATACAAAGATCACACGGGTAATACAACCAAGAGTACTGAAAATATCAAGATGATGTACTTTGTAAATCACATGTAAATTACTTGGACAAACTGGGAACGTCGCAGATGAAACATAAACTGGGGAAATATTGAAAACCGTGGTGATAAGCTGAAAGAGGCTGGGCTGTCCTTCTGGTAATCTCCAAACCGTGAACATAAATTGATCAATGATTTATCTAGCCACCTGATTGGGTCAAACTCCGCCTGAATGCCAAGAACAACATGTCATTAAATGAAAGAATAGAAAGAGCTCAACAATGGAGTTTGGTAGCACTACAATTGATGCATTTTTTAAGTAAATATTCTTTCTTTCATCTACTACATAAAAACATGTAGTAACATTCTTTTATGAAAAAGTCTATTCCTTCAAATTGTAAGTCCTAATTTCTATCATCATTTTAAAGGATACTCGTTTAAGGGAAGTCAATGAATCCCTTGATCCATGCATTCCTAGCTTCAAGCTTTGAACACCAATAAAGCAAATAAGTTCTCTAGTACAATGTGGATTCTCAGAGAACACCAAAATAACTTGCCAAATTCAAGAAGCATTCCAAGCTTACTTTTTACTTTTACTTTTCTCTTCCCCTATTGGAACTCAACTCTCCTTCCCTTCACATTTACTTTTCTCTGGATTTCTATCGTATCATCGCTCCCTTCCTTAGCAACCTTGTCCACAAGGTTGAATTTTGAATATTGTTACTGCAAGTTGTATGTACAAATACTCCCATATCACATACTCTTCATCTTTGACAAGCCATTGAACCAATAACTGAACTACTAGTTTAACCCTTCGATTTACTAAACTTCAATCTTTAATAACCACTAGCGTTCAAATATATCTTTCAATGACTCACGCACCTCCAGACTCGAATGCTTTGAAATGGAAAAGAAATATGGACTTATTTATCTCTAGACTAATATGCTTTGAATCGGAAAAAAAACATGGAACACAGGATGAATCTTTAAGGTTTATGGTAGTTGCAACTTATCTGCCACCTTCCCCACCTTGCCAGTCACCTGGAAGGGAACAGAACAATGCAGATAGGTTGTGATTCTCTCCGTGTGTCACATAAAGTTCACTGATAGATTGTGATTCCCCTTGTGCTTCACATAAAGTTGACTTCAACCTCTTGATATTTCATCACTTGTTCTATCATTACAGCTTAGAATCATATGTTAAGTATGGAATATCCCGTGGAGAAGCATATCCATACAAAACCTCAAATGATGAGCTATGAATTTTCAAGTGAAATGTAGTATTATACCCACCACTCCACCAAAAAGAGCCGCCTACTCCAATGGTAAGGGAAATCACTAATCATACATCACAAATAGTTTTCAAGGGTTCAATTGAAGATCTTTGTTTTTCAGTCCATTTGAAGTTGTTACATCATGGATTGGTGCAAAGAAACATCTTGAATTATAAACAAATACAGTGTCTCATAATAAAATTCTGATTAAAAACTCTTTCTAAAAATTAACGATGATGATAAGATCTCTATCACTAACAATTCACAAAGGCATGCCAGGTAATTTATAATTTAACTTTTTGAGCTTCTGACATATTTCAGAATGTGTTACAAACTCTTATATCATTATACATCTTTTTTCCAAAAGAAATACGATTTGACTTGCTTATGAGTTCCTATGAATCTCGAATGTCCACCTATCCCAATAGCATGAAATAAGAAAATAATCTTGGCTCTTAAGTCTACATCTCTCCCGACAACCAACTTGCTCACCCATTGTTGAGCTACATCCACCAAGAACACATTGTATTGGAGAATCCCTCCACTCATAGTTTTTTGCATCACCGTTTGAATATTTTCATCTTTCTCGTAATTAATCTCTTGTGACAAATCAATTTGTACGAGAGATTACCACGTACATTTTCACACTTGTCACCCAAGATCAAGCATCTACAACATTGTTCTCAACACCTTTCTTATATTCAATTTCAAAATCAAACCTCAATAACTTAGGTAGCCATTATTGTTGACATGGGGTAGTTATCTCCTGCTCTAACAAATACCTCAAACTTCTATGATCAGTTTGCGCCATAAAATGTCTACGTATAAGATAGTGCTAGGAACTTCTTCTCATAGGAAGATAGATGCAATTTTATAGATCACGTGTAGTATCCAAACAAACCTACGTAATTTCTAAGATGCTTCAATGTTTTTGGACTAGAACAATTTACCAATGCTTATATCTTCTTTGGATTAGTTGCAACTCATTTAGCATTTATTATATGTCCCAAATTCTGAACTTGTTTCCTCCAAAGTAGCAGTTAGAAAGCTTAACAAAAGAGTGTTTAGCCCTTATTATTTGTAACATTGCTTCAAGATGTTACAAATGCTGAAAAATAGGACCATACACCAAAATATAATCAAAGAAGACCAGAAGAAATTTCCTCAAGTAAGCTTCTCTTAGAATTTGAATAGAATTTTTGTGTGTGTGCATATTTTCAATGTTTACAGCAGGCATAGCTTATATACAAAATTCTAGTACCTATAAATGAAAACTACTGATTCTAATACAATATCTAATTCTATGATTTATGGGTATTCTAACATAATAGGAAACTTAATAAAATACAATCAATATATATCTACTTTTACCATTCTCCCAATCAAGCTGGTGAATAGGTATTCTCCATTCCCAGCTTAGATACAATAGTCTAAAAAATTAAGCTACTTAAACTTTGGTGAGAATGTTAGCCAATTGATCATGAGTAGAAATAAGGTGTACAAATTAATCCACTTTCTAACTTTTCCTTGATAAAGTGCCTATCAATTTCAATGTGCTTCAATCGATCATGCTGAACTGCGTTATGAGTTATGTGAATTGCAAACTTGTTGTCATAGTATAATCTCATAGGGCCATCCTACTTAATCTTCAAAACTTCAACAATAATCCTCAACCAGAGTAGTTTACACACAACTAAAGTCATCGCTCGAAACTCAACCTATGCACTTGAACAAGCCATTAGACCTTGTTTTTTGCTTCTCCAAGTCACAAGGTTCCCACCAAGAAAAGTGCAATATTCTGAAGTTGATCTTCTATCAATAATGGATCCATCAAAATCAACATCAACGTATGCCTCAAAAACCAAACCTCCATTTCTTTTTAACAAAATAACTTGCCCTGATGTTCCTTTATAATATTGAAGTACTCTTTAAGCTGCTTGCAAATGAACTTACTTCGTATTGTACATAAACTGACTAATCACACTTATTCCATATGTTATATCTGGTCATACGAGAGACGGATAAATTAGTCTTCCTACTAGGCGCTAATACATCTCTCAGTCTATTGCAGCATCCTCCTCTGCTTTTCCAAGTTTAAGATTTAGATCAATAAGAGTGCTTGCAAGTTTGCATGTTGCCTTGCTTGTTTCCTTGAGAAGATCTATAACATATTTTTGTTGCGAGATAAAAATTCCTTCCCTAGAATGTGCAACTTCGATTCTAAGGAAATACTTCAACCTTACTAATGCCTTAATCTCAAATTCCTTGGCAAATCATTGACTCAACAACTATTTCTCTTTATCATCATCCCCCGTCGCTATTATGTCATTAACATATACTACAAGAGAAATAGTGTTTGATAAACAATGTACAATCTCCTTAAATTTGTCTACATCCCACAACCAACACGTCTTGCAAATCTTCCAAACCATGCTCAAGGTGATTGCTTAAGGCCATAGAGTGCCTTCTTCAACTTATGCACAATACGAGCAGTCAAATTCTTCCTATAACCAAGTGGAACTTCCATGTACATCTCTTCTTCTAGATCTCCATGTAGAAATTGCATTCTTGACATCAAATTAGCTGCTAATGAATCATATTTATCATTACAAAAGGAGTTAAAAGTCTCAAAATAATCAATCCCATAAGTCTGAGTATAGCCTTTTGCTACAGGTCGTTCCTTGCATCTCTCAACTCACCCATCTGCCCTATATTTCACCATACATACCAACCCATTGGTTTCTTTTGTACAGGTAACCTCACTAATTCCCAAACTTTTGTTTTTTCTCCAATGCCTTCATCTCCACATGCATAGCTTATTTCCATTTTTCATTAGATACAACCTCAAATGAGGTGGTAGAGATGGTAATGGAATTCAAGCTGACAAAGCTATGTGAGATGGTGAAAAAATACAATGGTCATTTGTACACTCTTTGGTTCCTTTCCTAATAACAATAGGAAGGTTTTGTAGATCATTATTCATATGAATTTTAGTTTGATTTTGCAATGCAAGATTATAAATTGTTACCTCATGTGAAGAATCTGGGTTAGACTCTTGGACCTACATACGTTCAAGAACAACCATCTTTTTTCTTATGAATACCTTGCCTTCACCAAATCTCACATCTCCAAGGGCAAAATCAGGTTTTTTTTCTTGTGGTTCACTTGATGCTTTAAGAACGATTTCAAATATGGGTTGTTCAGGCATAGGTAAGATGGTTGTTTTAACATATGGTTCAGACATGATGAATTAGAAGATATGGTTGGTGTTGTAGAATTGGACAAAGGAATTGGATCGAGCAAAAAACTTTCCTTGTCTTGCCTAATTGAATTCTTCCCCTGAAGATAAGGATTGTTGAAATACTTCATTGAATATGAAATCTATTGAGACATATAACTGCTTTAATGGAGAATGATAACACCTATAACTTCTTTGAGTCAAAGAATAGCCCATAAAGACACATTTCAGAGGCCTAGGGTCTAATTTTCCTATATGATGAACATGAACAAATGACACACACTTGAATATTCTAAAAAAAATTATTGGTAGTGTTTAGATTCGGGTAAAATGTTGAAAGGACGTCCATATGAATTTTGAAACCCAAGACTCTAGAAGGCGGTATGTTTATGAGACTAGTGGCTGAAACATATCCTTTTGAAATAACAGGGCTCGAGTTTTTTAAGGAGATGAACAATTTTCCTTTCTGCTACCCCGTTTTGTTGTGGAGTGTACACACAAGATGACTAATGAACTATTTCCAAATTCTAAAAATATACGGTAAGAACTTGATTGAAATAATGTGGCGTATATGTCCGGAACCTTTTAATATTAATGCCAAATTGATTTTTGATCAAGGAGAAAAAATTGGTAGTATGATATTAACATCAATTTTATGCTTAACTAAAAAATCCAAGTAACACGAGTACTATCATCGATGAAAGAAACAAACCATCTTGCTCCATAAGTACTAGACATAGTAGATGGACGTCAAATATCACTATAAGATAGAAAAAATAGAGCTCTTGCCATTGTTAATAGGAAAAGGTGCACGATTGTGTTTAGCAAGCTCACATACGATGAAAATTTTCAGCATCAAGGTTTGTAAACAAAGAGGGCAACAAAATCTTAATAATTCGAAATGATGGATGTCCTAACCAATAATGGTGAAGCAAGATTTTTTCTTTATTGAATGCAACATACTCTGACATGAAAGAATGGGATAATTTGCCCTTAGTTATGATTAACTGATTTGGTGCTTCAAGATAGTAGAGGTCATCTCGTTCTCTAGTAAGTCCAATCATCCTAACCAAATCCTTCTCCTGAAAAAATACAATGATTACTATAAAAAAATTACATTATAACATAAAATCTTCGATGAATTTTTGCATAGAAACAAGGTTGGCTGATAGTCTAGGAACATGATGTGATTCAGAGCTTATTTGCTCTATATTTCTTTTATTAGAGACTGCAATATATATATACATGAATAGGTTTACAGAATAGGATAGAAAAATCTGTACAGATATGGAAATGTAATCCTAGGATCCTATATATCTACAGGATATTGCTATCTAATTTAAAAGATGTGATTATGATCAGATCATAATATTATGAGATATACATATCTTTGACCACACTACCCCTTAAGTTGGCTAATAAATATCTATCATGTCCAACTTGCTAATACACTCTTCAAATGCTTTTTGTTGGAGTCCTTTGGTAAACACATCAGCTGTCTGCTTCTTTGTTGGAACATATGTTAGGCATATTGTCCCATCTTCTATCTTCTGTTTGATGAAATGTCGGTCAACCTCAACGTGTTTTGTTCTTTTATGATGGACTGGATTGTGTGCCATGCTTAGGGCTGCCGTGTTGTCACAATAGTGTTTTATACGTATCTCGAACTTGATTCCCAATTCTATCAACACTCTCTTTAACCAAAGAGTTTCACACATTCCTTTTGCAACAGCTCTTAGTTCAGCTTCAGCACTGCTCTTGGCTACCACCTTTTGTTTCTTACTTTGCCAAGTAACCAAATTTCCCCACACAAAAGTACAATATCCA
>JANZXR010000005.1:1511788-1535904 GCA_027575705.1 Erythroxylum echinodendron | reverse complement strand
TACAGGATATTGCTATCTAATTTAAAAGATCTGATTATGATCAGATCATAATATTATGAGATATACATATCTTTGACGACACATGATAAACATTTCTTAGTTACTAATGGATTTATTTTAACATCCCCTACTCCTGCTATAGTTGTTAAAGATCCATTGGCTATGACTATTTTTCTACTACTTGGACATGGCGTGTAAGTTGAGAAACATTTGGAAAAATGGAACATATTGGCACAATTTGCACTTGAGGCAATTAATCTAAAGGAAAATGGAAACTTACCTAAATACGTCAAAGAACAAGTACCTAAAGGCTTTTCATGGTTGTTCATAAGAGATCTCACTCTATCAATTTCTTCTTAGTTAAGACTACTCAGCTTTTATGATGTTGATTCCCTTAGTTGTGGTAATCAAGCAATCTGTTTCAACTATGTAGTAGTGATTGCTTGTTTGGACAATTCCAACAATAAAGGTTGGAAGAATGTTTTGTATCAGAGCACAATAATAAAAAATGAAAAGAGATAAAATAGGGAGGAGAAAGCAACGAAAGTTGAAATGGAGGGAAGGAAATAGGGGGGGTCCATTAAGGCTGAGCCAAATAAGAAAAAACAGAGATGTTTGTAGCAATGAAGACTAGAAACAACTTGATCCAAGAAGCCTAACTTGGCACTGATACCATCTCAGAAGAACTATATTTTTTTGAATATTTTCGATGTTTATAGCAGGCATAGCTTACATACAAAATTCTAGTACCTATAAATGGAAATTGATGACTCTAATACAATATCTAATCTAATAATTTATGGGATACTCTCCTATCTCAAAATTTATACGATATTCTAATATAATAGGAGACTTAATCAAACACAATCAATCATTATACATGATTTTGCCAGAGCTTTGAATCTGGAAGTGATAAGATATCTTATGATGATATCTTTTCTGGTATATATGTTGGTGGTTTAGCTCCATAAAGGAGCTGTAGTTGTACTGAAAGTTTATTGATTTGAATGCCCATCCTCTCCCTATTAGCGTTTTCGACTTCAAGTGGCTCACCCTCTTCTTTTTTTTTTTTCAATGTCCTTGTTGAGAGTAACCCTTTCTTGATGTCAAACAGTCTCACACTTGGTCTTCTATCAGCCCATTCCCAATATGCCTCGCTATCAAATTGGCCTCCAACTCGATTAAATAGTATTCCATTTGTGGGCTAGGTTTGGTTGATCTTTTGGAGTTATCTTCAAGAGGTTCATCGCTCCCTTAATAGACCTTGCTCCTTTATCTAAATGGGTTTGGGCAAGGTCATTGCGATCCTACCACCTAAAGTACGTTGACATGAATGCGCCCTCTTTTCTCAATGGTGTGGGGCATTAGAGACTATTGTTTTATGGCCAACTTGAAGGGGCTTAAGTTCAATCCAGAGCTTCTTGGTTGTTAAGTTATATCGACACTGAGCAACATCCAATAGCTTTAGTCCTCCTAGTTTGCACTAAAGGTTCAGCATAGCCCTTGAGGAGTCCATGTATTCACTCCATCTGAGCTTTCAAAGATATATCAACCATGGATAAAATTCAATGAACTCTAAGTAGGAGCATAAGACAAAATGGCATAACAAGGAATCCCTAGTGTGGCCTTCATGGGTTTTAAATGCAATCTTAAGTATATCATACACCTTCATGCAAAATTGAATGTTATTGGCTCTAAAATCCAACTTTGAATAATACAATCTCATGTATCGCATCCAACAATTCTTCAATTAAAGGTGGCAAATTTATCCTTTATCGCATGTTCACTAAGAGCTCTATAGTCTAAACAAAACCACCATGACCCAACTTTCTTTTTCACCAAAACAACAAGAGAAGAAAAGGGACTTACACTCTAATGAATTATCGCTTATGTCAACATCTCCTCTGACAACTCTTAAATTACTTCTTCCTAGGCTCCTGCATATTTATATGGCTTCAAGTTGATAACTTCAATCCCTTATTTCAACATAATTCAATGATCACAAACCTTGGTTGATAGTAATCATGTAGGTACTTCAGAGACATCCTTATAGTCACTCAATAGTTGCCTTAATCCCTCTTCAACCTTACTAACATATTGCTTTTCATTAAATCCAATTACGTCAACTAACAAAAATACTGGGGTGAGCATCACCATTGCATATTGCCATCACTTTACAGCAATGAAAATTGAAACACATGTTGCTTTTTCCCATTCCAATATTCCTCTATTGGTGGTTGCTTTTAATACATTCATACTTCCTACTGTTTAACCGTTGTTCGATTCTATCTACTCTTACACCCATTCAAATTGCACAATCTCTTATAATTGCATATGTTGTCATTCAAGTAACTTGTCAATGTAGTCCTAAAGCAATCATTTCTTCCAATGCTAATGAACAATGTATCACTTTTCAAACTTTGGGCCATTCATCACCCACCCAAAGCCTCCACACATCTTTTGCCACTTAGCCTGTAATCATCCACTCACTAAGACAATGATCTATTTCTTTACAATGCATCTTTCTTTTTCTATCACCTTCTCGTCAATGAAATTATGGTTACTTCCCCATCTATTAAAATATGTATATTTGTACTTATCTATCACTTTCATTTGCTAAAATTTCACAGAAGTAGCACTTACCATAACTTGCAACGAAATTGCACGTTGTACTTCTTGCTTTTGTTCAATAATATCCTCCTTTACCACTATCCATTACTATATACATGTGCATCATTCTCCTCTTGCATTTATGGCCATGGATAAACTTCTCATCATACCATAATCAATTCCCTTTGGCCCTCCTCTCATCCATTTCGTTACTACTGGTGATTTTGGTGATTCTTACTTCACCATTATGCTTGTTAACAAGAAGTAATTGAGGCTCAAGTAGAATTCCTTATTAATTCTTTTGAGAAGTTAGATGCCCCTTCTATTGTTGGGTGTAGTTTGCATATTGCTGCTACCCCCTCCAAAACATTGTTGCAAAACTTCATCCTTCTTGGCCAAATCATACACCTGTTGTAAGCTCCTGGAATTCCAAATCTTAACCAAGTACTCACTTTCAAGTTTCAAATCTTACATAATAGCCTTTCGCCGATCCTTCCTGGCTCGGCTCTTCCAATTTTAATTTGTTCCTCAAGTAAAAGTAATGCCAAACCAATGCCCTCTCTCCAAATGCATCTCAAACTAGCCTACCTTAACTTTTGTTGAAGTCCTATCCAAGCTAAAAAAATTTTCACCCTTGAAGATCCAACCCTAAATCCCTCTTCAATAAAGATTGAAAATTATATTTTTCTAAACCTTGTCTGCGTATGATATTGGTTGTTATGCAAAAAACCTCCAAATACTATCTCTGGTACCCTCTGATTGTCTTCTTTTATCCTCAGGGCCCTTTGAGTAGGATGTTGATGTAACTATAGTATGCACTCTTCAATACTACTTTCCTGTCTAAGCTCCAATTCTTGCATTTGCATCTTCATATTTTCTTCCAACTGTCTCATGTCTTAAAATCCTATTCCTTCCACCATCTTACTTCACCTTCGAGAGCCATCTAATCTGATATACCAAAAGGATGGTAACTAATAGCCAAAAACCCTAGTTGCAACTAGAGAATCAAGATTAGAAAAAAAAAAATAAGACAAATGAAGAGGATAGAAAATTGTCAATTAATCATTAAAACCCTCTAGACAGTAGTTACTTCCTTTATACAACGAATATACTAGTCCTTGGCCTCAAACCACAAAAAACAATACAAGTGAATAATACTACTACATGTCATTAAACTAAATAATGTCACCTCCTCACTTTGCCTTCAATAATTTGGACAATGTCCTTTCTTCCACTATTGAAACTCAACTCTCCTTCCTTTCTTGTTACTTTCTCTAGCTTTCTATCGAAACGTTGTTATTATGCATTAGCACACACTCAATGTGCAGTCCCAAAGATTTTAGAGATACCAGGTTTTGTTCGCATACTTATATATTCCCTTATTTTAGGTAAAAATCCAAGGAATGTACCATTGTACCTCAATTTCCATTTTGAAAGAAACAAGACGTGCTATGGCTACAGCAGCTGCTTCTTGGTCAAATCCAGCAATAAGGTCCTACAACATTTTGAAATCAACTTAGAATGAGAACTAACAACTCAGAAAAGAACAACAAAAAGGATCATAGTGCCAAGTGTAAGAGACAAGAAGCTTACCTGTATGCTACCCGGTCCAGTAACCCATCTTCGGGAAAGGGTAGTAACACGAAGCCTCATGTCACCACTACTATGTTGGTAACTGTGCAAAGAACCAATTAAAAGATAAAGAGTTCCTTCCATCATCAAAAGGCTAATGAAAATAGACAGTGTGAGTTTGGAGTCCATACTATGTTAAAAACTGGAAATAAAATTGATTGCTTGATGATTGAATATTAGAATCTGAGGTTTCCTTTTTAACAATCTCAAATATCAGACACAAAGATGTAGCTTTGTCCAAACCACACATCTTCCATGCACTGGTATTTCCCTGGCCAACAACAGTGTCGGAGCAGAGAGGACCTTTCTGCACCACATCACTGAAAGTAAGTATCAAAATACAACGAGAACAAGAAGGAAATAAGAGAAACACAAGATATACCTTTTCAAGAGATGCACAAGGACCAATAATGCCTTGAATTTTGATATCCTTCGAGCAGTTTATCTCAAATATACCACTATGTCCAAATTCAGCAAAATAGGAAATATAAGAATGATTCTTTTGTCGAAGTTATCACATACATGTATGAGTGCATATGTGCAGCACAAAAGGATCTCGTCCACGTAAATATTGACTATTAAAAGTAATACACATTTTTCCTCAAAAGTATACATATTAACAAGGTTAGGAGCCAAAACAACTTTGAAGTTGATCAAGCAATATAAAACAGTTAAAACAATCACGTGAGAAGAAACAATAGCTATTGCTTAATGCATGCCTATATCTATGATGAAAAATGCAAAAATATAAAATAATAGATCTTCTCATCCAATCTCAAAGAATCAAGCAGATAATGATGCTATCAACATTCTTAATTAGATAGTAAGTTTCAACACTAAAATATATGCAAGTGGATCATAAATCAGCTGAAAAGGAAAATTTTGTCTTTTAAGGAAATGAAAATATTGGTTGTCAAACAAATTAACACTGTGCAGCAAAACCTATTGTATGATTCTAGTAAGTTAAGTATAACTGAGTAAAATCATGTAATGCTACTACAATTTTTTTTACCATAGTTTTAGCTCTGCGTCTATTGTTCTAAATCTTCAAGTCAATACTCCTAAATTTTAATTTCAATACTATCTTAAATAAGTTGAGGAATGTGAAAAGCCTACCAAGCCAAAAAGCTATACATCAAAAATAATTAACCTTGGTGGTTGTATGCTATGCATATCAAGTGTTTGCAAGAGAATGTGCTAGCATGAGATCAGTTTTCCATCCTCTTTCTGCAAGCTGTCAGTGGCCTTCCAAGTTAGATTCTCGCATGTCTAGAAACCCAAATTACATGCAAAGGCATTTATAAATGCTGCAATGATTTGTTACCTATGAAATTCTAAATTACATGATGCAAGAGCTAAAATAGCTCTATTTTAATATAAAATAATAATGGAGAGTTTCATTTCTTGTCCAAAAAGATCAGCTTTTTGCTATATTTTTTGAATTGGACTTTTGTTATGTTTTCCTAACTAGACTAATTTTCCTTTTCAAAGTCAACTATATTTCTCCTATTACAAATAAGAAAACCCAACTATAAAAGGCTAGAATCAAGCTGGCATACTGATATTGTTGTTTTCTTCGAAATAGACTAAGTTTCTTTTGGACATACATGAATAGTTCTACTTCCAATTCAAATCACCAAGTTTAAACTCTTTGTTAAATGTTGTTTTTAAAACCTTTCCCTTATATCAAGTAGTATCGGAGTAAAAGATTCTATTTACTTTCAAGGATTTTTAGAGCAGCTATGATAAATCTTGGTAGAGATAGAGATGGAGACAACTAGACTCAACAAACGGAGATGGCAAAGATTCTGCACAAGATTTTGGACTTGACACAAGCTGTACAAGCCTTGCAATGTCAAGACCCTATACAAGCACATAGTCCCTTGAAAAGATCATGAGATTGCAGAGGCAACAAAAGAAGATGACCCCTTTCACAAAGTTGTACCCCAAACCGAGCAGTACGAGGTGGATTGAAAGAATGTTGCCCCATGCCCTTTAATTAAATAGTGGAGGAATTACGATAAAAGTTGTTGATTTCATGGTAAACTCCATTAAAAAAAATTATTTGGATTGGGAGGGAGGCTACCTTAAGAATTATTTCAAACATAAACCTATCAAAGAACATCAAAAGGTGATGTTCATGAAGCTTAAATTGAAGGGACTTCGATAATAAAAAGAGAGTTAAAGAGCAACATTCATAACAAGACAAGCAAAAAAATCAACATTTGGGAACAAATGAAGGTGAAGGTGCGTTTATGTAAACTAATTAGATAATGGAATTGTACAAGAAGTATCACTATTTGAAGCGATGAATCATGTCTATTGATGAATACACATATAAATTCAATAATTTATTAATTGGACTGTGAAAAAACCGTATAGTTTAGAGGCTATTTTAGGAAAATATACTATAAAAGATTGTATCCTTAAGTTAGGATATTATTAGTCAAGATTTTGATAGGATTGGCTAAGATTCTGATAAGATACTCCATGATTTATGGGTATTTACCAGATTTGTATATACATATAGCCAGTAGTGCTGTAACAAAAACACGTAAGGTAATACACTTTCTGCTTAATTTCTGACATGGTATCAGAGCTTTAGGTTCAATAACCTGACCACATTCTGGCCTTCATCGTCATATTTTTCCAGCCTTCACTGCTGACATTTTTTTCCTTCCACACGTTCTCTTCTTCTTTTTCTGTCTCCCACACAATTTGGCCTTAATTGCCCAGAATCTTGTCAAGCAAAGATGTCAGAAATCGAGGAGTCTACAATTAAGAGTGGGGAGACTGCTAAAACCCAATAGAAAGAGGTAATCCGAACCCAACAACCTGGAGAATTGCAGAGCATTCCAGCTACCTACAGATTCCATTATCTCAAATGGTCTCAACTCACCCTACCTGTGCTGAAAGGAAAGGGGAAGATTAGTCATCTCATGAGTGTAGGGCCTAAACTAGAGGATCCACAGTTTGAAGCATGGGATGAAGAAGACACTACGATTATGGCATGGCTGTGGGGCTCTATGGTCCCGAAAATCAGTAAGACAAGAATGTTTTTGGCCACTGCCAAGAACATATGGGATGCGATCCAACAAACTTATTCCAAGGCTAGAGTTGTGGCACAAGTGTATGAAGTAAAAGTGAAAACTGTTGCTGCAAAACAAGGAAACAAAACAGTCACAGAATATGCAAATCAATTGCAAGCCTTGTGACAGGAACTGGATCACTACCGGGTGATAAAAACCAAGTGTCGCGAAGATGCAACAATTCTAAAAACCTTCATTTAACAGGATAGAGTTTATGATTTGCTGGTTGGAATGAATCCAAAATTTGATCAAGTAAGGATACAAAATCTTGAGAAGCCAGAGGTTCCATGTTTTAATGAGGTAGTGGCTTTAATCTGAAGTGAAGAAAGTAGGAGAGGGCTGATGCTTGAACCTCAAATCATTGACAGTTCAGCAATGGTGGCTAGTAATAGCAAATCAACCACAAATACGGAGAGAGGAGCAGTTTTTTAAGGAAGGAAGAATAATCAATCGAAGCCCCAAAACCGTGATGAATTATGGTGTACTTATTGCAAGAAACATCGACATACACATAAGAAATGCCGGAAACTTCATGGAAAGCCTCCAAGTCGTGAGTAGGGTCAGAAGCGAGATCAACCACGAAACAATGGACGAGTGCACATTGCTACTGTATCACAAGACGAATCAATATCACAAGAGCCGAGTAGCCTCAACAAAGAAGAAATTGAGAGGGTGAAATCACTTATTAGCAGCCTTGGGAAAACTGAAAAGCCTTCAGGTACTTGTTCTTTGGCATATTTAGGTGAGTTTCCTCTTTCTCTTGGATTAAATGCCTCGGGTACAACCTTCAGTAACTCTTGGGTCGTGGACTCAGGAGCAACCGACCATATGACCCACTGATTCTGAGTTCCCAAACATCTCCCGCCCAACATTTTCATTTACCGCTGGGTATGTGCCACCATAACCACTTACCATTTCTTCCACTCCCATAGGTACTCTCTCATTCTTATCTTTGTCAACCGAGCTAGACCCTTCTTCCCGTTCAGTATTCTTTCCTTTACCCAGAGATTAACTTCCCCCTTGCACCGTTCTCTGTTGTTCACTAATTGTGGCCATTGTTTGGGTCACTTCTTGGGAGAGTGTGGTGAGAGTCTTCTCTATCTCCAAAATTCTCTCAATAGCTCTTTCCACTACTGGAATCCGACTTAAATCCTCTTTGATTCCTTCCAATCCTTTCTCAATCATTTCCATTTTACCGTCAGAGTTCTTCGGAGGCATGGCTTGCTAGCTCTGATACCAATTTCTGATAGGATACTACATTATGTAAAAGAACAACATGATTCAATCAACTCTTGTAGTATTATGGAAAAGGGAATTTTCATAAAAAGTTAGCAACCTTTCGAGAGGGCTGCGGCTCTCCTCAACAACAACCAAATTCACATGTTTTCTGTCACTCCTAGCAACAGCCTATATGTACCTTTTCCAGATTCGAAAATAATGGCAAAACAAACATAACAAAATAACAATAAAGTAATGAAAGGGAAAGATAACAAAATGCTATATGTTCGCTCTAACATAAGCCAACTGTCCCCTCATTCATGGGCCTTCTTTTTGTAGAATACGTGAGTCGAATCGGAGGTCTATCAAAATAATGTGAAAATTTTGGGATTTAGTCATTCCTCAAGTTGAATTTCCTAAATAATGATGTCAATCATAGCACAAGAAAGACCCCTTTTAAGGTTACTTATGGCTTGAAGCCTTAACATGTACTTGAATTGGTGTTGTGAGTAATGAAGGGGAAGCATTTGTTCATATTCGAAAGATTTATGAAGAAATAAAGGCAGCCCTAAAAGACAACAATGCAGCCTACTCTTTTGCTGCAAATCAACAACTTCGAAGGCGATCATTTGAAGAAGACAAGCAAGTCCTTGTGCATTTGAGGCAAGAGAGATTTCGTAGGGTACTTATCACAAGCCATAAGCACCATCTAAGTCATAATCTTGGACCTCATAAGATCTTTAAAGAAAATTAGCTCAAATGCCTTATCTAGTTGAGCTGCCACCTGAACTACAATTAGACCGATCTTCAATATTTTGTACTTGCATCCATTCAATGGATTTGAGGGTCCTAAACCTACGATTGAAGCTCAAGTACAGTAGCTGCCCCTTTGCTAAAGCTGTGAAACTATTGAACACGTAAGGAGATTTGATTAAGGTGTGGCAATTCATATTGAAGATTTTGGGTAAAGTGGCTAGGTAAAGCAGCAAAAAGAGTACTTGGATTGCTGAAGATGAGCTAAAACAAGTTGATCCCCACATTTATGAAAAGTATATCAAGATTTACTTGTCATAGCTGAGTTCAAAAAGAACCCAAGGAGATAAATACAACTGTTGAAATTACTTTATTTTAATATAAATAATAATGGACACATTTTATTTATAGTCCAAAAAGATCAGTTTTGCTATATTTCCTGAATTAGACTATGTTTGTTATATTTTCATAATTAGTCTAGATTTCTTTTTCCTAGTCAACTACGTTTCTCCTATTACCAATAAGAAAAAGGAAAACCTAACTATAAATGACTGAAACCTAACCTTGCCTGCAGATTGTTACTGTTGTTTAATTTGGAACAAACTAAGTTATTGTTATTGTTGTTCTACTTGGAATAAACTAATTTTCTTCTGGATAGCCATAGTCTTACACCTGTTACAATTCAAATCACCAAGTTTCAGCTCTTTGCTTGTTAAATGTGTTGTTCTAAACCTTTTCCCTACAGCACTACACATGTACTTGATACAGTTTCCATCATCTTTGCAATTGTCCAATTCTTGCAGCCTCTAAATTAAGATCCAAATAATGAGCTTTCTTCACTCCTTGAATGCTCAAATATTGGCTACATGCAACAACAGTCTGTCAGTGAGTTCACCTCAATGGAATAATAACCAATTCTTGTGAAATTTTTACAATTTAAAATCTCAATAAACAAAAATCACCAGTGGAAATTAAAAACAAAATTGATTATGGAATATAAATAGCAAAAATGTGATAACAAAGGGAAGCATATGCGTAAGGTCATTATTATAACAGAGAGTCATGATCCTAAACATGCAATAAGCAAAGCATCTACTATAGAACTGAAATCTTGTAGACAGAGAGCAGACATCACTGAGTCTTAAAATTACCCCAAAACAATTTCCAAGCTTAGGTACCAGCAAAGAGGAGATGGTCGATGTCTTACTTTGATGCTAATCCAAGATCATTATCACCCGATAGGAAAACACGTCTAAGGGAGTCCTTACACACTGAATGACCAAAGCTTTCAGCAAGCACAATAAGCCCACCAGTTCTTTCAACTGCCACTTTAAGTTCAGCAACTCCCACCTAGTAAGAATAAAGGGGTTAAAGGGCCACATTTTGGGTGGAGTTTAGTGGATATATTTGAAGAAAAGATAATCAATAAACAAAACCTCCAAACGGCCTAATCTTTAAGAAGATGTTCCAAAATACAAATAGAGAGGAAGTAAATGGCTTCATCTTTTCACAGGATCTAAGATATTAGCTATCTAAATCACTGAACAAATTACTTGAAGATGCACAAAGGCAAGGAATTCGATTTGGAGGCCAATGCCCATGCCATTTACAAAGAGAACTTAGTTTTTTGCATATTACCAATATAGAAGGTACACTAAAAAATATTTATCCGTTGTCAGTTAATGCTTCACAATTAAGTCAAAACAAAATACCAAGTCAGAATTAAGATGAGCTATGCCTAGAAGTAATGTTCATGGAGGAAATGTAGTAAGATGAAAGTTACCTGGTCAAGAGCACATGCAAAGAGATCAAGCACATGGCCTTGATGAACAAGCTGCTTGGCAAGACCCTCATAATACTTAACGGCTTTGTGGAAATGCGGAGCAGAGTCCTTATCAAGATCCTTGTGCGAACGGATTGGTTCAGACAGGTTTTTGGACACAATCTACGAAAATAGAAGATAATGAAAAGGACAAAATAGGAAGCAGCTTTTTTTTGGTGAAATGAAAAGAGTGAGAGGGCCTTACAGCACCAGCTCCTTCAGTAGATGGACCGCCAACAAATGTCAAAATTCTAGCACCAGAACCCGGAACACAGGCTCCCAGCAAACTGGCAGCTACACTGAGGGCAGTGCTAGTGCACCTAGTAGCTCGCTGATCAGATGCAACAGGCCAAGGATCTTTGTGCAGCTCTTCCAGAATCTTTGCAGAAAAAATGTTTTCATAAAATGGAATGGATCAAATGTGAATGAATGAGAGAGACAGAGAGAGGAAATGCAAAGTAATAATTAAGATAACGAACAAAGAGCGTATCATACCGAATTGAGAGTAAAGGCACAGTCAGAAGCAGGTAAGAGAAAGCGAGAAATGGAGTCGGAAGAGAGGCCATCCTTAGGGCCAGCAACAACGCCAACGGCAGGGCGAGGCTTCTTGAGGAAGAAACCCAAGTGATCTAGAATTTGATCCTTGGACAAGTCCTTAGAAGAGCCCTTGAAAACGTAGGTCTTGGGAATCTGGGAGAAACCAAGCTCGTGAACGTGAACCAAGGTCCCATAAGTGATGAGGCCTACCAGGGAATTGTCAGGGAGAAGGTCAATAGCCTGGGATAAGGCAGACTTGAGGAAGCCCATCTCCTCCTCAATGATGCACGTGTCGATCACGAAGAGGAACACGGAGGAAGACGAAGAAGAGAAGTTGTTTTCTTGGTACTCTATGGTTGTGTAGTGCGGGAAGAGCTCTGCTGGAAGGTTGTCGTCGGCTATAGACGAGTAGTGAGGAGGGAAGTGGTTCCGGTGGAAGCAAAAGGGGCAGGTCCAGATCTTGGCGGCGAAATCCACTATGGCAAATGGATTAAGTACGGAGCGACACATCCGGCAGCGGAGAGGAGAGTATGGGAGGACCGGCAGATTCGGGAAGCTCTTAATGGGGGTGTAGATTGCTGAAACTGGTACAACACAGTTCGCCACTTCTTGCTTTGTCCCAGGTATCACGTTCCAACTCATTCTCACACCATCCTGTGCCTCTAGCTCCACAAATTCCGCCATATTTCTTTTCAATTGAGATTGTTTTGTTCACGCACAACCTTCAACAATTATGCTGACTTGACCTTCACATCTCTGATTTCCTAGATCAGGCAAAAAGCCTAAGCTAGTCAGAAACCAAACAATCGGAAAAGAAAAGAAACTCAATTCAATGTTGTGAAGAATCACCTTCGAAGGATGATTCCAGAAGCCCTTGGCTCCAATACGTCAACATCCAAGTGCCACTACTATTCACGACTAGACTGTGCTCAAATCAAAATACTAGCAAGCAAAGGAGATTGAACTCGAATGGACCAACAAACAAATACTAGCGGAGTTTTGGCTGGTTCTAGATAGATAGTATTCAAGCCCTAGTCTTGTGGATTTTCATAGCCTTCTTTAATTAAAGCCCCAAATCCATCCTAAATGCCAGTAGGTCCAGCCCCTCCCTGTACCTGTCCCCACAAAATCTTATTATTTATAAAGACTTTTCCTTTTTCATTTGCTCGTTGGAATTTCGTGGACTGTGAATATTAAGCTTTTCTTTGTTATATAACATATGTTATTGGGCTTCATTTGGTCATTTATATTTATTACACTGCATTTTCATTTTGCTCATTCTTCGCCATAACTTGTGCTCAAGCGCTCTCACCATAGGTCTATTGGACGAGGAAACGAAGTTGTTACCATCTAAAATAGCATGCCAGATTTCTCTAAAAGCAATTATACATTCATAATCTTATTTCTGACAAGAAATAAGAAAATATTTTTCTCTTTCTTTCTTTCTTTTTCTTCTCTACAATTTGATCTTTAGAGAACATCCCGATCCTTCTTATACGATTTTCCACATCCTTGCCAAGCAGTTGTCTTTTGGTCTTGAATGAGGTAAGTACCTCAACGGACATCCAGGATTTAGCCTTTCCAGCCTATTTTAACATCCAACAACGATAAAACATTCGTAAGTTCTCCAAACATACACATACCTAGTAACACATACAATATACCAAAGCAACAATTGACAGAAGTAAATACACGCACCGATATTTAAGGAGGAAATGATGCAGGAAAATGGAGATCTCAAGCTTGGCAAGATCATTTCCAGGGCACAATCTACTTCCAGCTCCAAAAGGAAGAAAAGATCCTGCTCTGGGCGTGAAGTTCTGTTTCCAATTTCAAAGCTCATTATTTGAAACACATAACTATCCCACCAACAGCCTAGCTCTACATGTACACATAACTAGTCTCAAGGATTTAATTTAATTTAATATGTTCCACGATCGAGTGCGCTTACATCCCATCTAGAAGGATTGAACTCTGTCGGATTTAGATATGTCTCAGGATCCAAGTGAACACTCCTGAACCAAACCAAAACTTTCCAACCCTTGGGGATCAAATATCCTGGACAACAAATTAAACAGGTGGTGGCAGGGTTAGCGCATTGTTCTTATTGTGAAAACTAGAAGCCACATAAACTATGATAAATAACAACATATTGGACGGCCATAGGAATCTAAGCAAGCAACATAGGTAACTATATACTGACCGCCAATGTTGACATCTACTTTTGCCTCTCGGAAAACTACAAGGGAGAATGTTATCAAACGAAGTGTTTCGTCAATGACCTACAAAAGTTTGAATTAAATTAAGTTGACATTTATCTGTGCTCCAATCAACAGAAGCAATACAAAATTGACAGGTTTCGTGAAACGGAAGAGAGGAAAACCTTGGAAAGATATTCCATGTGTCGAATTTCATTTAGCGTCAATCCCTTCTGAGTCGCTGGCCTCTTCTTTACAATAAGCTCCTGCTCTTCCTAGAATAGAATGAAGCAATAAAACTTCTGAAAACTTGTCATCCATATCAGAAACAACTCAGAAAAAACTGAGTTCCAAAAACCACTGTCATGGAGTTCATTTGAAATAAAATTGAAAAACCTGTGAGCAACAAGAAGACGAGAGCAGAAAATTTTCGTTGCAATGAGATGTAAATATTTTGGTAATTCACCTAAGTTCATCTCATATCGTATTTGCCCAAACAAATAAAAGAGAACGATGACTTTGGAAGATTAAACAAAGTAGATAAATGCACTTTAAGATATTCTAATACCTTAGCTTTTTGGAGAAATTCAGGATGTTCCTGAAGCAAAACTGCAGCCCACATGGTGATATGACCAGAAGATTCATGGCCTGCATTTAAGTACATCAACAGAACATCAATGATTTCCTCATCACCCAGTTTTCTACCATTTTCATCTTCAACATCCATTAGAGCGTCCAGCATGTCTTTCTTCTGTTTTGGAATAGCATCCTGCCTCTGAACTCTTCGCTCACTTACTACAGATTGCAATATGGCCACAAGTCTTTTGCGAGCCTGAGAAATCCATTTTGACACCAAATTAAAGAAAGATACTGGTTAATTAAGTTGCTTTCTTTTTCACATGTATGCAGAAAGAGTTTCTATCAATATGATTTTTATCTATGAATTGAGCCGTTTCTGTTCTGCACACGATCGTTGATAGAAATTTAGTGTAGATATAGGTGTAAAAGAAGTATTTACCCTGAGTGCTTTGTGATAAGCAAATCCTGGAATATTGATTGCCATGGCTCGGACTCCATGATTGAGTGTGGTATATTCCCTCTCTAAAGCCTCCATGACTGACTCACTCTCAGAGCTAAGGAAAATGTACATAATAATCTTGAAAGTAAGTTTTCTAAGATGGGTCAAGAACTCAAACTGTCCCATAATGGACCATTGTTCCAAGGCAGAGATCGCCAATTCTTCAATATATTTGATGTATAATGACAAGGCTTCGTGACCATTGACAGGAGTAGAAGTGAGACGGCGAAGACGCTTATGTTCGTCATAAGAAATGCCAATGAATGATTTCTTTCCGATAAGCTCCATTGTGGAGGTTGGCCAACCGGGCTTAAATGCTTCATCATCATTCAAAACTCTTCTGCACGTTTCAGGCGAAGTTACAAACACACTTGGCTTCCCAAACATAAAACCCTTGTAGATCCCAGTGCGTCCAAATCTGCATTTAGATTTGTGCGTGGCTAAAAAGAATTCCCAGCTTAAAACTTAAAAGTATGATGACTGCAGAAAACACAATTACTTCATTGACCTTAAAGAAAGTTCTCCAATCAGTTCTATTCTATACTTGAGGCTCCCATAGCACGTTAATAATAAGAAAACGTGGTTACGTACGCATGCACTAAGTTGGACGTTTTTTTTTCCCCCAGTTTTTCAGCAAATGACAAGCTCCTTAATTAAAACTATTTACTTGGAAGCTAATATGCATATCCCAAGTAACAGACAAACAGTACTGCAAGTTTAATCTAATGTTCTAAATGGCCAGAAAGGGCAAAAGAAGAACAAATAAACTTAATCCAAAGCAGTCCTAAGCAAACGCTAAAGACCAGAAGAAAAGTTACGTGGGCCGAAGGTAGAGCTAGTATGACGAGGTAAAGACAAATAATGCTGCAAGCCTACCTGCCTGCATAGACGATTTCATTTTTTACTTTGTCTTCTCTCCTTTTGGTTTTCATAACCAATAGCTAATTATAGCTCCCAAGTGCATTAAGCAAGCAAGTAGACAAAAACTCTAGGCTGAAACAGCATATGCATGTCATGTGGAGTCTGTCTATAGGCATAGTGAGAGACAGAAAAGAAGGGTGTGAATGAATTATTAAATTGGAGGCACAAAGAGGAATGAGACTGAAGAGGTTCAAGTCCCTGAGACAAAAGTGGGAGGCAAAAGGACACTCATCTTTCTGCTCATAGATATTCCAATACGTCTCATTGTCACCTTGCAATTTAGTTGTCCTCTTATGGAATTGGGAAACAGAAAACATAAAGTGAGTACCGCTGATTTCCGTAAAATTATGCATATCAAATAAGAATCTATTTATGAGATTCTCTAAATTCCAACAGAGACATTAAAAAACAAGTCATTTTTGCTCCCAAGAAAACCTAAGTGGTGAAGTGAATGCGGTCGGGAACATAAAAAAAAAAGAGGGCCACCTCTCCTTCTCAGTTTCCTCTCTCTTTTCTCTGGTCTGGAATTGGAATCAAGTTTTGGTTCTGTAACAACAGAGGCATATGGACGAGGAATGATGACAGAGAGTGGAGTCTGTTTGTGGGAATAGGTGCCTGGTGGATTCTTAATACATAACATAGTGGAGATGGACACCTATACCTTCCCACTTTACCACTACTTTTTGATGTGCTTCTGCTCCATTATCACATATGAAATCATATGATATGATGATACATATAAAGTAAGTGCCTCTGCTGTTAAATATTAATATGATATGAACATACACAAATAAGTAAATGCTTATGGATTGTTGCTGTTCAATCTGAATTATCGAAGTGCAAACGAAGAAGGTGAGGGGAGAATACTAACAGTTTGTAGTTGATCATCCATATCATCGTATAACTAAAAAACACAGACGAAGCAAATGAAAAATGCATATAGCTAGCTCCTTTTAGTAGCAGAAACAAAAAAACGAGATATGTGACGATGACCTGGTGACGAAGGAGCGCATGAAAGAATCGGGGTCGGAGGACTTGAAAGCCTTGAGGAAGGACCACATGTTGCCAATGATAGGCAAGCCTAAGTCGCCTGGAGGTAGTGAATACTGCATTTCGCCCAGTGGAGTCTCATATAACCAACAATTAGCCCTCTTTAGGATCCATTTGAGAACACCCAGAGCACCAACTATGCCTATAAGCAACAACCAAAAGCCACCCAAATCCATTTTTTGCCAACTCCTTGCACCTGGCAGTAGAAGAGAGAGGAGATCCAGAAAACAACTATTCAATTGTGAGAACATTCAAAACAAGCATATATCCTCTATCCCTCTCTCTGATTCTTTCCTTTACATGTATGTTCTGTACCTTCCCTCTCCTCGTCTACCAGCTCTCACTGTGCCTTCCTCCTATTTATAGACGATGTATGGATGAAGTGCGAAACTCACACTTACAAAGAGAGCATGGTCATGTGGTATAAAAAATAACTTGGGTGTCCGGTTACCCGTCAAAACCATGTATGGTAATTGGTAAGGCTATGTTTAGTTATAAACCTAACAGAATAGAATGTAATACTACCTCAGTAATTTCAAGTAACCTAACTTATCAACTTTACAAAAATATTAAATAACGTTTTAGTATATTTTAACCTGATTTTTTTGTTTTGTTCTGTTTTGTAATGGTCTTTTGATATTAGCGTTTAGTATTGTCTGCAAATATCCCTACGTGCGTGCTAATCTCATCTAGTTCTTATCTTTTGTTGTACATATTTCCATTTTGATCGTTTATTCTTTTTTTTTTTGAAGGTATTGATCGTTTATTATTAATTTTTACTTGTTTGTGGAAAATATTGAAGGTATCCTTTTTTTTAACGTTAAGTTTCTTTTAACTAAAGCACTAATTTCACTAAATTTGTTAAATTATTACTATTATTAAAAGGTCCCGCACCATTTAAATTGTATCAAAAACACAAATGGTGTGCTAAATATATATATATATATACACATAAACACGCGTTGAATTATTAACATTTTTGTAAAAGTATAAATTATTTTTATCAAAGTAATTCTTCAAGAAAATTTCTCATAATTAATTTTTAATTGAATCTTAATCTTCTAAAATAAATACATATTAATTCAATTTTAACAAAAAAATTAGTATATATTTATTGTCTTAGTCATCTTGCCTATGCTTTATATGATATGACATTTGCGCTGAAATTATTTAAATTTAAGGATAACGGTTCTGCCAAGTTTTAAAAATTTATTTTCTTAAAATTAAAAGTGTAAATTCAAGAATATGGATGCTGAGATTCAACTCTTTTAAAAAAATTAAACATTAAGTTAATCTAGTTCTGATTTTGACTCTGACCTATGGGTCAATCAATTAAAAACACATGAATCTGAACTTACAAGTTGACCTATTGTGATCCCTATTTAAATTATATAGAAAAGGTGTCAATCTAATTTATTTTGTTTCCTCTTCTTTCTATATTACCGTTATATTTTTCTTTTTTGTGAAAATATACCTAAAATGTATAGTTTTAGTTTCCAATTTGCAAAGACACTAATAATTAAATCTTTTGAAGTTTATAGAAATTGAATTATATTTTAAGGTTTATTTTTTAGATTTTATTATAATAAAAAAGGAAATTTTCTTAACTACTACGAATAAAATTTTAGGAAGTAAAACTACAAAATTTTAATGCTATTTTTATCAATAAAATAAAAAATTTGAGGATTTTAAACTAATTTATTTTAATTTTTATGTGCAATAAATTAACTTTTTATTTTCATTCCTTCCATAATTATTCTCAACTTTTTTATTTTCTTGTTTTAATAACATTTCTTTAAATAGAAAGGGATAAATAAAAATATTAATCAATGAATCAAGAAATGCGATTGGAAAAGTTATTAGAACTATCCATATTTTCTAAACTCTCACCTCTATTCTATATAAATTTTTTAAAGTAAAAGACATAGTATATCCTACTAAGCGCTAACATAGAACACTTCGTCGTATTATTTTGCATATAAATCACTCAATCGTGCAAGAGGATCGTATACGAGGATTACACGATCGTACATTATTTATAAATTTTGAAAACGGTAATTCTTTAGGTATGGCATAAATGATTGCTTTTGTTAAAACTTTGAACCTAGTCCTGGTTCTTTAGGTTCAGTGTAAAACTGCTATTTGAATATAATGGGACAGGAAATTTTTTATGTACTCTAGTATCCTATATCCTCAGCATAATTGGTAAATGCCAAGGTGAAATTGTTGGACATTTTTGCTCCTAATGATAATTTTGTCAATTCTCTATTCAGTGGATAGTTATTAATTATAATTTAGTTTTTAAATAAATTATCAGTTAAGTTACGTAATTTGATCCAGATAAAGATAATAAAGTGGCCCAATAAATGATTTAAATTAATGGGTCGAAGTTCGGATAAAAAATGGATCTCTTTCAGTGTGAACTTGGACCATATCAACCTTGTGATGGGGAAGCCCGATATGGAAGCTTATGTATATATAAGGGGGGTCTTATGTAGTTACTTAAGTAATTCACGAGCATCCAGAGCTCTGACCCGTTAAAAGCGCCTGTGTATTAAGGAATCTATAGAAAGGCCTAGACCTCGAGCCGGTGAACGTTTTCTATAGAGGTCCCGAGGATATTCGAGCTCGTTTGACAGCTGAAAAAGGCTCATAAAGATTGGATTGGATAGAACCAAATCAGGTATTCCGCATTATCTTCATTTTTAATCCTTTCACATCCGATCCTGGGTGCGTAATGAAGTCTGCTCTACATGTTACACGTAGTATCAGAGCGGTTACGTGATTGGATTAGCCAAAATGAAGATTTTTGGTTTTCTACCTCTCTTCCTTCTCTCTCATAGTTGTCGCTTCAGTTTTGATTTTTTGGGCCAAAATAATTACATAGAAGTGGTTTAAATCGGATTCGCCACGAAAAAGGGTCAAAATTGGCCAAACGGAGCGAAAAACGGACCTCCGGATTGTCAGAAATCGTCCCCTCACGGCGGGGACGACGGAGCCGGTCGGGCGCTAGCTGGTAGCAGGAGTGATGGGGTGCGGAGGGCGCGTGTGTCGCACCCGCCAATCGCGCACTCGCGTGACGCAAGTGTAGTATCACCCGTTGCGAGACGCGTATCGCACTTGCGGTGCACTCGCGGACCGCTGCCCGCGCGTCTATCAGCATGGGGAGCGTGCCGCTGGCGTGCAGTGCAAGCGCCATCCCGCCACGCGCAGTGACGTGGCGTCAACCGTACGGTCATGAATAGTGACCAAAAAAACACAAAAATTTCAGATTTCTCGTAAGGGTGCCCCGGGGTGTTTTGGGTCAGTTTCTGGGTCCGGAAAATTTATAAAGTGATTTTTCCATTTTTTTGGATTTATTACATTAGTAATAAAGTAAAGTTTAACTCCAAAAAAGGAATTAAGATATTCCGATTCTGATTTCAAGTACATTTTCAAGCTTCGGATATCACATAAGAGAGATACTTCAAATTGTCGTGTCTCAGGTCTCATATTTTAGGTTCGAGATCGCATAATACTAATCGGAAAAGGAATTTAGACATTTTAAAGCTATTTTTTAGTGAATTTTCGTGCAACGAACTTGCCATAAGAGAGATACATGAGGTTCTTGTATCTCGGGTGGTTAGTTCGGTATCAAGTAAAGCACGATAGTCCCTCTACTGAGAATTTTCTGTCAAGAAAGTCTCAAATGAAGTTTTCAGAGAATGTCTTTAGCACGGGTATGTGATAACGAGACTGTGCATTTGAGTTTTGCATTTATTGAAGTTACATTGTCACATACCATATGCCCATAAAGACTGTGAGGATGACATAAAGTTGTATCCCTTGTGTTAGTGGATCTCAGAGATACTGATGAGAATGAAGTCACCAAAGTGGCCTTTCAAGTTAGCATTTTGGATTGTTCTACTTACATATTTGGGGATGTCTCTGATTTTATGTTTGGCTATTCTGCCCAAAGGTGTTGGCCTTACATAACGTTTTGAGATGTGCATAAAGGCATATGATAGAAGAAAACTGTTGCTTAAATGGTCTATTCACCCAAAGGTGGTAGTACCGTGAAAGTTGACGGTTTGTACTCTGATTGTTTTTTATGCTGGAAGTCTAATTACATATATTATGTATTTATCCCAAAGGTGTTTCATACGATGTCTGATCAGATTTTCAGGAAAGATACTGTTTAATGGCTTTCAGTATTGTTGTTATCCTGCATATGTGCTGATTTAATCAAAGTTGTAAAGAGTCACCTTTTCGGTCAATAAAATCAGTGTCACCGTTGAAACTCTGACTAGTTTCAATACAAGAAGTAGACAGAGGATGTATTAAATGCTATGAAAATAGATGAGGATGATATGACCATACAGACAAATAGGTTATCGCCACCTACATCCATGAGCTCGAAAGCTCATAAAGCAGCCTATTAAGCCTAGGATTGGTCTGACATATCATGTCTGATGACCATTAAAAGATCCTAACCTAACCATCTGTATAGTGAACTTCCGGACGCAGACATAGCAAAGTCATTTCTTGAAAATGTCTCCTTGAGGCACACATTCTCATTTAGTATTGAGGCAAGTGCCTTAACTAAAGAATTGATCTCTATAAAGTATAAGGGGAAAAAAGGGGAGTGAGGAGTACATATCAAGAATGATTAATCTTTATAGGAAATTGAAGCTGTAAGACATTTGTTTTCCCTGATGTCTTTATAAGGCACCAGACTCTAAATACACTCCCTTCAGAGTTAAGTAATCTGGTGAAGACACATTATTGGCAGGATGAGGAATGGCACTTTAATGCTTTGATTTTCCATTGCGTTGATGAGGAGGAGAACCTTAGGTTTGTTACTCCTACAGTCCTTGAAGCAACTAAATGGAAGGCAAAGATGAAGCACACGAAGATTAAAGGTAGAAAGACTGAATCTTCTCCATATGCTGATGCTGATCAATTCAGTGTTGGTGAAGGTCCTTGGGACATAAAGAAGCCAGCAGTATAAGGCATAGAAGGAAAGACTATGACTATCAGATAAATTCTTGGCTTGTCATTTAAGAATCTAATTGTGATAGTCACATTAAGTACTTGGTGACTATATAGTGGAGTATCTGATTAAGATGTTTCCACGATGCAAGGGGTTCGTATCCAGGATAAAGCCAAATAAAAAGAAAGGAGGAACTGATGGTTGACAGCAATAAAGAAATGGAAGTAATATCTATAGGGGATGTATATACTGAATCTTGTAGCAAGATTCATTTAGATTATTACACGACACATTCTATATATGATCTTTGGATCAATTTTGGACAAAGGAGGTTGACGTTTTGCATTTAATACTACTGTTGAACAGTTGTGTGTAATGCAAAACATACCGGTATGACTTTCTTGTCATATGGTTTGTATAGAACGTGTCTTATCCCGAATTAGATATATGCTTCTTAGTATCTTGCTGAACCAGTCATGAAATGAAGGACCCTGATGAAGGAAAAGTTATACATGGTGTGACATAAAGTTTATGCCACATTTCCAGAGCTAGGGTTAAGAGATTGATGAAGGAAGTCATTCTCTCAATTCTAGATTATGATGCTCTGGGACCATGTATTGACCATTACAGGGGAGAATTGACTAATAAGGGTACTAAGGTCAACTTATACTTCTGACTTGTTGAGTTTGATACATAAGGATATTAGAAGACGTTATACAGTTGCATTATGCATTTCAAAAGTATTCTAACATTTGTCATGATTATTCCCATACAATTATGTGTTCTCACTTAAGGATTGAAGGTTGAGAGAACCAATTGGGAAAATCCGTGTGGAATGTCAGGTTTGACCGTGGAGGAGAATATTATGGCAAACATAGTATTTCAGAACTTGAAAAATTCAACGCAGAACAAAATCACTACAGAACAAGACTAATCTACCTGAATATCTAGAAGTGTGAAAAACCAGTCTCACACACATTAGTGTATGAGGCTGCCCTACTGAGGTGGTATAATCTGTATAAAGAAAAGTTGCATTCTCATTATGCTCATTACTATTTAGTGAGATATCATGACCACTCTAAAAGCTACAGATTCTGCTGTAAAGAATGAGGGAACAGAAGTGGAATCACTAACAGTTAAGTATCTGGAATACGATGTCTATGATGATGGTGGGCCTCTTAACCCTTAGGATGATAACAGGATCGACACTATGATTGTTATGTATCTGTTGCTCATACAGTGAGATGCAGTAGATTTAGGTCTTTGTATCATGCATGTACAGGAACAGGAACCCATACCTGTTTACACAGTGGTTCCTAAGGATATAAGATCTATGCAGTTACAAAGATCCACCGTGGTGAGATAACCTGTTATCCCATCTGATGTCATAGTCTATTAGGTGAACAGGACTATGATATTAGACATATTAAGAATCCAGGTACTTTAATAGAAGCTGTTTCTGTACCCACAATGGAATTGTGGTTGGTTGCAATGACTGATGAGATACAAGCCTTGAAGCATAGTAAGGCCAGGGAGCTAGTTGATTTTGTAGCATAACTAAAATATTGTCAGTATAAAGTTTAAAACCTAAAGGACTTCAGGATGAAGTTCATTGGTTCATGGACTAGCTCAATTGCTTGATGGTTCACTCAAAGAGAAATGTTAACTTTATTGTTACTCTTCTCGCGTACCCTCGTAGGATACATTTTGAGTGATTATGACAATTGCAGCTCATGATGATCAAGAGTTACATTAGATAGTTGTCAAAACCGCTTTCCTAAATAAAGACCTTTATAAAGTGGTCTATATAGTACAACCTAAAGGATTTCAGGATCTAGAAGGAACTGACATGGTTTGCATGTTATGCAAATCAATATGTGGTTTACATCAACCTCCCGAAAGTGAAATCTTACAGTTAATGAGGTTGTGACCTCTTTCAGCTTCATGGAAAATAACGTTAAAAGGTGCTTGTACTAGATCAGGGGGAGCAAAAATATCTTTCTATTACTGGATTTGTAACATCCCCTCACTTGGAAAAGGTGGATTATAAGTGTTACATGCCTAAGTGTTGCATGAATTGAGTGGACCATCGATGATGGTTCCTCACTGAGTTCGCAAACTCTCCCAAAATTGCAAATATTTTTCAGGACCGAGAGATTTAGGCTCCTAGCTCCGGAGGGACTGCTCTGATACTGTGTGGACCAGCTTGGCGAGAGAGGTCATGGCACACAGGTGG
>JANZXR010000005.1:1427489-1506597 GCA_027575705.1 Erythroxylum echinodendron | reverse complement strand
TGTGATATTGGATTGAGATATTGAAGTGCTACTTGTATGTGAATGAGATGAAATAAATGTGCATTTGATATGAATTTTTCTTCTGATTTTCAAAGAAAGTTAAATGCCGAACTTAGGTCCGATGACTCTAAAATTTTGTTTGGACTTTCATATAAGATTATGATAAATGAAGTATTCAGAATGTATTGCATTTCATAAAATGCATGCTCAGATAAAGGTGTTGTGACTTGAGCTGCCATTATGAAGCGCTTCCACGTAGAGCTTTGCTCCGTGATTTTTCTGATTTGGCACGTAGAGCTAAGCTCCGTGATTCTGTCAGATTAAGCCCTGTGGGCCAATATTTGTATAAGTCTGTGATAGGCACTCGGTCACAACAATAAGAAAGAAAGTGAGTCTCATGTGCATTGCTAATGTAAGATCTGAATGATTATAAAGTGTTAAATGTAAAATGTGACATGATTGATTAAGTGTATGTGATCCAATGTGATTATATGTTATGTGAAATAATGTGATGCATGGTCTTTTTAGGACCGAGAGACGAAGCTATCAAGTGAGAGGCTCTATGCGATTTTGGCATGGGCTCAAAGGTCGGTCAGCTGGGATTTTTGGGCAGATCGGATAGACTATGTGTATTTTCCTCTTTCATGCAGTACTTTTGTACTAGGCTTAATGATGTACATGTAGTAATTGTTGAAAAAAATAAAATACAATGTAGACTTTCAAGGTTATGAAATGAAATGAGGAAAAAGTTGGGTTTTAAATATTGTGATTTTCCATACGATGTTGATTAATGAATAATGATATAATGCCATGTGAAGTTAGTGTAGTGTCCGAACATAGCTCACCCTTATCGTAGGATATGTACTGGAATGATCTCCAGGCATGTCGGTGTGTACCCATACGGTGAGGGGGTGCTACAACATAGGCGTCACTTAGAGGTGCATACAATGAGTCAGTAGGTCAGGTATAGATTTGGGTTAGTATTTGATCAATTGATGGATCCATTGATTGAGATACAACATGATTGGGGCCGTTCAGTCTAGATTGCTCTTAGAAGCCAACCGGTATATGGTTCATGATATGGTGGCATAATTGTAGCAGATTGGTCAAGGTTGCTCTTGGATGATAATCATGTCCTAATTATGGTCGTGGCGGTCCTGTTGAATGTGGCTCTCAAATGACAATTCATTACATTTAGACGAAGTGACTCGTGTGGAACAAGAGAGCCCCCTATCATTATATTCTATGGGTAAAGGGGCATGTAATAGGGTTCTTCGTTAGTCCTCCACTATTATTTGTGATTTGTGATTGTGATGATTATATAACATGATATTGATATGAGAATTGCATACATGTTTATAAAAAAAATCATTATGTTATGAATTTGCATTTATGGATGTGATACACACACACAGATCATTCAAAATCCTTATGAGTGCATAACATAACCATAATATTATTTCCCTCAGTGAGGTCTAAGTCCCCTTAACCATTTTTCTGGATCTTCTTTTCAGATCTCTTGTAACAGTCTACTTCGTCGGTCTTCTTTTTCTTCTGCAGTACTTCGTGGATCTTCGTTTTCTTTTGTGATTTGATGTAAATTTATTAATGATCTTTAACTTTAGAACCGCATTATTCTTGTATATGTTAAATTTCTCTTATATTAACTACCTCAATGTTGTAACACATTGTGGATTAGATACTGTTATTCATTGTTATAAGTATGTGTTTGATCATTTTAAAATCTCATCTTTATTATGGATATGGAGATTTGATGGTATTTTAGGCTAGCTAAGGATCCATTAAATCTTGAGTTTACTACTTCTTTAACGTCGGTCACAATCTATAGTTAAGGTCATGACAAAGTTGGTATTAGGGCCTTTGTTTAATTTTGAGTTGCTAAGCTGATTAGAATTGAGTTAAATTTCTCTTTGAACTATTGTGGCATTAGGATCATGTTTGTTTTAAATTGTTGCCTTTACTTCCATCCTTTCGTAGTATTGTTACAAATTTCTCAATGGTATCGAGTCTCAGACTAGAATAGAATATACAAATTCACATTTTTTAGTTATCAGTTCAGGAGCCTACATTGAATTTGTTTATCCAAGTTATTAAGCTAATTATGAGTACCTTATCTTGAGAGGATTTTAAATAAAGATTCATAAGATGATTTTGTCCACCACCATAGAAAGATGCTTATAGGTGGCAATTTTTACACCTTAAGAGAGGTGATAGGTGGGTTGAGGAGTATACCAATATTGTCGACTTTTATCGACTGATGACATACATAGAGGATATGACTGATCAAAGATGGATAGTAGGACTTTACATTACTGGTTTGGGTTCTGCATGTGTAGGACTTCGTTTAGAGGGTCAAACTTTGGAGGGTAACAAAGAAGAGGATAGAGAGATGGAGTGGTAACACATCAATGCAGGATACCATTCTTGATCCTTACCAGCCTATTGGCATTAGGGTTGGAAGATATACTTCGTCATCACCAGTGCTACAGATAGGTGTAAATAGAGAGCAACATGAATAGTCTCAACAAGGTCATGACCTACGTGGGCATAAGAAGAATAGATATGATCGTAAGAATCCAACAAGATCAATTAGATTTGGAACTAGAGCGGGTAGCAATCGTAGTAGGCAGAGCTCTGGATATAATAGTTCTTGCTCTGAAAGCATTACTTGTGAGAGTTGTGGTAGAAGTTAGAAATTTTTAGGATTTCTAATGTTTTTGAATTCTAGTTCAGAAGTGATAAAGGGAAAGCTCCTCAAAACCTTAAATCTGGCATTACTGCTAAAAGATGCTTCAACGAGATTGCCAAAGGTATGTGGCCTTAGTAAGGGATACTTTAACAAGGAAAGGTTCAATTGACGATGCCCTAATTGTATATAAATTTTTCGACTTGTTTCTTGAAGAATTACCAGGTTTGTCACCAAAGTGAGAGATTGAATTCTACATTGATGTAGTGTTGAATACAACTCCTATTTCAATTCCACCTTATAAGACGACTTTCACAAAGTTTAAGAAGCAATTACAAGAATTGTTAGATAGGGGATTTACTAGACCTAGTATTTCTCCATGGAGTGCACCAATATTAATTGTAAAGAAGAAAAATGGTATCCTTTGACTTTGTATTGATTACATGAAATTGAATATAGTGACAATAAATAATAAATATCCACTTCCAAGAATCGATGATTTTTCAAAGGGCTATATGTTTCTCTAAGATTGATTTGAGATCTTGTTGACATCAATTAAGAATTAGAGGAGAAGATGTTCTAAAAAATGATTTTCGTTCTAGGAAGTAATTATGAATTTTTTTATGATCTCTTTTAGGTTGACTAATACTCCTAAAACTTTTATGGATTTGATGAATAAGATATTTAAACCTTTTTCTAGATATGATTGTCATCGTATTCATTGATGACATCTTAGTATATTCTAATAGTTAAGAAGAAGATATGGTACATTTAAGAATGGTTTTACAAACTTTGAGGAAACACCAGTTGTTCTCAAATTGTGATTTTTTTTTTGGATCATTGCACACATATTCACAAAAAATTTTCCTATAAATATACATATATGATCACCAAACCTTTTTTTTCTGTATATATACACATTAAAATAAAACTTTTCTATTAGTACTTTTTCCCTGTATATGAGCACACATGACTAATATTTTTTTTACTATATGTATATGCAGACGTGACCGCCAAACTTTTTAATGTATATATCTATTAAGACACAAATGGCGCCAGCTACCTTTTTTTTCCAATATATACACACACTTATTAAATTTTTTTCTTGTATATACATACACACGTGGAAACTAAATTTCCTATATATATATATATACACATATGGCTACTAAATTTTTTTCCAATACACATACGCATATAATCGCCAAACTCTTTTCATATATACAAACACACACATATCGCCATCAAAAACATTTTGCCTATAGATTTACATTTAAGGTCACAAAAACTTTTTTCTACACATATACACTCGTGGTCATTAAATTTTTTGCTTTGATATATGCGCACATAGTCATAATATATATATACACAAAATTCTACCAATTTTTTTTAGTATGATCACAAAATTATATATACCGACAATTACCTGCCCATCAAAATTTTTCTTATATGTACACAAGTGGCAACTAAGCTTCTTTTTTTGTCGGTGTATATATACCCTAGCTTGTAAGCACTTTCTCGGTAAATCTGGATGATGCCACCATATAGTTAATAGTCCTTTGGCTCTTGGTCCGCAGTCACAAGCACTGCCCGACATGGACCTCAAGGGACTCGTACAAGTTCTGCCGAACGTGGGATCCTTCCATCTCCTCAAGCTTCAAAGGATGTCCTTGGATTCTGAAGTTGAGGGACGTCTGAAGACCCGTATTGCAAATTCTGCACTTGTAAGTTAAGTTTTTATTTGGAGCTGCAGAACAATTTAATGTCTGCAGTATGATCTTCAATCCCTTTTCCTACCTCTTCGTGCTGATCTTTTCCTTTTTAATGTTTTGGATCTTGTGTTTTCAGCTGTTGCAGTCAATGCCAACCTTCTAAATGCTGCTGTTGAGGAACATGCATTCTACTGATACAGTATTGTTGCAGTCAATTACAGTTAAATCGGATTTATTTATTTTCATTTATAAATGAGTGCTGGCCAGGTCCAACAAACTGATTAAGCGTAACGATGAAAACTTAATCAGGTCTTGTGAATTATATTGATTTCATGATTTGAAAGTCAAATGCTTTTTATTTTCACCATGACCATTTCTCAGGGAAATAACAGAATCTCTATACCATTACTTCAAGCCGATCTGACTGGTGTATATCAATGCAAAGGACGTGGGGTGTCCCAATTCCAGTACTTTATCAGGTAAAGACAAAGGAACCTCTTATTAATGGACAGACCATCAATCATATCAGGTGTCTTCCTTTCTTTGAGTTGTAGTCATATCTCTTTCCATATGGCTTACATACAAAACGAGTTTGCATTTCTTCTAGTCATGTTCTCCTGTATCCTTCCTCGACAATTTGAGATTTCCTTCTCTGCTGTAGGTTAGAATTGTTTAGTATGATAGCTGCATATCTTGACAAGGGGTATAGAAGTTTGATTAACTACTTTGCAGCTACAATATGCCAATCACTCAAAGTAAAGGAAGGTGATGCTTCCATCATGCCACCTCAGGTTCTTCATGGGCCGCCGTGTTCGGTCAAAGAAACGGACTTCAATGTCATGGTAGTTCGGTTGAAATTGAGATATAAATCCAAGGATAAGTTAATGACAACTGCGACTGTTCAAGATCCTGATCGGATAATCCAACCCAATCCGATTCATATTTATCCCATTTTTAAGGTTGTGTTTATTGAAAATTAGATATGAAATTAAATGACAGGATAATTATATAAAATGATTAGAATTTTATATAAATAATCAATTTGTTTAACATCTTTCATTTCGGGTCAACCAAAGTGATGTTTATGGTTTTTTTCATTTTGATTTACGCTTGCATGCAACTGTAAACAACTCAACGGGATTGTCTATCTCTAGCAGCAAAAGAGGAAGGCACCAAGCTCCAACTAATGCTAACAAAAATAATGGACTCATGGCTTTATTCGATATACAAAATGAGTGAAGAGGAATTGCAATATCTAAATAATCCTATAAAAAGATAAATAATAATTTATAAAATATTTAACCCAAAGGTAATAGTATAACAGGAAGTAACGACAATTGGTTCGTCAGATCGCGGGTGTAGTACTCACGTGCAAATCTCCAAAATAAAATTATGCACTGAAACGTTGAGCGTTGCGTTGCGTAACTTGCGTTGTCTAGGAAGGAAGGAAGGAAGGAAGGAAAGTCTGGAGTTTATTTGAGTGATGAATTGAAGTTGAATGCTGAATAGGCGAAAATCAAAGAACAACGTGGGGTGGGGTGGGGTCTCATAATTTCAAAGTTTTATTTATCTTTATCTTCAATAACTTTTTTAAAACTTGGATGATGACGATGATGTAGTAGTAGTAGTATTCAAGAAAAGAAAACACAGAGACGAAGAACAAGGAGAAGAAGAAGAAAGAGGGCGGGTTAAAGCAGCACTGCATTGTATGGTAAAACAGAGGGTAGGTTAGGATAGGAGAGAGATGAAAGGCAGCGGCGGAGGCGGGCCTTATCAGGGAAAGAGAAGGTGGAGATGCCTAGTCATTGGAGTGCTATTCCTCGTCGTTCTTTCCATGCTTGTTCCCCTCGGCTTTTTACTCGGCCTCTACAAAGGCTTTCAGTCTACCGGTATCGCTTCTTTCTTAAATTTTTCCCAATTTCTTTCTCTTTTCTGTGATTCAGTCTACCGGTATCGCTTCTTTCTTAAATTTTTCCCAATTTCTTTCTCTGTTCTGTGTCTCCTCAGATCCAGATTTCAACTAACTCCACCATTCAATGCGTTCCAGATCTATAGATTTTCATTCGTTCTATTTCATTCATCTTGATCTCTTTTTCTATTTTGCCTTTCCCTCAGGATACCTGTCAGATCAACCAATTGAGGGTGCCAGTTCAGTGAGTATTCCCATTTTTCTATCATGTTGTAACAATACATCTAAATTATTATGTTCAACCTAAACCAAAAATATTCATGAAAATGCTACCATGATCATTATTCTACATTATTCAAACTTGTACACTTCTGATTCTTGCCTTAAGTATATTTGATATTTCAACGAATTTTCTCTGCTATTTTGGCAGATGGAACGATCACAGCACGTCCATGAACTTATCAATATATTGCGACCAACTCTTCCTAAGGTCTGTAAATAGATGCTCTATTGTTTGATTCTTTGCTTGTTGTCGGCATTAAGTTAGTCCTATTTGTTGTATATCAATAGTTGTGAAGAAGCTGGCACGCAGGTAATCTTGTAGCAAATGAACTTCTTTACTTTTGCAGAATGTGTAAGAACTTCCAAGTCTGCCTTTAATTGACATCCACCCCATGTCATGTAGGTGAGATCTGTCTAATGTAGTGGAAACACAAGTTATTGCTGTTGATCACCCATAAATTGACACTTATTACTCGCTCACCTGGACATATGTTAACTCTAATTCTACTTGTGAAGAACACAAATTTGCGTCAAGGAGGACATTATTACTTGATTCGCATGGTCACGTTTGTGACAATGATACTAGTTTTTTCTACTTGTATTCTGACATAATTCTCACTGGAATTTTAAATCTTTTTTATATTTCAAGCTAAGACGTTTTCCATAACTACTTTTGCTCTGACTTCTGACTTGAAGTTAGTTAAATGGTCTTCAACTTGGCATTAAAGATTGACATAGGGTCTATGTAGACATTTCTTAACTTGAAATGTTTCCGAGCATCAACACTTCATATTGTCCTCTTCTTCAAGAAAATGGACTGAAAAATAGTTTTACATACATTTAAGATAAATTTTCAACTCTTTCTCCTGATCTAAGTGTCCAAAGTTCGTCTAGAGCCATCTACTTTTTGGTGTCATCCTGAAGTTCCTGTTATACCGTCTTGATCCATCTCTTCTGCAATTATTAATTTTAGCTTTTATAGCTCAACATGGGCAGTGAAAAGCATTCCACCCAGCATTTCAGCCTCCAAAGTTACTCTCAGAACTTGTCTTAGTGATCTTTGGTCTTAGGTTGGAATGATATAACAATCTGCTCTTCATTCTGAGATGTGAATGAGTTTTAAGAGCAATCTGACAAGGAATTGGGCAGTTGAGGATTTCACGGATACTTATCTTGTTAGAATATGATGGTTTTTTAATGTTATTTTCATGTTTCAGTTAGTGGCTAGTAAATATTTATTAACAATTTGTTGTATTTAAAGGCATATCAATCTTTATACATTAATTAGCGGATAGTGTGGGGGCTAAAGTCACTGAAAATGATGGATATAAAAGTTGCCTAATACAAGATACACTTTTGCTATCAATTTAATACAAGACATATGCACACACACACACACACACATATTGTAATTTATAACTTGTTCTTATAAAACGTCCATGAGTGGACCTTGAGAGGAAGTTGCTGCACTCAGGAACTGGAAAATGAAACTTATTCAGAGGCTTTTGCTACTAAATTTTGAACTTTAAGTAACTGGAAAACTAAATTCATCCAGGGAGACTTTTATTGTAACTTGTGGTGATTGCAACCTCCAGTTGTTGTTGAATATTGTTTACACATCTTATTCTTCTTGTGTCTAGTTTCCATTTATGTGTGACAGAAGATGTTAGTGATTATATTTACTTTCTGTTCCTGGACACCTTAAGCTTTGTTAAGAGAATCCACTGGAGCTGTAGTAAAACTAACAACGATATTGAAAGGCAATTGTTGTGTGTGTGTGTGAAATAATTTAACAGCTAGGCTACTTGCAATGGCCAATAGAATTCAAGCAAATTTGAGCATTAGTGTGGAGTTAGCTGAACACTCATTGCATGTCTAGCGTTTCATATAACTTAGCTATTCCAATTCGTTGAAATTTCAGTGTAACACACCCTTTTATTCATGGAAATAGAAGGAACCAAACACAAACTTTTTATTTTTCTACAAATGGACCTTGATAATTTCTGAAGTTTAATTTCTTTTCGAAAAATCATTCAAGATTGTGCTAAAATCCAATGCTTTTTCTTTTACTATGCACCCCCAGGATTTTCATGGAAATTTTGCTAATGATTTTTTGAGCAAAACGAACGTTACTCCTGTAGCAAGTGATAGCGAAACGCAAAAAGGTTAGTTGACCTTAACTTCTTCTAGTATTGTTAGAAGTTGTTACTGTTCTTTTGTAAGAAGTGTAATTTCTTCTAATGATTATCCAGGTATTGAAGTGCCACCTCATACAACACTGCGACCGGTTCCCAGTATAGATGTATGCGTTTGTCTAGTGATCTCATGAAAAATTAATTCTCATTTATAGGGATCTGAAGTCTGAAAAGTGTAACCTTCTTTGGCAGAATGTTGGAGCTGACAGTAAAAAGAAAAGTATTGAACATACAAAAGGTCTGCCTGATGGAAGTGAAAAGTTATGTGAGCTGAAATTTGGGAGCTATTGCCTTTGGCGTGAAAAGCATAGGGAAGATATGAAGGATGCTATGGTGAAGAAATTAAAGGATCAGCTTTTTGTGGCTAGAGCTTATTATCCTAGTATTGCTAAACTTCCAGAACAAAACAAACTGTCCCGTGAACTGAGGCAAAATATTCAAGAACTGGAGCGTGTCCTTAGTGAAAGCACCACAGATGCTGATCTTCCACCACAGTAAGTCTTTCTAATTTCCTCAATGTCCCTAGCTTTCTTCCTTGGTGACAATCAATTATTGATTTTATGTGACTGCCAATAATCTTTAAACATGTTAATTATCATCATTTTGGATCTGATTACCAGTTTTTAGTATATTTTACTGAATCAATAAATTTCCGTCTATTGTGAGTGTTTTATCAGTTTGAGAGATGCTATTTTCTATCGTAACTTACATGTTTGTTAGATCGAAGGATCAAGTAACTAACTCACTGTAGTTGTGGAAGATGTATAATCAAAGAAAATCATAAGGAAATCACATGAATCAAAAGGATTAAGGGAATGGGAAATGAAAATCAAAGAGAAAAAATGTAATTGGATTGATTTCTGGAAATATCTCAGGTCCTTTCAAAGTAAAAGAATCTCGCGATGACACTCCAATTTACATGGCTATAGCTGAAATTTAGTGGTGTCCCACAGTATTAACTATGAGAAGAAACAAATTTGCATACCAGTTGATGTGGTATTGTGAGCTCCATTGTTATTGTCAACTCCTTGCGTTCAATTATTCCCATATTCTTTCTTTGGCTTAATCATACCTGCTTGTCTCATTTTAATATCTGTTTTCCCTATTCCAGATTTGCTCTCACCTACTTGAGACTTATCTCAACCGTGCCCTTGACTAATACAGCTTGTTTTTTTCTTCACAATGGATCACTTGCCTTAGTGCCACTGCCTGTTCACCTACGAGCCCATTTTTAGATGTAAAGATACCGATATGATGCAAATCCTCTATGCCTTCTGCAGAAAAGGAAATGATATTCTCCCTATGTACATGAAGTTACTAAGAAATAGTTACATTCTGGTAGTGATTGGATCAGTTACAGTACGGTGTCAATGTTTTTACCCTCTGATGCATGGACATATTTTATATATGATATGATCATTGCTGTTGCTCTAGAGTAGAATGATGGAAACCTGTTATCAGAGTGCAACGGTAAATTGTTTGAAGATTTCAAAAATGAGCATTATGAAGACTTTCTTGCTGTGAAGGACCTTCTGAAAATTATATACCATTCGTTTATTTTGGAACAAATAATACTGCAGCTAACTAAGGCTCTTCTTTGTTTTCTTCATCTTTAGTTCTTTTCTGCTAAAATTTCCCTTGGAAAGTGCCAAAAACACTTGAAACAATGTTTTCCTATCTTTTCCACAATAAGGGGCCCTGCATTCTACTAAGAACGGTAGCCAATCTCTTCTTATCCAGAAAAGATTGGTCAACTTCTGCTTGCTTGATTCGTCCACGGACATATAAACTTCTTTTTTTTCCCCCTTTCTTTTGCCCTTTCCCAATGTCATTAATTGCTTTTTTATAGAAATTATGTTCATTCATTGATGCATTTACGTGTTCTCTAGATAATATTGCAGTGTATTTATTTGGTTTAAGGAAATTTGCCCAACAATTAAAATTTGTCTATAGTCCTCTAACTATAACCTTTACTGTATGAACTGACTTCTCCATTTGGAATCTGACGTGGGACACTCGCAAGGAAGTCCTCTCCTCCCTCTTTATTGGTCACTTCCTTTCTAGGTTTGCCCATGCTGAATGAAAGAGAGATAGCTTTCCTTGACAGACTTTCTGTTGATTTTCTCATAATGTTTTTGACGGTCTTATTCAATAGAAATATGCCTTTTAAATAGGCGTTATTGCAGTAGAGTTATTAGGAATCCAGAGATTTTAGGATCCCTTTGATTTAGGAATTATCCTAACTAGAGCAGGACCCCTCTAATTTAGTCTCTTAACTGAACAAAACTTCTGAAATAATAAACTTCACTCTAATAGCAGTGCTGGCACGAAAAATATGGCAAAAAAACTCTCAATGTCAACCTTTGATCACTCCCTTCCCTTCAGGCAATCTTCTTACATATATCTTCCCAACAAATGCATCTTTCAAATCTGAATCTTTTGCATATCTTTAGTGCTGTTCTTAGTTTAAGTGGTCATTCAGTTACAGTTTTAGTACTTGTGTTGAAGTCCATGTTCATGAGAATCAACTCCTGGGAGCCACCATTCCATGATAGCTGTAGGTTAAATTTGTAGTTTTTCCAGACCGGCATTCATTATTGTTGGCTGGGAAGTGAGCTGCTTATGCATGTGATCTTTTCACGATGCTATAGAATGTGTGCCTATCCAAGTTCAAGAGCCTGTGATGCCTGAGATTTCAAAGGCCATTTACACAATTGGTAAGATGGCTTCATAGTGGGCATCATCTGTCATCTGACCCTTCATAGAATTGTACCCTATAGGTTGCGGTGAATCTCTTTTATTGATCTTCGTAAGCTGCGGCAAGGTAAGCGCCCTTCTGAGAAGTACTACAAGGACTTCTAGGGAAGATAGTTTAGCTTATTAAAGAAAAATAGAACCAGATGAATTCTTAGAAGAAAGAGCTTTGCTATTTATGAATATAAATGATTTTAACAAAAGAGTTGCCTTCCTTTAATATGCTGGAGTCCTTCTGATAAGAGAAACTTTCTAATATTAGAAACTAAAATTGAAATATTACAATTAGCTAGACATGCAATTTAGTTTTTTGGAGTATGTCTACTAGATAGATGCTTAATTGTTCTTATTTCCTTTTAACTATGTTTTAGAACTTGGAATAAGAAATCACAATTTTGTATTGTTGCGAAGTTGTTTCAGGATTATGTCTGATAGATAGATAACCAATTGCTTTTCAGGTTTTCTTTTATTGTTATGGTGACCTCTTCTTTCTCAAGTTTTCTCCTCTTTGTTGGTCAAAGTTGTCCTTCTCTTTTTCTCCAGTTCCTGTCTGCGTAATGAGGCTTTATATTTCTTGCTATAGCACATTGATCTTTGTTTATTTGTTTGATCAGAATTGAAAAGAAACTACAGAAGATGGAAGCTGCAATAACCAGAGCCAAGTCATTCCCTGTTGAATGTAACAACGTTGACAAGAAACTGAGACAAATATTTGATATGACGGAAGATGAAGCCAACTTCCATATGAAGCAGAGTTCCTTCCTCTATCAACTTTCAGTCCAGACCATGCCAAAAAGTCTACACTGCTTGTCTATGAGGCTAACTCTGGAGTATTTCAAATCTCCTTTGCATGATGCAGAGCTTGCCGTGCCTGAAAAATTTGCGGATTCCAATTTGCAACACTATGTTGTATTCTCCAGTAACGTACTCGCATCTTCAGTTGTAATCAACTCAACTGTTACTCATGCAAGAGTATGTTTTTACATTACATTTTTTCATTTTATAGTTTGAATTTGTTGGCTTTGATAATGACATGATTTACTTCTCTTGCTTGTTGCAGGATAGTAGGAACCTGGTTTTTCATGTTCTTACAGATGGACAAAATTACTACGGGATGAAATTATGGTTCTTGAAAAATACTTATCAGGAAGCAGCAGTTCAAGTGCTAAACATTGAGGGTCTTAACCTTAAAATTCATGATAAGGGAGCTCTCTCAAGCATGTTCTTGCCTGTGGAATTTCGTGTCTCTTTCTATGGTTTTGATAGGGCCCATTCTAAAACACGATATATTTCTGTTTTTTCTCATGTTCACTATCTCCTTCCTGACATATTCCCTGATTTGAATCGAATCATTGTTCTGGACGATGACATTGTTGTCCAGAAAGACTTGTCTGAGCTATGGAGCCTCAACATGGGAAAGAAAGTTAATGGTGCTGTGCAATTATGCTCTGTGCCATTGAGCCAACTGGGCATTTATCTGGTCAAAAACAGGTTCGAAAAAGATTCTTGTGCTTGGATGTCTGGATTGAATGTAATTGATCTGGCAAGATGGAGAGAAATAAAGCTTACAGAAACTTACTGGAAATTGGAACAAGAGGTGAGTGCAACGTTACTAGAATCTGTGATGTGCTATAAGCTGCTTGGGAATACTTTTTTGCTTAACAGCTTTAATCATGCTTGATAAATTTGCGGATAAAAACAGACTTGCTATTGAACCCCCTTTGTAGATGTACTACATCCACCAACATGTTAAAACGGTGGTCAAAAGATTTCAATCCTCCATTAGGCCCTTTCCTTTTCCTGTTTGCTACGCTGTTGAGCGTTTCTGTTGTTGCAATTTTCTCCGTTTGCTTATTTGCATTCCTGCCTTTTATGGCATTGAAATCAGGTCAGGAAGGAAGCAGGATCAACTGCAGCTGCTTCATTGACTGCAAGCTTGATTACTTTTCATGATCTTATTTATACTCTTGATAGTACGTGGACTTTGTCAGGATTGGGTCATGACTATGGGCTTGATGAGAAGGACATTAAGAGTGCTGCAGTTTTGCACTACAACGGAAAAATGAAACCTTGGCTTGAGCTGGGAATTCCAGAGTATAAAAATTATTGGAAGAGGTTTCTAAACCGAGAAGATCAATTTTTAGGTGAGTGTAAGGTAAATCCATGATGAGTTGCTGGTCCAGATTTGCAGCTATCGAATTACAGAGAGATTAAGGATCAAGAATTTGTTGCTCAAAATTTTTCACTGAGCTCAATTCTCGAGTGGCATTGCAACAAGTTGTTGGCCTCTAATTTTGGTAAATAGATGGGATTAGAATATTTCACCAATTATCTAGCGCTGCAGAAGAAAGAGACTTTTGAGGTTGGCAGTCCCCTGCTTGAAAGATTTTGGATAGGATATGGTGATTTATTTTGCAATGCAGGGGTTGATTGGGAAGAGCCACATTGTTGGTAGGTAGTGTGAATCGATGGAGAACAATAATCAGTACGCGGTAATGCTCCAACTGTACCTTCAATTGAAGAAGAGTTAGCTGTTCGTGATGTAAAGCATGGTTGAGAAAACAATTGCCGTTGTCCCCTTTAGGGCAAGTTGTTCGGATTGTCTATTTGATTGGTAACTTCATTTATAACTTTTATGTACTCCTGATGAAAATTAGCTGGCAATTCCGTAGTATTCTCCAGTGATAAATTGTTCACTTGGGAAAACTGTCATTCTCACATTTATAACTTGTTAACGGGAAGCCTAGCCTTTCCAGTTTATTTTTTTATTTCCAAACTGTCATTATCGCTTTGAACCTTTGTTGAACTCTGCAAATGGAATTATACGATACGTACTCTCGGTGTTAGTCCAACATACATAGGTAAATAAATTCGCCTGCAAGCAATCGAAGTTACCCCTTGGAAAGAACAATTGGGGCCCAACTACGCTGGTCTCTGGTGAATTTCAAAATGAAAATAGAGAGGCAATTAAATGGAAGATGTAGTGGAACTGTGGAAGACATGTAAAAAAAATTAATGCAAGTTGGGATTGCGATTAAAAACAAATTCACATTATCCAAATACAGTGGGGAGTAAAAGCAAGGGAAATGGCGTTTTAGCTAGGAAAGCGAGTAGCGTCAACAACAGTTGGAATTGGAAAAGGGCTCCAGGCAGAAGCAGTAAGCAAGCAAAGGTCCTTCCAACCGAGCTTCAGGGTGCCATTGTCCTCGACCAAGGTGTAACCATCCGAAGGGAACATACCAAGTAGCAAGGTGGCCTGCGTGGCCGCATTCCCAGCAAGAGAAATGCCCTTAAAACCCGACTGCTGGAGCTTCTCTCTCCAATTCTGGAATCTCACTTGTCCGCTCCTCGAAGGCCCTCCCACTGCCAATACATTACGTATCTCTCTAGAAAGAAGCTGCTGTTCCACTACGTGCCTTTCCTCGCTTTCCTCCCCGTAGCTTGCTCCTAGCGAGTCAAACAGTGCTGAATAGTAGTGTATTGCCTCCACAAACCTTCCCAGGAACGACCCTGTATGAGTCAGGTCCTGTTCTACCACCGTCACCACTTTAGGTCCCAATCTGCAGCCAAGTCCATCAAATAAATTCATCTACCTATATATAAAACAATAGTACTTCGCATTCACTGCTCGAAAGTCGAAACACTCACACCAAAAAATATAAAGTTGGAAACTAATTTTTACCCATTAACAAAAGTTAATGATGCTAGGAAGACCCTAAGGGGCATAAAGAAAAGAAAAGAAGTCAAAAAACTTTTATCTTGGGATCCATTCCATTCCTGTGTCTCAATTCTTCAACAATCAATAAATATGATCATGACGACGATGATTATTATTATTATTATTATTATTATATACGTATATATTCACCTTTGCAATAGCCAAAGCGTATTCGTATCGGAACCAGTTACATCGTATAGAGAGTGTTGCAACCAGTGAACGGCAATGGCCTCTCGCTTGCTGACATTAAGCCTCTCAGGGTCCAAGTTCCCAACTTTGTCGGCCACGGGAAAGAATTCGAAGGGAAGGCCCAGCTTCTGAGCGAAATCAGACAAACGTTTGCCCGTGGCCTCCAGAGTGTCCATGGAGGTGCCCAGCCCCGTCAGACGCACGAATGGAGGTCCACCTGGCCTAGAAGCTAAAATGTGAAAAAGGCCAGGCCACTGCAAGCCTTGCATAATGTCCAGATCTATGATGTGCACCCTATCTTCCCTTTCGAAAGCTTCTTGTATGGCCTGATTTGCAGTAAAATGAGAGAACTTGACAAAGGGACTGATTCCGTTGAACACCTGGAAAGCCGAGGCCATCTTTTGAGCATGGGTTTGGGGAAATGATGGCAGCGAAGCATATATTCCCAGGCATGAGTTCACCAACCTCGCTGACATTGCCTCCGAGAAGTAAGCCGCCACTCTCTGCGCCGACGTTCCAAAGGGCGTGGAGAGCTCCGATATCTCAAGCAGCAACTTGCTTGCTTCATCGTAATTGTCAGCGGAGACTGCCTCGGCGCATTGAAGAAGTAAAGTGAGGAGGTGTAAGCCATCCTCGTCTCTTTTCTGTTGCCGCAGTTCTTCCTTCTTTTCCCTAGTACTAGTACCAGTAGTAGCTCCGCCTGATGTTGGCGTTGCCCCTGTAGTACCTACTACTTGTTCTGTTTCAGCAGATGAAGATTTTTCTTGGTCATTGGATGTTGGAATAAATGGTGTAACAGAAGTAGAAGACGGGCTTCGTGCTTGGTGTTGATGATTATGATGGTCGTGAAGATGAACATAGGCTTGGTGTTGTTGGTGTTGTTGGTTTTGACCGTTACCTACTTGGGAAATCGTTGGTGGCGTTGACGAGCAGTTATACTGATGAACGATGGGGGAATTATTGGCAACAGCAGCAGGCAATGACAAGTAGGAAGCTGGTGTAGGGGCATTGTTGTTGTCAAGATGAAGACTAAGGGAAGAAGTAGTAGTTGTACTAGTAGTAGAAGTAGTTTGGGGTAGATTATAAAGCCTCTGAGGCACGGACACCACTGCTTCTTTCCTCCTCCTATCCAAAAGCGAAGGATTATTATAAGAAGAGGGAAGTGGTTCTGTGAGAGCTTGGAGCCTATACTCAAGGAGGGAGGCGAGGCTGGGATTGCAAGGATAAATAATCTCCCTCACGTTCTGAATGAGTTGAGGGATGGAGACAATGGTGGAGCTGTGGAGGAGGTCTTTTATGATGCCATCGATCCAGGCCGTTGCGGAGCTATCTTCCATGAGGGAAGTAGTAGGGATAACAGGAGGAGGAGCAGGAGCAGGTGGAACTGAAACGCTAAGAGTATTATTATATATTTCTCTCTCGGGAGGAAATAAAGGAAGGCCGGAAAAGCCACACACGGCTGGCGGCTGGGGTTGGGGATGGGATTGAGAAGGGATTGATAAGGAGGAGAGGACACAGTCATGAGAAGTAAAGTTGGTTGTGGTAGATGAGGAGGACATACATCCAGAAAGAGACACAGTCGACCCAGCCCCGACTGACGTCATGGAGGTCAAGTTTGTAGAAGAAGAGGGTACCATAGACGTCATAGTGGAGTAGTTGAGGACTACGGGGCTTAGGCTTTGATTTGGGCTTGGGTTACGGGGCACACTACTGTTACTATATGTAGTTGTTGCAGTGAAAGAAGGGCAACCAATAACGTTATTGTTGTCTGAAAGCGCATCCATGCCCATGCTCATGTAGCTGTTGTTCATCTTACGGTAACTCCTTTGACCTTGGCTGTTATTACGCGTTTCCATCATCTCTGAAGCCATTCTCTTTCTCACCATCTTTCCAATTTCTGCTATACCTTTATTGGGATCACCGGCGGGGACGTTGGTGCCATTATAGGTACTTCTGCCGGCGCCGAGGGGATCACTTGTCAATGACTTGGGGGTGTTGTCCCTGCCACTTACATCAACATTAGAGGCAGCCATAAAATGAAGGTGATGATGAACGAATATATGAAAGATGCAACTGGTGGTGTTTCATTTTGTGTCAAAAAAATTAAAAGGGCGTAAGAGTGGTGGTGTACGTCCAAGACAGAAAACGGTGAGAAATTTGGGACAGCAACAACATTGGGATTCTTTATCTTCGGCTCAACCTCAACTAGCTAGCTAGTCTGTCTCGTCTCGTCCAACACGCCATCCCATGACAAATTAAGACGCTCTACTTCGGGCAATTTAATATATGAATATAGCAGTAACCTACCAAACCATGCATCTGCATTTAAGATGCTGCCTTCCCAGTCTTCAATTATTTTATAACCAAAGAACATGAAGCACGGATGGAGAAAGTAAAAAGGACTGAGAAGGTGGCTGTGTTGGTTAGCTTAATGTCTTTTGTGTGGGATTAGTGAATATTCATTTCATATACATAAGGAAATGGTTGTGTGAAATGAAAATAGCAGTAAGCATGTTATGTTGGAGATGGATGGGGATGGTAGTTCGTCGTTGCCTGTTTGACGTTTCTTAATTTAACATTTTATAACTTCAACTACCAAGATCAGACCAGACCAGACCAGTACTCGAGAGCTGCATCGATTTTCATCTCATATTAATTACAACTACAGCTGTAATTCATTAATTCCAAACCAAACATAACGTTTTATTTGAATTTCTGAACCATTCCAGATCAACTGAGATTAGGGATGAAACAAAGAAACAAGATACAAGGCAGCTCTTTGACAATGATCAATTAACTGAATGCATGCATGCATGCATATTAATAAAAACCATTTCTAAATTAAAGAAAAACGGAGGAGTTAAGAGTGGGGTTTGACTTTGAAACTGAAGGGTAGTGACTATAGAGGGGGCTGGGGTATATTTTGCAGGAAGCAGGGACACAAACGAAATGGACAAGAGATCGTCACAGGCACAGCAGCGGAACTTGCAAAAAGAAGATCAGAACACATGAAACGAGGACATTTATTTTTACAGTACATCGAAAACTGTGAAGCTTCTGAGATGAAAAAGCTAGGCGTCTTTTTATGGAGAGACACAAGTCTTCTCCGCCTCACTATTACCTATAATAACTTAACCACAACACGTGAGAGGCTCATAAATCAATGAGCTCATATGTTTGTTTATTACTTCACTTGAGCCTGCCCTGCCCCACCAAACCAAAGCCGAATCTGCTAGACTCGTGGGTATATTTACAATAGACCTAACCTAATGGGTGAGTTCTTCTTCTTCTTCTTCTTCTTCTTCTTCTTCTTGTACTTGGCTCTTTCAAGAAAACATCCATATACTTTTGAGCATAAGTAGCCAATAATGACCAAATAATTGATCCTATTTTCTTTTTGTTGCCTTATTGTTGGCAATTGCATGGGAGGGGGTAGACAGGCATGGCCATTCTCCAGATTGATTTGAAATATGAAAGATTTTTTCACATTCGTGTTAAAATATATTGATGCATAAAACGATAAGCCGTATTCATACAAAAAAAGACAGCAACTTGTCTTACCAAACATTCCTGCTTTTGCAATCCAACAACAACTAAACTATAAAATTATCACGCACGGCACCACTGTCAATTCATTCCTCCCACTTTCCTTATTCTGCACATAATGCATTTCTTTGAATGGGCCCTGACCCATTCCTTCTTTAAATGGGCCCTCTTTTCGGCCCGAAAAAAAGGACATTTTTTCTTTTCTTTTCTTTTTTCCCCAACTTCCTACTATGTTATTATCGATGATGATGGTAATGAGAAATGTGACCCAAACCGTGGCAGCAGCCTGGAAGAACACCAAGAAGAGTTGTTCCTCCGCTTTTCAAGGAATAAGGAAAACGACGACCGTCACCCAAATCCTCAAGTCTCCCCCTTCTCTCGTCTCCCTTGATCTCCCTGACGTTTGGTTCCCTATCGCCTCCCATCAACTTCAATCTCCTCCTAAATCTTCTTGTAAGTTATCTTCCTATTCCCTTTATTTCTTGCCTTCATTCATACATTTGATGTGGACCGATTTTTTTTTTATTTTAACGTTTTCACGTGCCTAACAGCCAATGAGCAGCAGGGTGCTGTTGTAATTGATGGGAAATTCATCGCACAGGAAATCAGATCCTCAATTGCTTCCCAAGTTAGGAGAATGAAGGAATGCATTGGAAAAATCCCTGGCTTGGCTGTTGTTCTTGTTGGCCACAGGAGGGACTCTCAAACTTATGTCCGCAACAAAATGAAAGCGTGTGAAGAAGCTGGTATTAAATCTCTTATTACACAACTCCCCTGTGATTGCACTGAAGCTGCAGTTCTTGATGCCTTGTCAAGTTTTAATCAAGATCCCTCTATTCATGGAATTCTTGTGCAGCTTCCTCTACCACAAGTAACTCTCCTTTTTATCATTTTCTTCACGATTGTCTTAAGCTTTATTGGGTTCGATCGCATTGATAGAAACCTTAAAGATAAATACAATTGTTATCCAAATTCTACAAGTGACCTACTCAGCATCTTGAATTTGTAGATTGGCCGTTGAAACTATTTGGTAGACTGTTCTTTTTTAGAGGTTAACAAACGTGCTAACAATATTCTTAGTTGTTATGTATGGAAATGGATTTCATGCAACATCTTTTTAAGTAATTTGGTGTTGTAGATAACTTGAAAGTTCTTACGGCACAGCATTTAGATGAGGAGAAGATTCTAAATGCCGTGAATTTGGAAAAGGATGTGGATGGTTTCCATCCTCTAAATATGGGGAATCTTGCCATGAGGGGTCGGGAACCTTTGTTCATCCCATGCACTCCCAAGGGTTGCATCGAGTTGTTACTAAGGTCAGGTGTGGAAATTATGGGGAAAAATGCAGTGGTTATTGGGAGAAGCAACATCGTTGGACTGCCCACATCATTGCTACTGCAGGTAGCAGTAATTTTGCATCTAAACATTCGATTTTTATTCAATAATTTTACCCTCGTTCTGATTAGTGGTTTCGATTGAACTTTTGGGTAGAGACACCATGCAACCGTCAGCATTGTGCACGCGTTCACACCAAACCCCGAACAGGTCACTAGTGAGGCTGATATTGTGGTCACAGCTTCTGGAGTGCCAAACCTGGTCCGTGGTAACTGGTTAAAGCCTGGAGCTGTTGTTGTTGATGTAGGAACTTGTCCTGTTGAGGTATATCTTGCATCCTCTCTAATGTACAAAATGGAAAAGTTCTTAATTCCCAGTTGGTCTGCACACGCACGCCAAAAAAAAATATAAAACAGAGAGACAAAACTAGCAAACGGACACACAGGAAGCAGTTCTAAATGAAGCATTTCACCGCTATTAGCAAATCACTAAATAAGGCTTGTAATGGATCCAATTTGTCAAGTTACTGGTTCATTCTCAGGGAGAGGATTGGTGTAATAAGTTTTGATTTCAGATTTCATGATAAACATGTTGATGGCAGGATCCAAACTTTGACCATGGTTACCGTCTCATAGGAGATGTTTGCTATGAAGAGGCAGTGCAGGTGGCATCGGCAGTTACCCCTGTTCCTGGAGGAGTTGGTCCCATGACAATTGCCATGCTTTTGTCTAACACTCTAGATGCTGCTAAGCGAGCATATCATTTCACTTAAGCTGTAATGAGGCGAAACCAGATTCTATGGATGCATAATTCGCCTTGCTAATACATGGTATGGAAGTGATGATGCCTGGAGAATCTTCATTTACCAGTTTTGTGATCATTTGGACTTTAGCGCTTAAACTGACTTAGTCGATTAGGTTTACCACTTGTCTGAAATTTCTGATAATTTAGAGTATAGGTGCTATCTTTGTTGAATCAATTGGCTGTGGCTAATGGTTCATTTCTTCACTACCGAAATTTTATCGCTAGGTGCTAAATTGGGCAATACAAATTTTTGTAATGTGTATTCCATTCTATTTGTTTACCGAATGACACTTTTCTCTTTATGAGGTGTTATGTAGGGTGCAATTGTGTTGCATCCAACTACATTTTTTTATGATATGCAAAGCATGTAATTTTAAGTAATACTACTAAAATATGTAATGTGTGTAGGGTGCAAGTATATAATGTTTTCAAGTATTTTACTTTTCCAATTTATTATTCCATTAAAGATAATAGTTATCTAAAATTACAATTTCTTTCTCCCGTGTATTTTATGATTACCTTCACATTATTTGTTCAACCGAACAAAAGAATTGAACCAACAATATGTTCGATGATATACTATGATAATGAATACACAATATTTTCTTGAATCCCCTTGTCTAGATTAAACAAGAGGAAGAAAACAGTATGACACATTCATGTCTCTAAAGCACAAGTCGACCTGGAAGAATGTGTTATTTACAGCCCTCTTTCTTCTTCTTTTTCCCCCTTTTTTGGTCTCAATGTGATTGCTATGTTCACAACTATACTCGCCATTTCAATGAACAATGAGAAGCAAATTGAAATTAATAAAAGAGAAATGCTGAATCCAGCTGAGGGGTTAGCTACAGACAATTCATCCTCGTCTTGCAAATGACAGCTAAAGTTTGATATTGCACACTAGCGGCAGCTTGTTCGACAACACAAATTTGTTGGATCGAATCACTAATACACAAGTTCGTCATCCTTCCACTTCATTTGTGGCTTGCGCTGGCTCTACAACTGGAGGTATGCAGTCCACCTTGAAGCGTAGGACCTATTGAGGAAATTCGTTCGAGGTTAGGAAATTGCCACGCAAAAAGCTCACACAGATATCGTTATTAATAAACTCTCTGATTCTATGTAATGAATGGACTTGGAATCTCGTCAGATGATTTTGGGTTATGGTATCCTGTTATTCTCAAATACGTCGACCACAATATTTCCTCTGTTACACAATCCTACCTTCTTAAAAAATGCCGAATAGGAGTTGTCCCAAATCAGTTTGTAGTTTCCAGTCATGCACGTGCAAAAGTTGCCCTGGAAGATTATAGGGCTAAATCAGTGACAGCTTCTTACTCTAATCAAACACATTGTAAAGCGGATGTTTAAAAGCATAACTCACTTGGTCAGACTCACAACGCCGGTAAGGTAATATCAGCTGGGGAACCACCAACCACGCACAATGTACATACAAGTGGAAAATGAGCAAAAGAGAACACCAAAGAAAAGGCAAACAAGTAAATCCTTGCATCAAGATTCCACTATGGAGCAAGGATAGGATTATGTAAGAAACGAAGTGATGCTATAACTTACCGTCTTCTGTCCAGAAGGACTAGTATGTTCCACACTAAATCCAATATCCTGACACGAATCAATGTGAAATTTAGTGAGATGGCATAAAGGAAGAATGGTTACACAAACTTTTACAGCTAGGATATTCTAATATAGAAGTCAAATCTAGTAGGCAATAGGTTCACCATTTAAATGCTAGTCTCAACAACTGAGAGTAAAATGATGTATTTTTTGATGTTCATGCTCATCAAATTGCCTATTCCAAAGGCACGGACACAATGTGACCACAGTTTAAATGAAGGGGAAGGAAGACACAGAATTCCCATTTCATGGTAAAATAAGCATACATTAAGAATGTGAACTCTAGATGTCCTAAAAGGTCAGCCAGTACTGTTAATACAAACGGAAAGTATGATGCTGTCAAAGGTGAACTCCTTCGTCAGGGTATTCAATTTAAATAATACTAACAAAACAACTTCTTTATTGTTTATACCAAGCACAACAAATAAGCTTAGAACTAAAGTGCAAGATTTAGTAATGAAAGGTAATAACCTATTAACATAGGAAAAGGCAGGCCTGCAGTGTAGTTAGGAAGAAAAGAAAGTTAATACTCAAGAAGTCAGCCATAAAACAGAGTTTCAGAAATATACCAGGTTCATCTTGCCTTGTATCAAACAGAAATCCCAAGCAAGATAAGAATTTATTGACTCCACCGGCAATGAAACCTAGAAAAGCAAGCAAATATTCGAGTCCCGGGATACGAGAAGTTAAAGCTTAGTAATAGAGAAAAGATTTAAATATAAAGGGGGAAATATGTGCTAAAAAACAAAGCCAGCCATCTATCCACTAAAGTTGATTCCTATCTGAATTGAAAGAACAATCTCTAATTTAAGAATGTCTTGCTGCAGTCTTAGATATTTGTATTTGTAAACTAAGAGCAAGAGAATCTAGAAGGTAAGTTTGATATCTTTATTTTTCATAAACAACTAAAAAAACTTCTGCATTTTGCATTGCCATTCTGAAGGTTTAGAGCGAGCAATAATGAGAATATAATTTTATTAAATTTTCAACATTGGGAAGAGAGAATTAAAGTTGATCAGAAACCACTGCAAAATATCAGCTAACCTTCTCCTTCACCAACTATGTCTATTTTATTGATGGACTTCCGGAAAAGTATTTTCATGAATTTTAAAGAGTTTCAAAGCCACAGAAAAGGGCATGATTGCCACAAATCATCCCTGACCCTCAATCACTAATTTTCAGTCCTATTTCTGACATCACAAATTATGCATCCATTCACAAAAACATCCAGATCTGCTTTCTGCATGTACTATCCAATGTATGTTTGTTTATTTCCCTACAATTGTTGTTACAAGAACATAAATAGCTATGAAAGTTGAAGATGGTGAAGCGGGGAAATTGACTAAATCAAACTTACTTCAATGAAACAAAAACAAGAGACACACGTTCAAGCACAAGGAAACTCCTAAGTCACGGAGTTGTTAATGATTAGAATAATATCGAAAGCATACCTCATGGGTTTTCCCAGCCGGAATGGTCATCTCCTTGAAGTCATCATTATTCCTGTTATGAAAAAAAATTTAAATTAAAAGGATAAAGCATTCCAATGAAAATGGCAACGATGACTTCGAAGAACAAAGTTGAGAATTTACCTAGCTTCTAGTGCACCGGCAACCTCTGCTGAAATAAAGAAGGGAGAATTTGCAAAGACCTCACTGACAAAAGTAAAGGAAAAATGCATAAAAATGGATAGAATATATTCAAAGACAGATTGAATTGCAAGCACTATTGTTCAAAGACATTGATATGCTACATTAACACACACAAGGTACCACAAATGCCAAGCCACTGATCGATTTGAGAAGATAACAATATTAAATGATTAAACTAAGTCAAGTTCTGATGCAGTTAAGCAGGAATGGATATTCAAGCGAATTATTTGTTAACTTTTGATTCTAGATTTCCTTGTCTGCACCAAAGTTAAATATCAAACATTACAACTTAGGACAATTGATCTCAACATGCCATGCAAGGGATGTAAAAAAGTTTTTTTTCTAAAACTTGGGAATCTAGAAATTATTTCTATAATTGCAGCTTCTACAAAGTTAGAGGTAAAAATAACTTGAAGCATATGCTCAGTTGCCTAACCTTAAATCCTCACTTTCTTCTCTTTGGTTTCTTTTGTTACATCAAACTCTTAGTAAGAACTATAATTTAACATCAGCAATCAAGTTTTAAATTAGACAATAACCATATTCAAGTGCCAAGATAACTTTTGACAATAGTTTTGCTTAAACCATGGCTAGGAATGATAGGGAAAACAATTGTATGCCTGTACTAAATATATTGTTTTCTCTTCCCATAATGATGAGATTAACTGTTTACCGGATAATTGCTACTGCTGCTCCCAGTAGTCCTTAATAGTTTCCGAACTGATAGCACTTCTAGATTGAACAAGCAACTAACCTCCCATTCCCAATTCCAAAATAAAAGAAAATAAAGGTAATCTTCTGTCCGCTCTTGTATCATCAAAGAAATAATGAATAAAGGCCATGGAATAGTACCTAATGAAGGCTATGAATCTTTCAAACTCGTGCTTGTACACATCAACTGCTTGTTCCAATACAGTAACATTATGCCCATTTCTGCCCAAATAAAAGCAGAAAGTACATTAAGACCCAAAAAGTTCATAGTAAAGCACCGTGGAGTTTTATTTCCCATAAATTTTGCTCACATATTACTACAGTAAGACCCAAAAAGTTCATAGTAAAGCACCATGGAGTTTTATTTCCCATAAATTTTGCTCACATATTACTAGCCTCAAACCTCCTCCATGAAAGTGAAAGAAGCAGCCGAATCACAAGCACCATCCCTGTCAGGCTATACAAAGGTGGTCCATAACGTTGTCTCTGCTCTTCCATGGGTCTACAAGTTAAAGATTGAACATAGGAATTCCAATTAATCACTAGAGCAAGTTCGGAACTATTGACATCCAGAACCATGTGGCCAATGTACATGGTAACAAAAGATAGTACGACGCCATGAACACTAACAGCTTACCCCCCATCATCGTTTATTTGGCGCACAAAATCTAGTAAAACCTGCTCGAAAGAGAGACAAAGAGAGAAATGAAACCACACACAATAATACACATGGATCAACGTACGCATTCATAAGAGTGTGCATTGGTAGAATCAAGATAAATTAAACAAACTTATGAACTCCGTTCGTATCAGATCAAGCAACATAATAGTAATTGAATTCTTTTGAATGCAGGTATCACACAACAACATGAAACATTCCATCAAACAAAACCATTTTGGAAGGGCAAAATGAAGTTAAGAGGGGCCTAAAGAGGCAGTCAGCGGAAATAAAGGAAAAAGGAAAGGTATGGATGCAAGCTGCTATGTCTCAGTTCTCAAGAAAGCAATGAAAGGGAGTGAAAAAGATCATACCTGTGGAACTCCAACCAGGTACTTCACAAGAGTTTTGTATACACCCGTTGCAGAACCGAGCTGAGCCAACTGTCTCCTCCTGAGATGACATCAATTTCCAATATTATTAGAGAAAAATAATCTATTTCATAATCAGCAATTAAAATAAGATATCTCACCTATCCATCTGTTGTCTCCATAATAGAGCATATCGATCTCGTATGCTCCCCCCTGAACTCACCAAAGCATCAACTTCTGCTTGCTTATTCCTCTCGGACCGTTCCTTTTGTTGTCTAATGAGTGTCCCTCGGAAATCTTGAGGCATGTATGTCATAACTAACAGCACATGTGAACAGATACATTAGTTAACTGTGTTATCACCATGGTGACGGAGATAAAAACCCTTCAATCTCATGGAACTGTACATCAAAATCATCCATACACTGACAGAATCAACATAAACCCTTGGACATTGCCTACTCTCTCTCTCTCTCTCTCTCTCTTCTCCGCATTTAACTTGCTCAAAAGATATTGAAGCGTAATAAAATGCTCGTAGAGAGAATGAGCAACAATGTAGGACCCTTTTTTTTTTTTTTCATAGGCAACAAATGTGGTGAAGGCATTCTAATTGAGAAAAATGATGCCACAAGGGTGACAGATGTAGAGAATAAACCTGTATTGAATACACGATCCGAATTTTTAGATTGGAAAGACTCCAGTGTCATCAACAAGCTCTGAAACTTGTCTCTGAGACTGGTAAAAACAGTGGCAAGTTGGGCACAATCAGAAGTCGACGGCTGCTGAAGCTGCAATGTTTAGATGAAAATGTGGAATGAACAAATCAACCAAAAGGAGACATGGAATAGAGTATAAAATGCAGTGATTTCACCAAAGAAAAGAGTTGTGGAAATTCATTTGGGAAACAGATTAGCTTACTGATGAGGGCCAGTTGGATTGTTGAAGCAAATATAAGATTTCTTCAATGTGTTCACGATTTTTCCACATATTCTCGTCTATTTTATGAGGAGGATCCCGCTCCGCTTCTTCTACCAACAGCCTTTCATCTAAACGATAAAACCGTTGAGTATCTAAAGGATAAAATCAAAATAGGTGTTGGCATTAGCGTAGTAGCAGTTGCAATCAAATAAAATAAAAGACCTGGAGAGACAGGAGGAGAGTGGTTAAGCAAATCGAAGGCGATGGAGCGAATCTCAGAGGAAAGACGAGAGACGTCGTCAGAGAGAGGCTGGAAAGGGTGTTTGTCGTAATAAGAAGCCAAGAAGCTCCTGGTTATGGGCACCAATCCCTCCGTTGATGCCATTTTCAACACCAACCACCGCACGCAACACTTTTATATATGTTGTAAATCTCCCCGGCGATGCTTTGGTGCTGCGATTGCCTTCCCTTCCCGGTAGATCCGATTATAGAAAATGATTAACTGCAAATCAGCTTTAACAACATTGGCGTCAATGCAACTGTTTTCTCTCTTCTTCTTTTTTTTAAAGGAAAATAATAAATGAAATTGGGATGACCCGACCCCATTACGTTACACACACTCATATACCCGACCCATCCGAGACGTAGAATATACTTTGCCAATGCCCTCCTTTTATGCGCATTTTCGAATCCCTTCTTCTACTTTTCGTATGTTGGAGAAAATTCAGGAGATATCCCTCAACTCAAAGTAACATTTATTGGTTTTTCTTAATTTTATTTACTCCATAACAGTCAATCAGGATGATTCGATGTGATAAGTTTATTCAAAGTACTGTATAGTTATTGTTTAATCATTCAGACTCAGTTAATATTGTTAAGGACAGTCCAATAAGATTGCTTAAGTTCGTTATTTGCCCATAATTAACAAGTATTTTCATATATCTACGAGCCTTAGCCAGCCAGTGAATTGTTATAGTTGCCCTGAATCGGATCCTCTGAGTCACCAAAGCACAAGCTGCTCCTTTTATATTTAAACAAATCGTTACTTTTGATTTTTAGTACACGAAGACGAAGCTATAGGGTGAACGAAATTGCAGTATGGCTTAGACGGCACAAGCGGTACAGCTACAGGTCTTGGGAACAAAAGCACAAACCCCGTAAGGCTTGTTAGGGAGTTGACAGTCAATGGCAAAGCAGCAAGGCATGGTGACACAGGAAGGGGTATTACTTGTGGAACAACACTTGCATGCCAGGCAGAGTTGGAAAGGTGTGCTTTCCGTAGTTAGCCGGTACTCAATTTCATCACCCGCTGGCTGGAACAAGTCTTGGCCTGATGCCCCGACGTTCACTGTAAAGAAAGCATATCATAATAAACATCTATATATAATACGTATTACATATGATTTTCCAGTAACACAACATCCAACTTACCCAGACAATGGATTAAGCTTAAGAACACTAACATAAGCAGTTGCAGCAGCTTTATTTTCATGTTGACATGCAATTGGTTGGGTGTGTGATTGAGTAGAGTTTAAAGAGAGGAAAGGGAGAAAAAGACCGCCTAAAAATTATTTTGTAGAGAATTTTGAGTGGTGAGGAGTCAATGGCTAATGAATTGGATATTTTCATTTGTCAATTATTGTACGCATTGGATTGGACGTAAAAGCCGCGTTATATTTGCGTGAGAACTTGGAGGGCTGAAAGCCCAATACCCGATACTAAAACAGAAAGCTGATTTCTTATTAATATGGATATACAATTACAATTCGAGCTTTTAAAAAACAGAAAATTTCCACCATTACCCACCACAAACCTTTGTTCTAGATGCGTGCTTGTCATCGTCAACATCAACGCGTAACGTATTCGGATTCCTTAGTCCTTTTTCACACGCAGTAGTATTTGTGCGAAAGGATCTGGTTCTCGTTCAATTTCAGTAACCTATATATATGCCTTGGTCACGGGTAATGCACCACCACCGACATGTATTGTGTCATTAGTTTAACAGATTATTCTCTAGTCTTATCGTTGTATTCTTCTTTGTGTTATGGGTTAAGTTTATGTATATGTTTGTACCCAGCTAATGCACAAACATAATACCATGTATTCGAATGTTTATCCTCTGAAATGTACAAAATCATTTTTTCCATTTCCTTTTTCGTTACTAGATTAGGCGACTGGAACTAAATTGAGAATAGGTTGCGTTCTTGATTGTTCTGTACTATATTCGGAATCTATTCAGGTGCTTTTGTGTTGGGTAGCTATATGTATGCACGCACAAAATAATAACGCATAAGAACTACAGTCTAAGTCTCTAACAATAGAGAGTAAAGAATTCAGAGGTCAGCCTTGCACGCAGAGTGGAGAGAATGATCCCAAAAGCAAACAACGAGAGTCACACAAAACTCACCGGCCAATTGGGAAAAAAATCAATCATAATGAATTACGAAATCTGAATGCGTGTTCCATTTTACAAATATAGAAAGATAAATATCTCTTGAGAAGCACCGCGATTTGATTCTGAGCCACAAGATTATTGGTATATATCAGATAAATTATTTGATGGACCTTGTCCAATCCATAAGTGCACCCTTGGCTTTTCGTTTTCTTAAAAATCAATCTTGACTTGCTATTATAATCATTGCAGGTTATATTTGTCGCTTTGAAGCAAAGACACATCACAGGGTGGCAGTTTTTAATTGGTACTATGATAGTTGATATATATAACATAGATGCAAGGGACGGGACGGGACGGGACCTCCATCTTACTCTGCAGTCTGCAGTCGCCATCCTTTTCATTGATTCTCTGAAGCACCTCCTCGCCCACAGCTTTTTTAAAATGAAAAATCTTCATATTCCTGCTGTGTCTTGACTTGGATAGGCACCCGCCCACAGCCCACTCCCTTATATTCTCTCTTCTTACCTCTCTGTGTGTATATATATATATATATATTCGTATAATCTTTTAATTGAATGGTCGTGCATGAAGCAAGAGATCTATCCATCTATCTGTCTAATATACTCCGTGTTTTGATCAGTCTTTCTCCTCAGCTCACACAATACTGAAACTCTAGTTATTATATGATCTAATTATTTAAGTCTGGAATCTGTTATTGATCATCACCGTGGGATTCATCCGGCAGCAATAGGGATAATGGCAAGGATACATCCAAACGTGGTCTCCCCGCCGGCACCCAGTAGTAATCCTCCCAATCCCAAGTCTTCTTCTGACTCAGTCGTCCTGACGGTGTGGAAGAAATCTTTGCTCTTCAACTGCAAGGGATTTACGGTGTTTGATGGCAATGGTAACCTCGTCTTCAGGGTTGACAATTACATGACAGCCTCAAGCGAGATCGTCCTTATGGATGCTTCTGGCAGGCCTCTTCTCACCATCCGTCGCAAGGTATATAAAAATTTGTTTAAAGCAACGTATACGATGATTGTTTCTTATAAGCAAAATAGAATATGCTGTTTCTGATGGATATAAATGTTATCAGAGGTTGGGACTGAGCGAAAGCTGGCTGGTTTACGAGGGTGAATCAGTCGATAATCCTAGGTATTGTGCGAGGAAGCGTGGCAACATTCTGAAGCCCAAGAGTCTGGTACATGTGAGCACAGGTGAAAACAGCGGTAACAATAGCACTAAGAGCAATAAGCTGAACAATAGCGTCAACAACAACAACAATTTGATATATGAGATAGAGGGATCGTACGCACAACGATGCTGCGTCATATATGATAATGACGGGAAGAGGCGGAGGGTGGTGGCTGAGATAAAGCAGAAGGAGGCAGCTGTAGGGGGTGTGGCTTTTGGTATAGATGTATTCCGTCTTATCGTACTTCCACTCCGAGACTTCGATGCTTCTGTTGCCATGGCTATGGTCATCCTCCTTGATCAGATGTTTGGTTCTTCTAGACGCTAGCTCCTTTGCGTAGCTTCGGATACAAACTTAATAGTACAGGTTATCAACCCAAGTGAGGTGGATTTAGCTGATTACTTACTTAATCGGAATGTTGAAATTCAAGCCGCCCCGACTCTTTTTTCCGACGTCCATCCATCCCACAGTCTTTCCCTTTCGTTTTTTCAACGTCCCCGAGAACATATGGAGCTTGTACATTCTTTTACTTTTTAAATAAAAGATCAAGCTAATTAGCTTCAGATCTGCGGATGGAAAATAATGTATAAATATATATGTTAGTTAGTTAGTTATGTATGACAAAATGTAAATGCGTTGAAGTTGAATTACCAACAAAAAGAAAAAAAAAATCATACTCCTCTATGTTCACAAGTCCAATGTCCGATTAAAATAGTTTCAATGACGGCAATGTTCAAGTAACACTCGTCCTTTTATTGTATCTTTGTAATAGTCATTTGCGCTACACATTTATATTTATTGTTTTGACTATTACATTTTGTTATAATATGCATAGTCGGCTGTGATGGCATGCATATTGCTGCTGTATTATTCTAATCTGGATCAAATACATGGGTACGCATAAATATTTTTGTACAAAACGAAACCTCAGTAGATAGCTAGGCATATTAGTCTCTCTCCCTGATCACCGATGAGGCATACGAAAGCTTAATGTTGGGGATTAATTAAGTAGGTCCTTGGATAGAAAACAAATCACAACGGAAACAGCCATTCTTGAGAGATCATACTTTATTTCTGGTTAGAAGGGTCAAATAATGATTTTTTTGTGGAGCACCAGTTTTCAAATAAAGAGAGCTTGACTTACTGTACATGCATATCTGATGCCATTCTATTTATGAAAAGTCGAGAATCGCGCATGCCCCCTTGGGTCACGAAAGTAAGTTGAATAAATGCTTTCGTTTGGTCGAGTGTGGTATGGAATTCGTTGGAACTATGTTCCTTAGTTTTCGTAATACTTTTTCGGTTTTCTAGATGTATTGAGGAAAAGTCGGGAAGAGTTATATATTCTAGAAAATCTCTCTTTGAAATAAATGTCAAATCACATTTTGTAGTTTGTATTTGTGTGAGAATATAGGGTGGGTTTGTCTTGTCCCAACTCCAGCTGTCTCTGGGCTCAAAGAGCTCACAGGTTCCACGCGTCTTAAAACCATCGCCTCTCTCGCATGTCCTAAAGCCCACCAACCATCTTCCTCTGGTTTAACCTTTTTAACTAAACCTACCCCATTCCACGGGCTCTTACCAGTCACCCTTTTTCTCTCTTTCATATATATATATATATAAATATAAACAAAAACAGAAGCAACACACACTTGTCTTTCTGTTTCTGTGGGTTGGGTCGGGTCCGACTGCGAGATCATCTGCTCCAAGATTTGTATAAACGGTTTAGCTCTCTGTCACTTCAGTCTCTACCGTTGTTATTTAATCCTCGGGTACTCTTTTTAGGTCATCTTTTTCTCTTCCATTATTCATTCCCCTGCTTTATTGTTTCCTTTTTTCAAACTAGAGAGACATGAGGAGCTCTGGAACAAACTGGAAGTTGGCTGATCATCCAAAGCTTCCAAAGGGGAAAACCATAGCAATGATTGTATTGGATGGCTGGGGTGAGGCTAACCCCGATCGCTACAACTGCATCCATGTCGCCGATACCCCTACCATGGATTCCTTCAAAAAGGTAATCTCCTGATTCTTTTACTTGCTCGATTTATCTTATCTAATTTTCCTATTATTTCCATTACCGGATCTATCATTCCACACGGAGATTGGTGGCATCTGGACTGATGCATCCGTTTTATCTAGCTGATTGTCTATTTTAATTCCCGACGCTTTTTCTTCATAGAAATTGTTGTATGCTATGACATTTCTTTACATTAACAAGACACTTGATCCACCTGGTTATATTATGAGGGCTAACGAAGTCTGCAGATATAGATGTTACTCCAACTTTATGTATTATGGCTATGCTGCTATAGAGATCTGTGATTACAGTTCTAGATCCAGAGATGTTATGCATAGCTGGGTGACATATTCAAATCCTTTTTTTGATGTTGCAGACATTCTTTTATAGTTTGACGGACTTGGTCTTGTTTCTTCTCATTCCCTTACAGGGTGCCCCTGAGAAATGGAGGTTGATTAAGGCTCATGGCACTGCTGTCGGGCTTCCAACTGAAGATGACATGGGCAATAGTGAAGTTGGTCACAATGCTCTTGGTGCTGGACGCATTTATGCTCAAGGGTCATCTCTCTTATGCCTATGATTTGCTATTTTGGATTCGCTCTCATGCTACCAAACTTTGTGATCATTACTGTTTCTTATTGATTTCTGGTGGAAAGTCATCACTAATATTTTTATTTATGCATTCTTAAATTGTTCAGTGGTGAACCACATCATTGTGGTTCCTATCAATTTACATAGTTGCCGTATATAATTTAAAGCATGATTTAAAACATTCCATGCCTTTAAAACATTGTTAATATCTTTACATGCTTTTTGTGGTAGCTGCTACGTATTGGTAATCGTTGTGCAGGGATGGCTAAAGTTTCACTATAAAGTTGTTTATTGACAATTTTTTTATAATCTATACAATGATTGACATAATATTAATCAAAAAAGATCCTCGAACTGTTCTTTACTTTCTGATTTTGAAGAATCATTCACCTTGACTCTACTATTGACATTCTCAACAACATCAAAAATTTGAAGGATTGCTTTTATGTTATGTTGTAATTTCTTTTCCATTTTGCCTTTAATCCTGTAATATCCTTATTTAAGCTTTGAACTTAACAACCCTTTGCTTCTAAGTGCAGGGCAAAGCTTGTTGATCTTGCGCTTGCCTCCGGAAAAATCTATGATGGGGAGGGATTTAAGTACATAAAGGAATGTTTTGAAACTGGAACTTTGCACCTGATTGGCTTGTTGAGTGATGGCGGAGTGCATTCCAGACTTGATCAATTGCAGGTGACTTCCTGATTCGTGATTTGATGTTTCAGTCAGAACTTCCTTCCCAAATGTATTCTTACTTCTCTCTTATCTTCTTTGTGCAGCTGTTGATAAAAGGTGCTGGTGAACGAGGTGCCAAAAGAATCCGTGTTCACATTCTCACTGATGGACGTGATGTGTTGGATGGTTCTAGTGTAGGATTTGTGCAGACTCTGGAGAATGACCTGGCAAAATTACGTGAAAAAGGTGTTGATGCACAGATTGCATCTGGTGGAGGTCGCATGTACGTTACTATGGACCGATACGAGGTATTAAAAGGCTTGCTATTATATTATTGGCCTAATTGCTTTGTATATCTTCTGGGATTATGTTTTCAAGCATCAACTTCTTGCAAATGGAACTAGTTCCTGGCATTTGTTTCCTTTTCTTGTCATTGTTGAAATGAAGTGCAATTTATGGCAGAATCCGTGGATGTATGGGAAGCATTGCTTATTATTGTTCCCGCTGACAAATTATTCTGGCATTGTTTTTCTATGTTGAGGATTGGTGGATACTGCATTAATCTCTAACGAGCATAAGTATTCAGTATATTGCTGTTTTGTGAACGGCAAATGTCAAGTATTCTAATGGGGCTTCTGTACTTCCTGGATTGGAATTTCTGTGCTTGCCTGTTGCCAATCTCTTTGAGATGAAATGGGTGACTATTCCATTTCAAACGTTGACAATTCATAATGAGCCTGTTGGCATTCTTTGCGGTCTTCTAAACAAGATATAAGACGACTTGGTGTTTCTGGTAGGGTAATAAATTTAATTTCATACCTGCTTGCTTATGAGCTCCAATGAATCTTTTACAGAATGACTGGGATGTTGTGAAAAGAGGGTGGGATGCTCAGGTTCTTGGTGAAGCTCCACATAAGTTTAAAAATGCTGTTGAGGCTGTCAAGAAACTGAGGGAAGATCCCAAGGCCAATGATCAGTACTTACCTCCTTTTGTCATTGTTGATGATAGTGGCAAGCCTGTGGGTCCAATTGTGGATGGTGATGCTGTTGTCACATTTAACTTCCGTGCAGATCGGATGGTTATGCTTGCCAAGGCACTTGAATACGAGAATTTTGACAAATTTGATCGTGTTAGGTTCCCTAAAATCCGTTATGCAGGAATGCTTCAGTATGATGGTGAATTAAAGCTTCCAAGTCATTACCTTGTGTCTCCTCCAGAGATTGAAAGAACATCTGGTGAATATTTAGTCCACAATGGTGTCCGTACATTTGCTTGCAGGTGAGTTTGCTTCATTTATATCTTGTTTGAGGCTCCTGCATGCCATTGATGGCCATTTTGTTCTTAAAAACAGTGGGATCTTGTCGATGGCCCTTGTCCATCTGTACTTTGTTGTTGGGATCACAGGCAGAATTAGGGCTTTTCAACTCTTTGGATTGACAAATGCCTTCTTGGTGCATTTGTTCTTAAAAGATCTCGTGATTGTAGTTTATGGGCCTACTTATTCTTTTCCTGCTTTTATTTCCGAAGCTATTGTTTTTCCTAATCCCAGCTTCCAAGACCTGGTTGTAAACCATACCACTGTTTTAGACTCAGCCCTGGTCATCTCAAGCATGGCAATTGTTGTATGGTTGAATGGAGTTGAACTAGAGTTGACTTCAAAGAAACATTAAAGATCTTTTAGGGGTTCAACTGGGTTGGAGTGTATGATCCTGAAGAGTTAAGCTAAGTTCTAGCTGTTTTCATTTCAATACTTCCCAATGCAACACTGAATAGTGCTTATTGATGCATTAGGCAAGGGGACCTTATTATTTTGAAATTGCAGGTTGACTAGGTAAATTTGCTTATTATTCGCCTTTAATGATGCAATTGTCTCTTAGTATGGATGGTGGCAAAGTCCAAATTTCCCATTTCACGTTATTTCGTGGACCTTATTTCTCTTGGTTTATAATCTTAGAATCTTCATCTTTTTCAACAGTGAGACTGTTAAATTTGGTCATGTTACTTTCTTCTGGAATGGTAATCGTTCTGGCTATTTCAACCCTGAAATGGAGGAGTACGTAGAAATTCCCAGCGATATTGGAATTACTTTCAATGTCCAACCAAAGATGAAGGCATTGGAGATTGCAGAAAAGGCGAGGGACGCCATTCTTAGTGGAAAATTCCACCAGGTGATTGATGCACGTTAGTAATAATTAATGTATAATTACAGCTCGTATGGAAGTGGAGATAACCTATGGTTTCCTGTTTGCATTAGGTACGTGTGAACCTACCAAATGGTGACATGGTGGGACATACAGGAGATATTGAAGCTACAGTCGTGGCATGCAAGGCTGCTGATGAAGCTGTTAAGGTATACGATGACGTTGATATGTATATACTCATCGTTTTGGTCTTTTGAGCTTCTATGAACCCATCTAGTTTCACAACTTCTTGAAGTTTCAGGTCATAAGCAGAGTGGTGCAGAAATTTATGATTTGCATTTGATGTGTGCATTGAGTATTGAGTGTTTTATTTCATTGTCTGATTTTTACATTAGGGTCGAGTAGTATGGACGTAGTTGTTTGGTGGAGGTAGTTGGTTAATACCGGGAAGGAAAGACCCATTTTATGACTTCCTTGTTACTGAATGGGAAGTAAATGTGACTGCAGATGATAATTGAAGCAATTGAGAAAGTTGGTGGAATATATGTTGTTACCGCGGACCATGGCAATGCGGAGGACATGGTGAAGAGGAACAAATCTGGCCAACCCCTTCTCGATAAAAATGGCAACATTCAGATCCTCACGTCTCACACTCTTCAACCAGTAAGTGGCTGGACAGTGTGTTGTTAATGAGAGGCTTTTCGTCATACAAATTTTCGTAGTTGGGTCCATTGCCTCAATGTTTTGTTTTCTGCGTATAGGTGCCAATAGCGATTGGAGGTCCAGGACTGGCCCGTGGCGTTCGATTCCGTAGTGATGTTCCTACGGGTGGACTTGCCAATGTGGCTGCAACCGTGATGAATCTTCATGGATTTGAGGCTCCTAGTGATTATGAGCCTACTCTCATTGAAGTCGTTGATAACTAGGATAATTCCTTTTTTTTCCAATCATAAAACCCTGGAACGAGGAAATGATTCCATTCCCGCTTTTTAGCTAGCTAGGTAATAAATTACTAGGGCAGGGCCAGGCCAGCAGGAGCTGCGAGCGGTGAGCCTGCCCTGCCCAACATTGTGGACAATGTTTTCGTGTTCTTTTTTAATGGATTTTCAAGAACAGTGTATTAAATTAATCTTAAAACTGATTGAAATAGTCGTAGCCAACTTTATTTATACGGTGTTCTTTGGATTTTTCTAATTAAAACCCGTTCTTTTACCGGGCATTAAAGCAAGTATTGTTATGTGCTTTATTTTTTAGTTGCATTTTTTTTATTTTCAATAAGTGATCCTCTAGGATTTCCCCTTTTCTAAGTTCAATAAACAATATCTGTTTGTATTACGTTCCGAGGAAAGTCTACCCGACGGTGGTAAAATTCAAATTCTGTAAATCTTTTCATTCATTCGAGTCTCTCTCTTGCCTTATTTTTAGTGAAACAATAGCATATTAGCGGGGGGAAAAAAAAAAACCTGTAGCTAACGTATGTGAAGGCCAAAAGGAGCATACTTTAGCTGGTTCCGATTTCATACTGACGCGTAGCACAGGATTGTGGGCGAAGAGAGGAGTCGCAGAAGTCGGTTAGATTAACGGGACGATACGTCGTTTGAGGTTGGCAACAGGCATAACTTCCTTTCCCTCCTAAAATAATTTTCAAATTTGAATTTCAAAAAACTCATTGCCCCACTCTGGCCTTTTTATACATAAATAATAAAACAGGAATGGAGAGAGAAATAGGATTGCGGAGAGAAGAGAATTCCGGAGGAGTGAGAAAAATGGAGAAGTATGAGAAATTGGAGAAAATTGGGGAAGGAACATATGGTAAGGTATACAAAGCGAAGGACAAGACGACTGGTACGATGGTGGCCCTCAAGAAGACGAGGCTTGAAATGGACGAGGAGGGCATCCCTCCCACCGCTCTCCGTGAGGTCTCGTTGCTTCAATTGCTGTCTCAATCTCTCTACGTCGTCCGCCTCCTCACCGTTGAGCATGTTGATGCTTCTTCCGACTTTTCTTCTACTACGGCTAATAAGGAAAACATCCATTCCAACACTTCTACTACTTCCAATAATAATAATAATAATAATACTAAGAAGAACAAGTCCAATCTCTACTTGGTTTTCGAGTACCTTGACACTGATCTGAAGAAATTCATAGATTCCCACCGAAAAGGTCCCAACCCCGGCCCTCTGTCCCCATCCCTCATCCAGAGCTTTCTCTTCCAGCTTTGCAAGGGCGTGGCTCATTGCCACAGCCACGGCGTCCTTCACCGCGATCTCAAGCCTCAGAATCTGCTACTTGATAAGGATAAGGGCATCCTCAAAATCGCCGATCTGGGACTGGGACGCTCATTCACCGTCCCTCTCAAGAGTTACACCCACGAGATTGTTACTCTCTGGTACAGGGCTCCCGAGGTCTTGCTTGGTTCCACCCATTATTCTACCGCCGTCGATATCTGGTCTGTTGGTTGCATCTTTGGTAACTCCTCCAACCCAACTGCTGCTGCATAAATAATTTAATTGTTTCCTATTCCCCGGCATCTGCAGTTTCTTTTTCTATACAACTCTTCCACTTAATCGAACGCTTACTAGAGTTTTGTGCTAAAATTTTCATAGCTGAAATGGTCAGAAGGCAAGCTCTCTTCCCTGGCGACTCCGAGTTTCAGCAGTTGCTTCATATTTTCAGGTAGTCAATTAATTCCAGTTGTTAATTTCGTTAGCTTGTCCACACTACTCTGCTCGCTTAGCTGTATGTATGACTATACGCATATATAATAATATTCTCCAAAGTATTTGTTTTGGATCTACATTCTATTATCAATCATTAGCTTATACGCCTTGCATACACTCCCTATTTGCGCAAGGTTGCTGGGAACACCAACCGAACAGCACTGGCCAGGAGTAACTTCTTTGAGGGATTGGCATGTCTACCCACAATGGGAGCCTCAACTCTTGGCCCGCGCTGTTCCTTCTCTTGGGCCTGATGGTGTGGATCTTTTGTCGGTACGTATCTTTTCGTCTTGCTACGTCTCCTTGTTTTCTCCAATTACTGCAAGATGTATGGTACAAGTAAATTGAAAGAGTTGGACACAAGAATTGGGAATTTCTGGAGTAGTAAGAATACAGGGAAGAAAGAAGAGGGATAATAGACAGAGAGAGTTAGATTTTTCTCTTTCCCTTTGCAATGAATAATAATGACTAGTTCAGTGATTTCCCAAAAAAAAAAAAATGACTAGTTCAGTCTTTATTCGTACCTTACAACCAGTCAATTAATCAATCAATGTCATTTATAATGGTAATGAAAAGCTATATAAAACTATATCAGGATGAGGTAGGGAAAGGACTTACCAACGCCTTCTCTTCAAAGTCGTTATTTAGTCAAAGCTGATGTTACAGTAAAAATTCCGTAGTGTCGCTTTCATCAAGTAACCCTTTTTTGACGTTTAATCTCTTCGTTCTTCAACGACCTTGTTTACAAGGTTAATGCCCAGTTCTATTTAATCTTTTCTAATCTTGTTTTATTAAATTTTATCTATAAATTTATATAAAATTTATATAAATGTGTGGATGAGATTTAATAAAACATAATAAAAATATCATAACTAATACATGAGATTTGATCCATGCTAAGATATGTCTTGCAAATCATATTATTCCCATGTAACTTCTTACTCTTCATTATCTGGCCACTGTATTAATATTTGCACTGCTGCTAGGTTCTTTCTCTTGTGCTAATCTTTGATCTAAAACATCAATTGCAACTTTAGACATTGCCGTCAATGCATCTGCTGAAGTGATAGAATCTGATCGTCATTGTTCACATACTTACCAGAGTTAAAATACGTTTAAGGTAGGGTGAATGAGATGATGGAAGAACTTCTAGCTTGTAAACCAATTTACCAATTTGAACAATTATTTTGAAAGGACCAACGAAAAGTCTGATACTTACATACTTCTTTTCTAAGAACACTATGTTGTTTGTAGGGCCTATCTCCTATAAAATATTTCTTATTAATTTTCCTCTTGTCAGCCACTTGTTTCATTCTTTGTTGAGCTCTATGCATTTGGAACTGAATTAGTTGCAAAGCTTTTTCCCTACCGACTAATGCTTGATCCTACTGTTAGCAATTTTGAATCACCTGCAACATATGAAATGTGCAATAGTGGAGTACAGCCATATAATACTTTGGATGGGAGTGTTGAATTGTTGAATGAAAGGGAGAATTATGTCACCATTTAGAAAGCTAACAATTGTGTTATTGATGATAGTTACTAACCATGCATCAGAAGATGAGTCTTAAAGAGTTTGAATCAACACCTGTATCCGACCATCTTTCTTAGGATGATAGCAGATATTTGTGAATCTGACCATCTTTCTTAGGATGATAGTAGATATTTGTGAAGTTAACTTGCATCGTAAGACTTGATTTTTGTCAGCCATAGTCGAGTATTTGCACTGGCCCACGGATAGGCTCTGGATACCAAATAATACAATTGAATTGTAGGAACTAGAATCTAGAATTGGGCATTTATGGAAAACTTGTAACAAGGATAATAAGAAGAGAGAATGATAGAGGAAGTTTGGTTTGTTTCAGTTGATTTCTCCTTCATCGTTGCAGCGACTTTTTACAACTAGTTTAATCTTTATTATTACCTGACAATCAACCCCTCAATCCTTGTTACGTGTACTGAAAAGCTAAAAAAATTATACAGGAGATGTCGGGGAAGGATTTAGTTAGCAATGTCTTCCTTTGATGTCGTTTTATTTAGTGGAGCAAATGTTGAAATACTGCTACGTGCTGTTGCTTCCATTCACCAATACTTCTTCAGTATCTAGAATTCTGGACCATATTTCTCTTCCTTTCTACTTGACTTGAATTTCACTGTAGGATTTTGAGAATAGTGATTCTGTTGGTACCTCTATATGATGGTAGGTAGCTAAGATACGTAATGCCATATTTTGACCAAAGCATCGGGAATTCTCACCTGTGCTCAACTCAAAGTAAACTAAATATCAACATGACTGCTTTATTTTGCTGCCATAAAACATAGGCTTGGAATTAACTTAAGATATACAAGTTTAACATGATCATTTACATTTTTCAGTATGTGCCTAAGGCGGTAAGCCAACTTTCTGCTCCTACTTTCTAGGTTGAATAATATTGTCCCTGTTTGCCCTTACTTGTACAAAGTGATTATTCAAAATTGGGTTAACAACTTTTTGTGTTTGGGATACCTGCAGAAGATGCTTAAGTATGATCCAGCTGAACGAATCTCAGCCAAGGCAGCTCTTGATCATCCCTATTTCGACACCCTTGACAAATCCCAGTACTGATTCCATTTCTCCTACATTTGAATCTTGTCTTATTTTTCTGAATGCACCGAGACTGAAATATATAAGATGTTTTGTTCATCAACTTGGTGATTAAATACGTATATTGTGAATCCTTTTCGTTTACATTCACAATTTTAAAAAGTGCCTGTGAATGAAATTAAACAATACGCTAAAAAGCTAAGGGCACGAGGCCCTGATATGTAGAAAATTTTGGAGTGGATGGTAATGTTCTTTTATTCTCACTGTACAACTAACTTTTAATTCCTCCAATAGTCATTTATTCCGAAAGACCTCACAAGTTGTATGAGCAACTGCTCAAAATTCTACTTCTACTCTACTCCTAGCTACCACATATTTGCTGTCACATAAAATTAAATTTTGACAAGAAAAAGTTAATCAAAAATTGATCTTCATTGGCATGTTGCTCAATTAATAGTTTAAGGTTTAGGGCTTGAAATGTGCCTATGTATCTGTTGCTAACAATAGTAGATATGGCGGTTAAGGGATTTAGGGTCTAGTTAGGATTAATTTAGGAATAGAAGGAAGAAAAGTTATAGAAAGCGAAGAATCCATTTTGGTATTCATTATTGACTCTAACTGAATTAACGATTCCTGTTGCCATTAGATACAACCCATTATAATCACTGTATTGCTATGTCAACAGTTAAGCATTAAAACAATTACAATTTTTTTTTTTTTGTTTTGGATAAATCAAAAGAATTACAATTAGATGGCAGCGTATAACCCTTTTTTAATGCTACAAATTAAGGCTTGATTTGAAAAATGGTGATGATTTTACTGTAAAATGATTAAGTACATATGTATTTAAGATTATTGTTTTAGTAAATAGTGAAATGTAAAAATAAGTGTTTGGTAAATACTTTTGAGATTGTTAAAAAAAATTAAAATGATTAAAAAATTCATTACTTTAATAAACTATTAATTATTGTATAAATAATATAAAAATATATTATTAATAATATAAATTTAAAATTATAAATAATAACATATTAAATTAAAAATATAAATAAAACAAATTTAGCATATAAATTTAAAATTATAAATAATAAAATATTTAATTAAAAATATAAATAAAATAAATTTAGCATATAAAATATTTCATAAAAATATATTATTAATCATATTAATTAAAAGTATGATAGAAAATAATATTTATAATTAAGATTATTAATAAAAAGTAAAATTTTAACTACACTTTTCTCCAATTTTTGGATTATTATATTAATTACAATATAGTTAAAAAATAGAATTAAATATTAATAAATTTATTTATTATCTATACATTCATATATCATTATATTAATTACCATAAACATGTAAAAACTGCAGTGAATAAGTACTTACATCCACTACACCGTAAATTCAAATACAACCCAATACACCCTTGTATAGGCCAAACGCATTTTCCAGCTAAAGTAGTTAACCCATGTTCACGCTGACACATAGAAAATAACTTCCAGACTTGTAAAAACGAAAATATCTTTAAGAAACTCATTTTCTGTTTCATTTCTGAGCTTCGTCATCATCTGAAACCATCCAGTAGAAGATACCTCAGTTTCTATTGTTCCAGTTTAATCTTTTCGAAACCAAAAGTTCCCTTGTTTCAGTTAGATCAGGTAGAGTTGAAGGTACTCATTGCCATGCAGAGAAGTATTTCACGTTTGAGCCAAATGTACGGTGAAGCATTACTCAAGGGTAAAGCCTTCAAGTTAACAGTGAATGTTGGCAGCAATGCAAGCCAGTCAACCATGGTAGGGTAAGCAAAAGATCGCATGAACAAGTTTCCACCAGAAGAAATTCCATTTCTCTATCATCTCCATAAACAAAAAATTTGAATTTCCCGGAAGTAGTTTCTCACCTGAAATGTAAACAGCCACATTCCTGGGAACAAGGCAACCAGCCTCATATATGACATAGATGGTCAATTTCAAGGGCTAGTAAAGCCTGCATTTGTTTGTTCCGACACAGACTCCGCACTCATCCGCATTTCCTGCTATATGGGATAGACAATGTGTGATCCTATCATTGACAACATCCTACAATATCAACCAACTGAATTCAGCGTTGAAAGGCAAGCAGCATTGTGAAACTAATTTCGTGATCACATTGTATATAATATGCAACGCATAAATCACATACCACAAGTAGCTCGTGTAAGCCAAGTGGTGCAGTAATGAGATAAGGGACTCCAGGGTGCTCCTTGGCAGCTTCCGCGGTTAAGAAAGGAATATCCTTTCATATAACAAATAGAAAACTTTTAGTTGACTTGTTATGGGGACAGAGTTTATCTTCTTTGACTTCCTTCATTCTCTTTAAAGGTAAAATTTGAGTAGGCTTGAAGTAAAATGAAACTCAAAATAGACTTTGGGAATCGAATTAAACAATTGAAAAATTTTGAAGGAGTAACTTAAGAGTACTATTCCAACAAACAATGACCTACTTGGTGCCAATGCCTCCCGGGGAAGAGGAAAAATGGGCTAACAAGTACACGATTCGCCCCTTTTTCCACACATAAATTGAATGCATCTCTTATCGAAGGTTCTGCCAACTCCTAGTCACATATGATAGACAAAAGTTTGTAGCTCTCACTTATGGGTTAAAGGAAACAGCCAAAAAAAAAAAAAAAAAAAGATAGAGATGACACGCACCATATGAGCAGGCTCTACAATTGAGTAGCCGGTTTTATCTCTGAACATGGCCACGAACTCATCTGCCACTCCACAAAATTCACAAAACCCATAAACCGAAAAAACTACATACCAAACCAAAACAAACAAAGTTGCAGTCTCTAATTAGCTCACTCAGCATAAGATTGGATTCTCTACGCCTCGACCCATGGTCAACAATGATGACACCATCGTTGTCACAAACCCTTGCTGGGTTCTTTGTAATTCCACCATTCCCAGAGGCTGAGCACAATATAGTGGATAGACAATTGTTCTTTGAAGACCCTTTGTAAAATTTGGAGAAATTGGAGGGTTTCGTTCCATTTTTTCTCAAGGGAAGACTGTAATTGCATCAGAGAGAACAGTAATCAGAGAAAGACAGAGAAACGTTGAGGCTAAGATTAAATATGTATTACCTTGACAGAGTAGTTTGAGCTGGGACAGGCAAGGACTGTGAAGGCATTTGTTAAAGCTAATGGGGAGCGCTAAAGGGACGGGTGAGGGAGGAGAATGGAGAATTCGTATTTGCGGTGATTCTAAGTTAAGGAAATGGATTCAGAAGCTTCTAATTGAGTTGATAACTCTCTAGGCATCAATTTATTTTCAGACGGACACAGAGACAGAGATTGAACTAAACCCTCTTCAAAATACTCTCTTTCACTTTATCTGCAAAAATCGCGAGCTCCACTTTACACACAAACACACAGACAAAAGAAAGAATAACCAAACAAATGGAGAGAAAAAGGGAAAAGAAAAATTGGTAGAGAAAAGGACGAAACAAGTGAAACCCACTGGTAAATTTAGAATCTTGATGGGAACATGAAAGCAAACAAGGCTAAATTACTCACAAAAGTTTTAAGTAAAAAAATATGAAATTGTTAAAATATTAAACATAAAAATATATCCTTTGCCAGAAATTGAAAGATACGTGTCCATGCGATATAGTTCAAGTTCAATTATATGACAGAAATGGAACCACCCTCTCCAGAAAAGAAATGAAGTGACAAACCTTTGAAACAGCAGTAATTTCACTGTACCCAAAGATCTGGAGAAGAAAGAACGGAGTGGTTTCCGTTGAAAGGAAGAGAAGGTCCGTGAGTGTGAAGTAGACTACACAAGAACAAGATGTTACTTTACGGTCGCGAGACGAATAGGGAAAATCAGAGAGAAGAGTACATAGTGAAAAAACCTAAGCTTTCGTTTTTCTTAGATTTATTTTATGTCTTGAAGAGGAGATGAGAAGAGAACATTATAGAACCTGTTCACGGTTCGCGCGTTTGTTAGTTGGTAGTCAAACCCATCAAATTTTTTCTTTTTTTTTACCTAATTTTAATTATATATTTATGTAAAATTTATATAAATATATAAATAAAATTTAATAAAAATACTATAATTAAAAACAAAAGATATACTCCCGTAGTCAAAAGCATTCGATTAAATCTTTAACATAACAGTCATTTATATGTTTAATAAGTTATTTACAAAATTCAAATAAATAAAATTTAACTAATTAAAATTATCTTAAAATGTTTTAACAAATAAGAGCATATTTTTTATTAAAGAAAGAATTTTTAATTTCGAATCTAAAAATTGTGATTAAATAAAAATATGTACAAAAAGATATATTATGAGTTGAAGGGAAGTTTAGTCTTACCTTTTTTCTTTAATTTATTGGCGAGACACAGTTTATAAATTACTGTATAATTTATACGTAGATGGATAGTTTGTCTTTTGACTAGAAGCTTTTCAGGTCTCTACATGCATGAAAAATGCTTTAAATGATAAGAAATCATATTTTGTATTGTCTCAGTTATATATATATATTATTTGGAGAAGCGTGCATAACGGAACAGTCCATTCTTTCAATTTTAAATTAATCATTTTTAATTTTTTAATTTCATATTTAAACTTTTAAAATTTTTAACTACTTAAGGCTTTATTTAATTGAGAGGCTAGTAATAAAATAGAACATAACACACTTCTATTATTTAGTTAAAGATTTCATAATAGAATAGAACGGAATAGAAGGAACATAACACACTTTCATCGTTTGGTTGAAGATTTCATAATAGAATAGAACGGAATGGGATAGAAGCAGAGAGCTTTATGTTACGTTCCATTCTATCCCAAACGGTTAAAATAAGAAACCTCCGATTTGAGAAGTTTAGAATAGAACGTAAACTAATAAATACATACTATTTAATATACCCTCAATATTTTTTTTAATACCAATTATTTCTTCTAATTTTAACCTCCTTTTTTTCAAACTCATTTATTACAATCTACAAGCTTATCACCATGACTAATATTTTTATATTATTAATAAAAACTGTATATAATTAACAAATAATAAATAATTATTCATAAAAATAGAAAATATATAAAAAAATTATTACATAAATGTTTGCATATATTTTTATATAAATAAAAATATAAAAAAATTTAAATATAAATCACACATAATAGAATAAAATTTATTAAATACTTAATAATAATATTTTTATATAATTAATAATAAATTATATAATTAATAATAAAATAATAAAATTTTATTAAAATTTTATTTTTTAAATAAAAATATATAAAAAACAAGTCACAATCGTGACTTTTTAATTAGACATGATTTCTATTTTAAAATATTAATGTTAAATCTCTTGCAACAATTATTTTAATATTAGGAATATAATAGTCAATTATACATCACATTCCATTACGTCTATCTTCCAAACAATAATTCACTACATTACATTATGAGCCCTTCTATCCCTCCCAAATAACTTTTCACTATGTTTGTTTCATCCCATTATAAATCTTTCTGTTCTATTCCGTTCTATTTCATCCAATTAATTAACATCCAACTAAAAAAGTCCTAAAAAAGCCATTCTATAGCCTCGAACAATATTCTCGTGCCTGATTTTAGAGAATGTGTACAGCGTACTAGAGTTCAACCTCAGAGGATGTCAATCAGACCACTATTTTACTCGGTTCCTATAATCGCCCATGTGGGATGACATTATACCCACTAGATGTAATTTAGGTGAGATTGCTGAGCTAAATACCCTTTTACAACAACAATTCAGAGACAACAGTGTGGTCTTCTACAATAATTTCTTGAAAATTCAGAACCAATCTTTTAATGTAGTCAAAACAAAACAGTAATACAAACAAATGATACATGGCATTTGATGCATTCTTAAAAAATTTCAATGCTTTAACAGAATTACCTCCCTTCTCTCCACAACTCTCAACCCTGGGTAGATTAGGGCACCCCAAATGCAAATCTACAAATTGCTACACAGACCTAAGATAAATGACAGCATCGGTCTGGAAGCAACATAATGATACACAAATCATCACAAGTCAACCAATTTGCAACATGAAAGCATGGTGGAATATCTCTAACACTACTAACTTACAGATGTGTAACCTGCTCCTTAGTTGGACCATACATGAACCAGACCATGCCTATTGCCAGTGTAAATCTCATTCCGCTCTTCATCATAGAAAAGGGCAGTTATATCTTCTAAAGCCTCCACAACTGTACTTCTTATCATAGAATGAGTCTGCTTTAAACCGGTAGAACTGCTGCTACACTCATCACCCTTGCGACTGCCATTTGTGGCATTTATCTTAGCCAAGCATTTTCCTGTCAAGATATTACTAACATTGATTGATCCAGCTGCATCAAAAGCAAATAATAAGATTAGGAACTCCCACTATAAATCTACTACATAACACTGAATGCAATGTTCGGTTCAATTTGACACATAACCTCGATTCTTAAAAAGAACAAACCCCACTCCTTTCTAAAACCTCCACGAGGAGGCCCAAAAAGGATTAAAACAGCATCAATTTTCATCAGTTGTGCCATTCAGCCAATTGTCAAAAATAGATCTGGCTTCCTTTCTTGTCCACATATGATATCAAAATGTCCTCAGCCCTCTATGTAGCAACCAGTAAGACAAAAGATAAAATCCTGACTTTAGCTACATTTATAAAATAAATTAACGGATTGATAGTCCCACCCTCGCCAATAAAGTATCGTAGAATATCTGATTCTGAATTATACAACCAACTATGGCTGCCGAATGCCTATGGCAGCAACCTTTTTGGGTTTGCCACACTTACAAGTTTTATATTTTCTAAAAAGGGCATAACATAGGACATTTTTAGAATCCGAAAATTTTGCAGCCTACCAAACTTTCAGGTACATCTTGTACCACAAGATGAGCTAACATAGTTATTATTGCTTTTAGTTCATTAATTACAATATCCAACAGATAACATCTGTAAATTGTTACACAGCGAAAGTTGAGCATTATCAAAATTTTTTATGAGAAGGATGTAGAATGATTACCAGTTCCTTCCATCCACTGGTCATCAGACTCAGCCTTGCAGTAAGAGATTATAAGGTCCTGATCACTTGTTATATATATGTTATTTGTGTTACAGTCAGGATGCCATAGTAGGTGATCCTCGAATGATGTCACAAGCTCTCCGCGAAAATTCCAAACAGCAACAGTCCTATTTCTGAATGTTAAGAATAGCTGGTTTTCATACAGAAATATAAACGCTGAGGGAGTCATGAATTCTGTTTTGCTAACTTCCATCAACTCAGCATTTCGAACCTGTAGGCAGCAGCCTGCAGTTATTTTGCTGAAGAAAGTGAATAGTGCAGGCGAAAAACCAAAAGAGATAGAAAGAACATACATCAAGAATCTGAAGATTCTCATTTTCCTGCTTGACAAGAAGTTTTTCATTGAATTGTTCAATGAAGTCAACCTTTTTATTCCGATGAAGGAGATGGTTGAATGCTTTGAGAACTGTGCCGTCTTCTATGGACAAAATTTTAAGAGGAACATGGCCACTTGCTCTATTGAAAATCAATAGCATGATGCCTGGACTGTAGCCAATAGAATTAATAATAAAAACATAAGAGCAGTTATACAACAGATTGAAAATATTTATAAAAAAAAAGAGACAAGATATGAGATATATTTCAGGACTCAAACAAGCTTTTTAATAGTTGTCACTTGCCTTACACATCATTTCATGACAAATAGACTTCATGCAACCATCTCTAGTTGAACCACTAACACTACCAACAACAACAATTAACCTAGTTACTAAAACTACCATTCACAAGCACACATTATCACGTACACTGTGTGGTTGAGCGAGAGAGCGAGAGAAGGTACCTAATCTTGATCTCTTGTACGTGTTTGTCCGAAATAGAGTACAGCATTGTATAGTTTTTGAGATCAAAAACCTTGTAGATGCTGAAAATAAACACAAAATATTTAGAAATGATAATCAGAATGTATTTGGAAACAAATAGGAAATGAATTGTAAATGCACCTGTCTTGTGCGGAATAGGTCAGAACCTTTCCATTAACATCATCAAACTCTACAAACCCTGGCCACTTCAAGGACTCAGATTCAAAAAGGGCAAAACCTGCATCTGGTTTGCCCCTTCGGATGTACCTAACCATTTAAAGTGAAGTTAAGCATTTCATAACATGCAAGACTTAAGACAAAGAGAAAGACCACACAAACAAGAAGATGTCAACGCACTCGATCCTTGTTGATCTACATTTCAAGGAGCTGAAACTGTCTGAAGCATAAACTGAAACTGTGATAAGTGAATCGTTGTTTTTGTTGTAGAAGAGGCTACGAATTACTTCATCAGGACTTACATTGAGAAAACATATCCTCTGGTTTGTCTCTGTAAGTAAAACAATCAGTGTGTAAACACATGTACAATGGTTTCAACTCATTAGGAAAAGCACACGAAATAAAAAAGTGAAGTCGGTGAGTGAAAATGTTGCAGTTCTGACATCAATTATACCTCTGCTAAAAGCTGCGCAAACACCAGAATGTGCAAGAGCAAATACAATGTCACGTGCAGCTACAATTTCAATGACTTTCGTTCTCTTCATCAAAAACGGTAGCACTACTGAACAGTGGCCCTTGGGATCATGAGTATCGTATTCTTCCTAAAAAGGAAAAACAAGAAAAATCAATGGCTTTTCTTCATTTCCATCTAAATTACATAACTATTAAGTCCCATATAAAGGCGGAAAAAGAGAGAAAAGAAAGATTCAAGGTGAATTGGTCGAGATCTTAAAAATGAAGAAAAAAACAAACAATTGAGTAGTTTCACAGTATGCTCGAACGTATGAATGGGCTGAAATAGTCGAGAAAAAAATTAGAAATTAACTGAATAAAAACCAAGGTAATGATAGTTTTGAAGGTATTCATGGAGTAATAATTGAACAAAAGAAACAAGAAGTACCATCAAACGCATGTTGCGAAACCTCTCTTGGGCATTGCTCATACTGAAAGCACGATCCCTCTTGGTGCAAATCTCGCGTCTCTGAAGCTTCTTAACGGTGTTTACGAACCCATCTACACGAGGCCTTTTCTTCGCCACGATCCTCCTTCCGGAGCATGGCCTAGGGTTCGCCGATATCCTCCTTCCTTCCATTACCATCTTTTAATTATGAAACTGAAATTCGGCTGCCTTTTCCTCCTTCTCTTCAAACAGCAGCAACCCAAGTAAGTCCCAAAGAAAATAAAAAAGGAATTCAAGCTTAGTTACTGTGTCAGTAACTAACAAGAGAAAGGAGAACAGCACAAAGGGGTGTCTTCGTCTTGATTACTCCCTCTGGGGCTTAGAGTTTGAATAATAAATTGCTGATTTGCAATGCAGCCAAGCCCTAAACCCCAATCCCAATCCCTAGTTGATGAAAAGAAGAGCAAGCGTCTGGAGTCTGTGGTGTTGTGTTCGAAGGAGAAAAGGACAGCGAGGGAGACAGAGGCGTACATCCGTCCGACGTCGTCCCATGTGGTCTAATGTTGACTCTCTAAAGTCTAAACCCAGTACTAGGTAGTTGTAATAGTATTATTAGAAACGAACTATCTGTATTACCAACATTAATCTATTCATATCCCTTATTAATTGTTTGTGTTAAACATTTTCTCTTCTTTATTTTCATTGCAGAACAATAATACATAAGCATATGGATGTTGGTAAGGTTTTATTGATTTGTAGTAGTTATCATCGTCAAAAAAAAAAAATTTATTTTAAAATTTTTTATTTTTATTATTTATAATATCAATAATCACTTATATATTATTAACCACATACTTTTTTTAAATAAAAAATAAAGCATGTAATAATTCCATGTGATCTGGGTATTTTATTTTAATTCTCTAATCTTTAACTTTTAAAAAATTATCATAATTTTAATTTTTAATATTATTTCACAAAAAATATGTAATTAAAAAGTTGACTAAAGTTAATTAAATGTGACTCAAAATTAGTAATTTAAAATAATTATAATAAATTGATACATGTATAAAATTTATGGCAATTGTATTTTATTATTTTTAAGTAAAAATATAAAATAAAAATTTTCTTTTAATTAAGACTTAAAAAAGACAATAATTTAACCTATATAACAAGTTGTATCTGTTACTCAATAAAATATATACGATGGAGTGAAATATATATCTTTTAAATTTAAAGCGGATATTATATTCCCAGAGTTAGAAAAACTTATATACAATTCTTTACAAGGATATCAAAATAAAATTTTACAACAATAACTACACTTTTAAATCAGTACACCTGATAATTACAAAAAATTAATTAGATCATTCACATCAGTCTAATTTCCTGGTTGATATTGTCTTAATTCCCTTTCGTTAACGTAGTCTCTCTAATCAAGTTAACTATTGTCTTCGCAAGCTCATATTTATGTTGCTATTCATTCTTATAGATTCGCCTACTCCTCTCACTCTATATATAATAAATCGCCACACATCTTAATAATGAGATTATCTCTTTGCCCTGATTTGAAATACTGCCGGATAACGTTCAACGCTTCATTCAATTGAAAGGAAAAAATTGAGATTATAATCGTATTCAAAATCTGCTCCACACTATTTTGGTATATTCATATTTAAAAAAACAAATAATTTATACCCTTGTTTATATGTTTACATAGAATGCAAAGGGGCCAAAACTTTCAAAATATCAATTCTTCGTTCGCAACTTATTCTTGATATGTTTCATATGGTTTAAAATTATATAATAATTAATATATTATGCTTCGCATATTATTTAAAATATTTTAAATAATATTTATATGCATAAATAATTTTTATTACAAAGTAAAATATAGTTAAAATTAAAAGTGCTTTTTATTTTTATGTTGCCAAACAATCTATTATATGAAGTTCTTTCAAAAAAGCTCCTTTTTAAATTATAGCCAAACAGTTAACTTGCTTCTTAAAAAAGCTCTACTAACAAAAATTTTACTGATATAAGTTTATCTAAACAAGCATGTAGTATTTCTAATTAAGTTAATTATTGTCCTGCAAGCTCATACTTCTGTTGCTCTTCATTTTTCTAAATTTATCTATTCCTCTCCCTCCGTATGTAATAATTTGCCGTCGGAAATGACGTCTTAATGATTAGACTATCTCTTTAACCTGATTCAGATTAGCACAAGATCATGTTCAATGCTTCATTCAATTGAAAGGAAAGCATTGGGATTATAATCATGTTTAAAATTCTACTCTATGTCTCTACACTCTTTCGGTATATTCACATACAAATAAAGCAAATAATTTCTACTCTCGTTTACATAAAATGTAAAGGGGTCAAAATTTTCGAACTATCAATTTTTCGTTCTCAACTTATTCTTAATAATTAATCACAAAAAAATAGCAAATTTTGGACTTAATACTTGCTATGACACTAAATCACCCCACGGAATTGCTTCCAAAGGTGCCCACTCTATGTTGTGAGCAGATTGGTTCGGGAACACATCACTATTATGAGCAGCCTATATTACCGTATCAAACCTATTACTGATTTGTAGTCCCGCGACATAACTGTAGGTGAAAAATAGAAATATATTTTAAAAGAAGAAAGCAGTTGAATTCAAAAATAGAAAAGTAACCTTTACTAAATTTGATTAGAGTTTGGAACATTGGGCACTACTCCTCGTCCTTTACGTCTACTTGGGTCCTAAATTTTAAAAGTATGCATACACGTGGTTAACGTTATATGTATATATTTAACGGAAACGGAAACGGTCATTGTGATGGATGGGTGTTGGTCAAAGCTGGAAACGCGCTTTGTCCCACAAATGACCTTAAATGTCGTATCAGAAAATAGAGATTCATTCTTATTATTATTCTCTTCTTCCTCCTCCTCACCCCCTCCGGTAGTTGCTCATGATAATGGAAGTTGCTGATCATGCACCCTCCACTACTGCTCCTAAGAAATCCTCCTCCTTTCGCCTCCGTAGCCCCAGCCTCAACTCCCTCCGTCTCCGCCGCACCTTCGACCTCTTCGACAAGAATGGCGATGGCACCATCACCATCCACGACCTCAGCCAAGCCCTCTCCGTCTTAGGTCTCGATGCCGACTTCTCCGAGCTCGAGTCCACCATCAAGTCCCACATCAGGCCTGGCAAAGACGGCCTTGAGTTCGAAGACTTCGTGTCCTTACATCAGTCATTGGACAATGCCTTCTTCGGGGACCTGTTGTTGGAGGGTGAAGGAGACGATGATCAGCATCAGGAGGAGGAAGCTGATCTCTCCGAGGCCTTCAAGGTGTTCGACGAGGACGGCGATGGTTACATATCTGCGCATGAGCTACAAGTTGTGTTGAAGAAGCTGGGATTGCCTGAAGCCAAAGAAATCGATAGAGTTCAGCAGATGATCGTCTCCGTCGACCGTAATCACGACGGCCGTGTTGATTTCTTCGAATTTAAGGACATGATGCGCCGTAGTCTTCTCGTTCGCTCTTCTTGATCATCTCTTTTGGTCTATCTCTATATCTTCTGTTTCCAATTCGTTTTCTCTTCTTCTTTATGCAAATGTTGCTTGTAAACTTTCCTTCACTATTAAACTATATCAAACCTCACAGGTTTTTTTTCACTCTGTTCTCCAAAACCTCTATCTTTTGAGTGAATCAAGCTCCCACTTGATAAATAAGATCAAGTTGTTTAAGATACGCTGAATCGAACATGATTACATGAACAATAACCTAATTATAATACAGACAAAATGTTGCTGAATTTATGCTTCATTTCATCACATGTTACTTGCAGGATTCCAGGATTTCTTCAAACTCGAAACCTGTTTACCTTTCTGCTTAATATATTCATAATCTGTATCTATATACAAACAAAAACACAGAATTGGAATGGTCAACCAATTCATTATGAAAGGAAACAATCCATAAGTTAGGGGATTACATTCTCTCTCGCTTTGTTAGAAGTTTCTTTCACGGCGGTTCTCTAGAGACCAACCAAATAGGTGAGGTCAAAGCCGTCCCTGTCAGTTATAGAAGTTTCAGAGCAGGAAGGTGAATACTTGTGATAGTTTTGGAGTCTATCGAGAACCAAGTATACGAAACTCCGGAGGAAAAATAGGTGAATATATGCACGTGTGTTCCCAAAAAAAAGTCCAAATCGACAACTTCAAACAGTGACCAACCTTGGTCTAACGTTGGACCATGACTAGCTATAAATTTTTAGATAAATAGGTATACTTCTTGATTGGGGTATCAACCACGCTTCATCTTCTTATCACTCCAACAACTTCAATCTCATATCGAATCTAAATGACACCATCAGGCTTGATCCTTCTTGTTGATCAAATATATAGCAGAAGCAACCAAGCGTTTCTTTGAAGAGATGAGTGTGTCGTTGATGAGGAGGAGTAGTAGCTGTATCGACATCAACACCTCACAGTTGCTTGTATTGACCGACGTTGACGAAGACTACGACGGATCAAGCAGCGATGACGGTGACTCATATATCGAAATAGCTATTGGAAACAAACCTGTTCTTGAAGAGAATCATGATATGGATGAAGGTGAGGAAGCTATGGAGCTTCCTTTATCTTTCTCATCAAGCAGAGTTCCTTTTTCCCAGATCATATTATCCACCGAAACCGATTCTTTCACAACCTCCACCACACCTACATCATCAGCAGCAGCAGCAACAACATGCGCTGCGAAGTCCTGCAACACTACTTCTCTCACACCTGAAGATGATGAACTGGATCCTTCTTATAGAATCCAAGAGTGCAGTAATCTAAAACCAAAGTTACTCCAGTTCCCCGCTATTAGTCGTCTCTTCAAAATATTCACGTCCAACTTGAAGGTATCTAACAGTTCATCAGACATCAAACTTACCAATCACCTGGTGGTCAGGTGTATCGATAAAGGAAAACGAGAGGAGGACTCCAACATAAAGACAAGGACGAACAGTGGCAGCTTGATGACTAAATTACTGATCGGGTTCCGAGCTCTGAAGTTAGGAAGAGTGGTTACTTACATGGTGAAGCCAAATCCAGTTGCAGGCAAGAGTAACAGAGAGGAAAGAAAACCTGATGGGGCATATCGAAGATTTATGAAACCATTTGACAAGCGGCTGATAGGAAGAGCTGGTAAGAGATCAGTGGAGATGAACTTGGGAGGCATAAGATGGGTTTTGGGAGGCATGAGTGTGACGAAGGTCCAAAGCTACCCAAGTCCGAACGGGTCCTCTCCAACTACCAAAGCTGTTCCTACTCATACGAGTGATAATTCAGTTCAGGCAGCTATCGCACATTGTAAGAGATCATACCACATGACTCCCTGAAGTTAGGAGAACAGGGAGATTATGTCGTGCCTTTTACTTACCTCAATGTCCTTTTGTTCACATTTCAATTTGGTTAGAAATGAAAATTGGATTAAAATAAGTTTTAGTAGGCTTGGAGTCTTACTTTTAAATGGGCTTATATAAGTGGATCCAATTCTAAATAAACTTAGCACTCCCCATAAAGTAAGTTTAAATTAAACTCAGCATAAGACCAAATTTAATTGAGTTTGGAGTAAATTTGAAAAGCTTAAATCCATTTGTTATATCAAACTTTTTATTTTAAATTGATAAAACATATAAATTATTCTAAATTAGATTTAATCCAACTTCAAATTAAGTATCCATATGCCTTAAGTTTCTTTTAGTTGGATTTTATTATTTAATTTTAAATCAATCTCTTTAGGTGAAGAAGACATCAATTTAAATAGGGATTAGATTACCTGTTACCATTACTCTATTATATGAAAATCTAACTATTTAATAAATGAGGCCTATAAAATGGATAGGATGACTCAAGAATAGAGTTGTGTTGTTCCATTGAAATAGGGCTCTTGGACCCCATCAAATCCTCTGTTCCAAACCTATTATATTAAATCTCATTTATATATTTATGTGAGATTCACGTAAATATGTGGATGAGATTCAATAGAATATGATATGAACACTATAAGTGATACAGGAGATCTTTTATAGCTCTTGGATTGTATGTTAGTTAGGCTTAGTTTGGGGGAATGAATGACTAAAAAACTCATTGATTTAATAAACTATTAATTATTGTATAAATAATTAAAAATATATTATTAGTCATATAAATTTAAAATTATAAATAATAAAATATTAAATTAAAATAAGAAAATAAAAATAAAATAAATTTATTAAATAAAATATTTCATAAAAATATATTATTAATCATATTAATTAAGAGTATAATGGAAAATAATACTTGTAATGAAGGTTATTAATAAAAAGTAAAATTTCTACCACAGAAGCAGTTTCCTATTGCAACTCTGTTTTTGTTTATTGATTTTTGCGATAATAATGTACTTTTCTCTTACCTCTATTTGTTAACTGCATATTCAAATATATGATTACTTTTAAAAATTGTACTATCACAGCACTTATCCAAACGCAACTTTAGTCGATTCTAGAATTGGTATAATCTGGTATCATTTTCAAAAGGTATGAACTCGGGAATTGAAGTTGAACCGGAAATCCAGAAAAATTGACAAGCTGATGAAGATGATGATGATGGTAAAAGTAACAGTTGCGACCTTTTTCAAATCTAAAATCTTGTGAAAAGAAGTGTAAAAAGTCTAAAACAGCGTTGACGTGAGAGAAAGTGGAAGTTTCGTGGTAATGCCAAAGAAGTTGGAGGGTACCGTAGAAGGAAACAAAACATGCCATGAAAAAAAAGACCACGTACTAACATTACCTGGACATCACATCCAACCACCGACCATTGCCGTGATAATGAAGTTGCAGCGTCAGATACATGGCTGGGTTCCTTCCTGCACTTTCAACTGTATCCGAGAATTGATCTTACTTAAAATTAAAATTAAAATAATTAACTAACTTTATTAATATTGGTAAAAGATGTCTGAAACGGTTAAATCATTTAAAGCATACAGAGGCCTGACCTGAAAAGCTTTTAAGTAAAAAGAGAAACACACGCAGGGCAGGTGGAAAAAAAAAACCAGAAAGTCTCAACTACCTTTCAGCAAGCTCTAACTAACAACCTCCATGAGTTCAGCTGCAACCACATGTCGACATGGTTCAATCATATTTTTTAAAATTATTAAAATATATTCTTATATGTTAAATTTTATTTATTTAAAAAAGATAATAAATTATTAAAATTATGAAAAGTAAAGTAATCCGTATATTTTCTTATAATTTAATAATTCTCTTTACATATAAATGTTATATTAAAGATTTAATTGAACGCTTTCGAGTTTTGACGCGCGAACCGTGAACAGGTTCTATTATGTTCTCTTCTCTTCCGTTCAAGATATAAAATAAAGCTAAGAACAGGAAAGCTTTAGTCTTTTCACTCTCTCTGATTTTCCCTCTTCGTCTCGCAACCCCAAAGCAGCATCTTGTTCTTGTGTAGTCTACTTCACACTCACGGACCTTCTCTTCCTCCCAACGGAAACCACTCCGGTCTTTCTTCTCCAGATCTTTGGGTACGGTGAAATTACTGCTGTTTCAAAGATTTTTCATTCACTTGTTGAGTTTCTCTCTTTTTATGGAGAGGGTGGTTTCATCTCTGTCTATAATTGAACTTGAACGATAGAGCATGGACACGTATCTTTCAATTTCTGGCGGTCTACTTAAAAGGATATATTTTTATGTTTAATATTTTAACAATTTCATATTTTTTTTACTTAAATTTTTGTCAGTAATTTAGCCTTGTTTGCTTTCATGTTCCCAGTAAGATTCTAAATTTATCAGTGGGTTTCACTTGTTTCGTCCTTTTTCTCTATCACTTTTTCTTTTCCCTTTTTCTCTCCATTTGTTGGTTATTCTTTCTTTTGTCTGTGTGTTTGTGTGTAAAGTGGAGCTTCGGGATTTTTGCAGATAAAGTGAAAGAGAGTATTTTGATAAGGGTTTAGTTCAAGCTCTGTCTCTGTGTCCGTCTGAAACTAAACTGATGACTAGAGAGTCATCAACTTAATTAGAAGCTTCTGAATTCATTTCCTTAACGTAGATTTGATGTTTTAGGTCCTTTTTGATAATATTTCACTTACCCCATTTTGTTTGCTAATTTCGTTTTCTTTTTCATTGCCTTGTCTCAAGTCAAAAGACTGTTAGACGTAGGATTGGATTATGGCGTAAATCAATCCAATTCACTTATGATTAATTTCTTTGGTGGTGCAGCGGCATATTCCAATACAATCCAAGGTGCACCATCTGGAGTCTGGAGCAGGCTGTGGTGAATGCGTGATAGTCATAGTATTAACAGTTCCTGGAATTGCCTTAAAATTCAGGACATAACATGGAGAGGCTATTATCAGCAGTTGCAACGATGGAAGATCACGTGGGAGAAGAGTCTTTGTGGGGAACCATCAAGATTGCAGTTTTACCTATCGCTAAAGTCTTTACTATGTGCCTTTTGGGATTCCTAATGGCTTCCAAATACGTTGACATCTTGCCTGCCAATGGAAGGAAACTCTTAAATGGGGTAACTTTTTGTCTCTCTTAGTCAAATCATTTATTAACATTCAGTTTTTCTGTTCAATTGTTATTCCACAAGTGGAAATGACACTATCATTCGTTTAACGTATCTTGCAGTTGGTCTTTTCACTCTTGCTTCCTTGTTTGATCTTCTCTCAACTTGGGCAAGCCGTCACTTTAAAAAAAATGTTGGAATGGTAGCTAATTATTTGGCACCTCTCCTTCTTCTCTATATTTTCCATCTCTAAGGCAATTTTTTAGCATAACACCTTATGAAAGTGCAGGTGGTTTATTCCTGTGAATGTTGTGTTGGCGTCCATATCTGGTTCAATAATAGGCTTTATTGTTGCATCTGTTGTTCGGCCTCCATATCCATTCTTCAAGTTCACAATCATACAAATTGGAATAGGTGAGCCATTATTTGAGAAATTTTAACTTTTAATACTTGCTTATTTTATGTTCCTACTATGATTCCGTGCAAGACATTTCCATGTCACGGACCATTAGTATGTGGAACATGACAGTCGAGAGTAACTATTGGAAGTATTTTGGCTTCTGCATGCCTCTTTGGCTCTTCATTTCATATAACGTACTGGATTTAGTGGTTATGATTATACCAATAATGACTGCAGGGAACATTGGGAATGTGCCACTTGTCCTGATTGCAGCTTTATGTAGCAATTCATCCAATCCTTTTGGTGAAACATGTAGCACAGAAGGCAATGCCTATATTTCATTCGGCCAGTGGGTAGGTCTTGAAATCTCTTGTGTGGTTTTTATGAATTCTACGTTACCACTGAGGGTACGATCTATTTCATCAAATTGAGAGGCGTAGATACAGTCTTTCACATTAGATGATACATAAATGAGCTATCCTTTGAAATATATTCGGTTTTGTTTCTGATTTTGTTTGAATGACCGACTTGCACATTCTTCCAAGTGTTGTGCCTCTATTTTCAACATTGAGACCTAGTACCAATAAAGTATGAAATTCAAAATTGATAATGCTATAATTAATTTCCCTTCCATTCTTATGGTTTAGCAAGTTTAACGAAAATATTTCTGGAAAATTTTAATACACAAACAAGTTGTCAAACATTTTGGGCAATTCCCAGTGAAAATATGTCCCATTTGAGTTAAAAAGTATACTTTTTAACTAAAACATGGTATCGACCTCAGTTTGGTCAATAATTTCACTGGAAACTTTTGTTCTTATATTGATGCTTCAAGTCTAAAGATCATGTATGTCTCATGCACAAAGAATGCATCTTCTTAATCACTAGCTCAAATCTTATAGTTCTCTCACCTCCTCTAGTTTTAGGATTATGTTTATCATGCTTAATACATGACACTGAAGGATGAATCTGAACATATGCATTCCAGGTTGGTGCAATCATCCTTTATACTTACGTATTTAATATGTTGGCACCTCCACCAGAAGGTACCTTTGACATTGAGGATGGGCATATTCCCATCAAAGACCCTCCTAAAGATGCTGCGTCTGAACAAGTCCCATTACTTGCTGACAATGAGGAACAAACAGGTTTAAATTCATCAACAAAAGGAAAGGTGAGACGCACTTATACATGTACATGTAACAGTTTTGTTCTTTATAGTCTATTGTAGTATGTTTTTGATTACTCCCATTTTGGCAAGGGGATCTTTTCTGTTAGTATTCAAGTGTATGTCATGTAGAAGATCTTTGTTTCATGTCAGCATATCTAGTATCACTTTCCATGTATATGAGACAAGAATGTGATAACTACTCTATTGGTGCAAGCTTTTATTCATATGGCACAAATGAGGTTTATAGGTTTAAAATATGGTTTGTTAGAGAGATCAATATTTTTGGTTTCTTCTTGATCAGAAGTTGCAACAATCTCCTAATCCTACCAAAAAAGAGGTGGCCTCGATTGCTTATTCTTCTTCTTGCTTCTTATTTCCTGTGTTTCAGATTAAAAGATTTCTAATTTTTCTCTATGAGAAATTGAAGCTCAAGCAAATCCTTCAACCCCCTATCATAGCTTCGGTGAGTTTCACAGTTTTGTTCAATCTTCTTTATTCTTTTATCTAGTTTTAGCCTCTTTTTACAGTGTACATTGCCATTTTAGCCCTGATGAACTCTTAAGGGTCGCTGTGAAAGGTTAATAGGATACTGAGCTGATGATACTAAGTGGGAGACATCTTTCTGCAATTGCTACCATGCATATAAGAGTCTCAGTGACACTTAATTTATTACACTTTGACTGCAAGGTTGAATCATATATTTAGCTACTGGCTTAACTGTGAATAAAAACTTAGCAGGATCCTGATTGGGTTTATTTTTCTTATACTTTAACTCAGGCCTCGAATAGCCAAAAAGGTCCAGTTTTTGTTAACTTGATGAGAAGTTTTACCAATCTTTATCTGACTTAGAACAGAGGTTAAGGTCCTTAGATTGAAGATAACTTTGGCTGATTCGTGCATTTTTCTAAAAGAATATTAATTAGCTTACATCTTCCAGATAGTTGGGACTCAATGACAGAGTTGTGCAGGTACCTCATTAGGCATGTTCATTTTCGGTGCATTTTCTTCCAGGGAAATCATGCCAATGTTTGCTCTAGGTCTTCAGATGTGTTTAAAGCAATAATTAGGATGAATTAGTAGAAATTCAATTGTTAATTGTTGTGCACATCTTTCTTAATGTGTTTGAGAAAACAATAGAGATGGATTAACAACAATACTTATGTTGATTGCTGTGCACATGATTCGTACAGATCCTGGCAATGGTCCTTGGTGCAATACCGTTTTTCAAGCGATTGATCTTTACATCTGATGCTCCGCTTTTCTTTTTCACTGACAGCTGCATAATTCTTGGGTATGCTCAACTCAACCTTTTATGAAAGTTACAAGTATTGATTTACTGTTTGTCCTTGATAATATGGATTGATAGTTGTTATTCTTGGAGTATAATAGAACATACTAAATTCTTTCCTGTGGTTGTTAGTCTGGAATTGTTTAAGACGTGGTGTTCAAAGATAATTAATGAAGATCATTCTTGGTATTACGCAAAATTAAGTTTATTGACATGGAATTAATCTAATTGAGCATAAGACAAAATGATGAATAGTGCAGGCTTCACTTGTTTTTAGCAATGCTGGTAGCCAAGTTTTGCTTGGGTATCCTGGTTGTCAACTATGCACATGAGAGTCATTTGACAAACTGTTGCAACAAGTAGGGCTCTTGCATGAAGGAGAAAGATTGCTGGATTTGGAAGGCCTTTACTAGTTTAAGTTAAAAACTTCGGTAGCATTAGATATGAGACCTTGCAAATTCCAAGTCTTGGTTTCCATAAGTCCAAATTCCCCGTTAAAGTTAAACTGACGCACTATTGACGTTGTTTGTGGTCAAATCTAGCTTACAAGTGCTCCATATATACTGTCAGTGAACTTATTATTACTCCCACATATGTCCAGGATTTTAGTTCACTAAATAAACAGCTATTACAACCTGTTGTTCTGCCTTGGTGTGTGTCAGGAGTTCAGTTTGGTAGATACATTTTTTGTCACACCATAATAGTGCGTATTGTGTGGATGATTTTAAGTTAGTTCTTGAATTTTTATAATTAGTTAATGATGCATTTGGTTATCAGGGAGGCCATGATTCCATGCATCTTGTTGGCATTGGGAGGCAACCTTGTTGATGGTATGTTTGCTGCTGCTTGTTAACTTGAGGCTACAATCTCATTCACGATTCTTAACATGTTACTGGATCTTATCAAATTTCACTTGCAGGCCCAGGAAGTTCTAAACTTGGTCTACGGACAACCGCTGCTATCATTTTTGGTCGATTAATTTTGGTGCCTCCTGCTGGACTTGGTATTGTAATGTTAGCTGATAAGCTTGGCTTCCTCCCTGCTGATAATAAGATGTTTCGGTTTGTCCTACTACTTCAGCACACAATGCCTACGTCGGTCCTTGCAGGTAAAATACTTTCCCCGTTTTATAGGCACATTCTCAGTGCATTTCAAATGGCATAACAAACATAAGAAGCAATTAGATATTTTGTTCATGACAAATGCTTATCAGTTGGGATGACTTCAATCCTGGTTTTGGAAACTTGAAGGAAGATTTCAAAGCAATCAGTTTTGTAGTATACGTAATCTGAGGGTTCAAATCATTGAATTGTATTATTAGAAGGAAGATTTCAAAGCAATCAGGTTTGTAGTATACGTAATCTGAGGGGTTCAAATCATTGAATTGTATTATTAGACTCGAGTGAACATTTTAAACCCCCGATATCTGTACAAATCTCAGAAGCAATACGAAATGAGCAACATAGGTCTAGCATGTTCATTTTCATTGATGAACCATAAATTCTACTTTTCATGTATTCTAAAGCTATGACCTTTATGCTACATACAAGGATCATCAATTAAGGCAATATTTTTTAAAACTTAGGTGCTGTTGCTAATCTCCGAGGATGTGGAAGAGAGGCTGCTGCTGTCCTGTTCTGGGTTCATATTTTTGCGATCTTCTCAATGGCTGGATGGATCGTGCTCTATCTCAACATACTATTCTAGAAGCTCTGCAAGTGACTGGTGATATGAACTGTCCTATGCATTGCAATTTAATTTCCCTGTTAATCCTTGTCAATAGCTAAATAGATTAGTATTAGTGGAGGCTTGTCATTGTTCCTCATAGGAGAGATGCTATGAACTGCAAATGTTGAAAAATTAAGGTACTCAAGCTAGTGCTTAGAGCTCCGGAAAATGCTTCAAAATTTTTAGTAATGATATCGAGCATGTTTTTCGACTCTTCTTCTCGAGAAAGAAGAAGTTATTCCTTTTCAAATCAATGTTCATCCGAGGTTATTCAGATCACTTTCTGTTGTATCCCGACAAGTGATGAAGAGCATCCCTGCAGTTTGGAGTGCACAGAACAGAACAGATCAAGGTAGCTTCTTTGGTCTCATATAAAATGTTACTTCTATGCTAAGTAAGATCTTCCTGAGATCATCTAAACTCTGCAATTTAGATGTTTCCATTTATGGACTATCTGTAGATTAGTTAATTAATTGGTTTAACGGTATTAACGGTAATACTTGTGCACGAGTAAGCACTTCAACTTCCTACGCATATCGCCATGTTTGAACGACATCTTTAGGACAGGAGGAAGAAGTAGAAGACGCATTTAACCTAATCCTGCGCTCCTTCCAATGTTAATATGCATGTTATTCGACTTCAACATTACGATGATCGTTACGATTATTACGTATACTCAACGATTTATTTGACCCGACAAGGGTTCGGGTATGTTAACTACGAAGCTATCGACAGTTGGGATTATGCCAAAAGGATCAGTTGTTGAAGAAGTAAAAAGACACGATGTGAGTGATGAGATATATATCCGTAGTTAGTCCATTGGCAGCATGCACAAGCAACACGGTTTGAGGTCAAATTAGATGGAGTGATCTAAGCCATCCATGTCTAACACCAGTGAGTAGAAATGTGATCCTGTGGTCACCGAGTCTTGATGCTCGTGCAATAGGTGTCACCCTATCGTTGCTTCTTGCTGTATTGAAGAATGGAAAAAGACGGTTTCTTGGACAACAAAAAGAGACGAAAAGTTCGTTATTTCAACAGACACAGACGATCGTGGCTGGGCTGGCTGTGATATTGTCAGAGGGGCCAGTGCTGGCGGTGGTTAAAGGTGGCGTTGGTGACGGTTGCTGTGATATTTGAAGAGAAAGACGAATAGAAGAAAGAGATGGCGTATAGGAGAAAAGGTGGGATGATGAGGGCGTCCACTTTCAAAGAAGAGATTCATTACAAAACAGAGGATGAGACGAATCCTATTAACACTAACGTTCGCAATAAAAGCTTAACATCGTCGCATACATTTACACCATCATCCTCATCTTCTCTAGCTGCTCAGGCCATCAGAGCCTCTGCCATCCACCGTGATTCTTCTCTTTCCAGTTCCCAAGCCGGAGATTCTTCTCCTCGCAGATCTAAGGTATTTTTTTTCCTAATAAATCCCCTACTTTTGATTATTACCACTTGCATTCCTCTTTTCGATTGCTGCTTTGAGTTGCATTTCTCAAAAAAAAAAAAAGAAAAAAGAAAGAAAGAAAGAAAAGAAAAGATCAAAACTTTGCACTTGGGCATCTCCCAAACCTTTAAAAATCTCGTCCCACGTGTATCCTTTGTTTTTTTTTTTTTTTTGGTTTCTGATTCGATGATCATGGTGGTTTGTCATTTCCAAGTATCTATCTCTACCTTTGTCATTCTTGTCTGTTTATTTTTTAGTCATCTGACAGGGAGTAAGACAAGAATTTATGTTAGAAGAATACCTTACTAGTTTAATATTACCCCTTTCATTGGTTTTTTCACTGGTATATTGTTTCTCTTTGTTTACTGAACTTCCACTGAGATATTCGGGAGGGACAAAGTTGTGTTATTACTTTTACGCCATTTTGATTCTGAGCACTGTGCTTCGCTTTTACTTGTTAGTTTTGGAAACCTTAACTTCTCCTCTTGTTCCCTTCTCCGGATGCATTGCCTGAACATGTAGGTGTTTGATGCATATGAAGATGAATCAAGAAATGATTCTAAAGGATTTTGGGGGGTACTTGCTCGGAAGGCCAAAGCAATTCTTGAAGATGACAACATGTCTTTACAATTTGAAACTCCGGCAAGATCAAGGTTTCACATGTCCAACACCTCTACAGACAGCGAGGTGATTATTACCCTTGAAATTACCCTTGAAAAACTGACCGATAAAATGCAAAATAAAAACAATATCAATGAAATAAAAATGAGACCACAGTAAAACTGGACTGTTGAATCTTATTTTGTTCTCTAATCTGTATTACCTGTTACACATTCAGCAACTACATCCAATTCCTGATGGATTCAAAAAAATGGAAAGTCCTACCTTTCGGAAAGGCTTGGATAAAATATCATCATCACTAAATCAGATTGGTGATAGCTTTGAGAAGGCTTTTGAGGTGAGAAATTTAAGATTATTTTTCCAGGAGGAACACAATCAGACTCCTCATGTTGTTTTACTTTTTCAATTTCTATCCTACAATATGCATTTATAGTTATCTCACCAGATTCACCGTGTCTGTTATAAATTTATGTTTTCTGTGTTAATTGTGTTCTTCCCTCTTTCAGCTGCCATTCTACATTTGTTAATTCAGTGTAGTGATTCAAAATTTCTTATACTTTGCGGAAGTGAACCCTTCTTAAATTTGTTCCTACATTGTTGTGGGAATTTAGTTGCATAGAGATAGCTGAATTAACAAGTGAACTACAATGAAAGTAACAATGGTCAAAGTATGCTTCTTCCTTTCTTTATTTGATAGGAAAAATCCTTTCAATGGTGAATATATGTTTATCTGGACAACTCCATTGTTACCCAAAAGAACGAAATGACAGAATGGTTTGAAGACTGAACAAACGAAGTGAAACTATGGGCAAACAAGTGTGCTTGCAGATGCATCTGTGGTGTTTTTGCATAGTATGTCATTTTATCTACCTTTAATTGTGGAAGTAAAATCTTATTGCTCTAAAATGACTTGTTCTTGCAGGAAGGCCGCAATCTTGTTGAAAATAAGACCTCGGACATCATTCGAGAAACTCGCAAGTTACAAATTAGGCAAAAAGAAAGTGTTCCTGTTGCACAGAATGAAGGTCTTGGTCAGCCTATACGACAACATTATCATCAAATGAACCACGAAACTCAATTGAAGGCATCTCGCGACGTAAGGTGGCAACTATGTAATCATGGGTCGTGGGTTTTTGTGACAAAATTTGTGATCGTTTCTATTGAAATAAATAATAATAATGGAACTAAGGCATTTTAAGTTTCTTGGTAAATTCCCTGCATAAGAGAGCTTACATGCAAGCACTAAAATGGAAAAAGGTCGAGTATTGTAGACAAAAGGATGTAATAATATTACTGTGTGAAGAGAGAGGGGCTTCGTGGAGACAGACAGCGTAGTATGATTGTCTTTCATGTCTATACTATTTCAGTAACTTGGTTTTTGATAGCCTAAGAACAGTTATAATGAATCAGGGGACGCGGGTAAGAATGTAGTACTTCCAGGAGGATGACTGGACAGGACTAGACAATATTTTGTTACATCGGTATTGTATTATGTAAGTACTGATGAAATGCATGATCAGCCTATGTTTTTGGTAACAGGTTGCAATGGCAACTGCTGCTAAAGCAAAACTTCTTCTTCGTGAACTAAAAACAGTTAAAGCAGATCTGGCCTTTGCAAAGCAGAGATGTTCGCAGTTAGAAGAAGAGAATAAAGCCCTGCGGGAGAGTCGTGAGAAGGGGGACAATCCGGCTGATGATGATCTGGTATTGGAACTTTATAAGTTCATGTCCTGACATGCATGTGTTAGGTATCTTGTCATCTTTTAGAGTAACTACAGTTAGCTTTGTAAACTTTGAAACTCAGATTCGGCTGCAACTGGAGACACTCTTGGCAGAGAAGGCTCGGTTGGCCCATGAAAGTTCAATGTATGCGCGGGAGAATAGGTTTCTAAGAGAGATTGTGGAGTACCACCAACTGACAATGCAGGACGTAGTTTATTTGGATGAAGGCAGTGAGGAAGTTACAGAAGTTTATCCCATAACCAGAATGCTTAGTGTTTCTCCACCATCACCAATGTCTCCAACCTCACCTTCAGAGCTTACTACATCTTTGAGCTCAAGGGTAATGGCAGACCAAACATTTCCTCTTCCATATCCACCAGAAGAATTGCCCATTGATTCAACAAGTGATGCACGGCTTAGTACAGGCACCCCAGGAGCCGAAGAACAAGACACAAAGCTTATCCATGTGGTCAAGGCAAAAGATGAAACAGCAAGTACGTAAGGATTGAATTGACTACTCTCATCCCATGGTTTTTTAGACTCAAAACAGTTCTTGATTCTTCCATTCTTTTGTTATTTCTTATATGATGGTAAGTGTTGAGTAGGGAACTTTTGTCTTTTCGTTAAGCATTTATCACAGTTTTGCGGATATAATTATGCATGCAGGCTCGTATTTTTGAATAAATAAATCCGTAATTTTCCTTTTCAGCAGTTGCAAACTTGTTTGTTGCACCGAAATTTAGTTTTTTTTTTAATGATCAACCCATAGGTCAAACTGAAGCTTATATTGACTCGAACCTCAATGATCTTTTTACTTAAGAGAGTTGAATCTAAGAAAAAGTTAACCTATGATCAGCCCATTGCCATCCCTACAATTGCTACAGAAGATGCTCTTCAAACAAGGAACCAAGTCCAAGACACCACGTTCGAATCCAATTTCTTCAAATACACACTGCCATTATGGGTAAAATCATAAGATAAGAACAAAAATTTGTACATTGTAAAGTAGAACTTTCATTTATGGGCAATGGACAGTGACATACATGTTGATCTTAAAGGAACTCTGTGTCTTGAATTTCATTAGTTAAAATTTGAACCTCTTTGACATTACAACTGAACGGACAGCCATTTGAGCATCTACTCGCTTCATCCGGTTTCCCAAATTATAACTCCTGAACCAGGCAGGGTAAATAACTGTGAAATTACCCTACTGAAGGAGATGATGACCGAAGGACAAGGCACTTCTGGATACACATTTGGAACTTTTAAGGCAGCAAACCTCCCCGGATTTTACAATCACTTCAGAATATCTGAAAGAACAAACTTGTTGAACCATCACCGAATGACCTGAGGTCTGCAGGTTTGACCAAAGCCCTGCACAAGGGGCATGTCCTTTCCCTCTCAAACCTGCAAGTAGACAAAACCATAAGGACATAAAGTATGAATAGATAACAGATGCATAGAGCAAAAGCAAGAACTGGAAAGTAACAAAGTATGCGCAGCATATAACTAACCATTCAGATACACAATCTTCACAGAAGATGTGTTTACAACGAAGTAAAATGGGAACATGCATCTTCTCCTGACATATAGCACAGAGATCTCCTGCTGCATTGACCTGCATTAAATCAAGGTCATTTAACATTCTGGGGCAGATTTGCTTGCATTTAAACAAATAAGGAAGTAACAGAAAGAGAAAGCTAAAACCAAGTTCTAAGTTGTAGCAAAACAGAACTTTCGTGCATGATGACATCATTGTAAGCCTAAGTTAATCCATACTTAGTGCCTGAAATTCAGAAGTTCACTATGAACATAGGGCCGAGAAATCACTGCACTAGCATCACTATCCCATAATCTCCTGTTGCAAACACAAAAAAAAAAAAGCGAGATGTCTCCAAGTTTTTCATTAAATGGAGGTTGAGTATCCATTCACTTGCCATGATTTTGAATAAAGAAGTCTGTCATGAATGAATCTAGAGCCCAGGAAGTCGAAGAATCTAAGGCTTCAGGGTAGATAGCCATTTTCTCTCACTTAAGAGCTCCCACCACGTTATGGAGTTTTACGGTGATGGGGTCAAGCTCTTGGGATGAAAAAAATTTGCTTCCTCGTATAAAACAACCTTAATTCATTTAGATCTCTAGAATGTGATTATGGTTGGATGATTCGTCAAACATTTTGGATACGCAAACAAGTTCAGGCCCCGAAAATTGTTCTCCCAGATTTTTTTTCCCCTTCAAAGGAGGAAGTTTTATGTAATAATAAGTAACAGCAGTTTTAGGTAAATCTGGAATTACACTGAGAAAAGGAAAAGAACACAATTGGCAACATTTTCACAAATATGCCCATTGGTATCCTAAAAACGAAATAGTAGAAGTCCTTTGTGTAAGCTGAGAACTAGAGAGAATACAGATCAAGAATACCTGCTCCGATGTTGCATAAGCCCCATAATGTACTTCTTTACGGGATAGGGCTCTCAATGCTGTAAAAAATGATTGGACCTGCAAATTTTTAAATAAAATAAGGGAATCAAGAACATGAAAAAGATAACACAAGCTAAGGGGAAACATGTGTCAGAAGAATTAGCTAATATACTCAGATTGCCAAAATCCTATCAGTGAAATATACAAAGATGAAAAGCATTGTACCTTTTCGACAACAGATGTAAGCTTGAAAGTTAAGTATAAGCCAGTCATTAGGGACGAAAAGAGGCTTCCATATTCTTTGTTAAGAAAGAACCGGTACCAAACCGGCGTAGGCAACAATGCACGATAGAGCAGCATCAGATACTCAACCAATGTTAGCATTTGACCCTGAAGAATAATAGCTAATGATATTAGAAAAAAAAGGCTGAAAATGAATATAAGGTTTACAAACTAAATTTCCAAGTTTTAATGGCATGGTTGGAAGCTGATTAAGGTGACACGGAAAAAGAGACGATCTTATCAGAACTATTTCAATCCACAAGTTTCAACAAGTAACAGATAAAAATAAGACCATGGATGATTGGAACATCTTGTCTCACCTGTTTCCGATAATTTCTGCCCCTACTATTCTTGTAATACATTAAAAGAAAACATTTGATCACCATTGCTGCTTGCCGTATCAAAGTATCTGAAGAGTAGTGATGAAGCATTAAGGGGAAAAAAGAGTAGTGATGAACCATTAAGAAGGAAAAAAAGAGTTGTGATGAAGGCATTAAGAAAAAAATGATGTTAGATAGAGTTCCATATACTTTTTTCATCCAAATGGAAAATATCACTAGGAACTCGGATTCTAGGAAAAAATAATTAAAAGAGAAAACACCAGGAAAAGAAAATTTCAAGGATTGGACTTTGCATGTTCTGTGCATCTTTTCAGAGCTCAAAATAATCAAACGAGCCCTAGACATGCAAGGTAAGTTTCACTTCAATGCTCACTAACCACTGAAAAGATAAAATATATTATCGAGGAATCTCCTCTTTAACAGAATCATATTCAATTGCATGATTTGCAGAACAACCTTTTTTCTTGACAGCCATGTGCGTACATTATATCCTAAGAGATAAAATAAAGAGATATGAGCATACCATTCACCATAATGACGAAAATAGCATGCCAAAAAGGTGGAATGGACTTCGGAGGAAGCATTATTAATGGGTACAAAAGGTCATCGTTCTGATACCACCAGTAAACACCAACCACATGAAACATAAATGCAACAGAGATGCCAACCAGCACAGAAATTTTCCTCTCTCCCTGCAGAAACCATTATTTGACAATCTAAATTCAGCTACTTTTCCCACAAAGAGATTTAAAAAAACACTATGCAGCACATATTTAAATAGTTGATATTATGAGTTACAAAAATATATGTACCTTAAGAGCAGTTTGCTTACGCAGGATATCATTTGATTTAAACATGACAACAGCAATCCAAATTGTAACAAAGAAACCTGCACTTACAGAAAGATAATGTCACAAATTTTAAAGTAGACAAATTAAAAAAAGGCAAGAGGATGCTCAAATTGCTAATTTCAATATTATAAAGGAAATATTAACATTACTTGCAACCCTTTGAAAAAATAAAATTCATAGAGCTCTCACTGTATTAAAGATCACATATAGAAGCAAAAAGGAAGATTGAAATTCCTTTCACATAAATCAAACTATAGGAAGGGAGGAACTTAGTAATAACAACCTGTAATAAATTCCTAATATTGGTAATAAAATACTAAACACCACACTAGACTAGATATACATCATATGCTGAGAGATGGAATTTCAAGAAGAGACAGAAAGCAACCAGAGAAACTGGAACTTGTTGATATTCTGTAATATCTAACTCCTTTCTCACCAAATACTAATTCCACTTTTTGCTAAGCATTTCAACAAGTAAATTCAAGTGAAATATAACTTAAATAATCTGAAAAGATTAAAAGGGTAGGCTGTCTTAGACTCTTAGTTTGACAAATTCACCCCCAACAAACAATCTCTCTACTGCTTGGCAGAATAAAAAGAAAATGAATCCCTCTCACTTAACTCTACTTCAACAATCTGATATTGTTCCAACTTTATCTCCCTGGATTTGTACCTAAATCAACTCCCTAACTAAACAACTCATACCAAATCAAACTGGTAAAGTGACCATGGTGAATTGGATTTGATTAATACCGGGGATTTAAATCCCAACGAATGCACGTTCTGACAAAGTGACTGCATATGAAAGCATAAGAGGAAAACAGTGTAAGTGAAAATGAAACAACGTAAGTACTCCTTAAAATCTTAACACTGAACATAGAAGTACGAGATATCAAGTCATTAACAGAGTTGGTCATATATCTTCTTATCCATCTATATATTCAAATATTAATTGATATGATAAGTATAACTTACAAGTCTCTAACCATAATTAAAGAGAATAAAAGACAATAAAACTGGGAAAAAAGGAATAATATCAGCAAGCAACATGAAGCAAAACATCCATTTTGATAACAATTCTGCCTATGTTTCGCATTGCCACATAAAAAGGTCCTTTGGAGTCACAGCCTACAACAGTGAAGAACAAAATGAAACAGATTAATCTTTTCATTAGGATGCAACAACAGACCACATTCATGTAGAATAAATCTACGCATAGAGAAAACAAACAGTACCTTGCAAATGTTGGCGAATGAAGACAACTAAAAGAAGCAAGGAAAATGGGAGAACTTGTTCAATCCATCGGGCGGCCTGTTGAATGTCATATCTCTGGTAAGAAGAATCTCTCGCATTAGAGCCAGTTCCATCAGCATTAGAGCTTGAAGGCTGCTGAGAAGTGGCAGTATCATCAGAGCTGCTGTCGCTGCTGCGGACACTTGTAGGATCATCTCGGATATCTGATGGCAAAGGTGGTTGGGAAGCTGACAACTCCATCTGAGAACCAACAACCATACCGCCAGCAGAGGGGTCTCGATCGTGATCATGTTCCCCAGCGCCAATAATCCTGATGGCAACCTCTCCATTGGTGGTAGTGGTGGCAGCGGAGGGAGAATCATCATTCCGATGAATGTTGCGAAGAACAGGAGGGACAGGGCCACCGCCACCGCTACCGCCGGCGTTGATTATAGAATCCATTTCTTCATAAGGCGCCCTATTGTTACTATTACTGGGCCTTAAGAGACCCGAATACTCTAACAACGCAGAAATGGGTGCCTGTATTATGTTGGAAGGTGACAGTAATCCGTATCTCCGTGAATTTCCAATACTCGAAGACCCTCTGTAAGGATCCGAATTACTCCCAGATGAATCCATCATCTGCGTAGATGCCCTAACCCTAAATCATGATCATCAACATCGTATAAAATTGGTCAAAAACAAAATCCCTAAACCAAGCAAAACATAGATAGAGAGGCAAAGTCAAAATTAAAGAATAAAAGAAAAAGGAGAAGGAGACAAAAAGAACCTTCGGAAGCGAACCTCCGTTGAGAACCAATAAGAGAATATAGCAAATCCAAAACCAAACCCGAAACCAAACCCTAAACCCCCAAAAGGAACGAATCTTGAAGGAGGAACAGGACCCCAACTCAACTAATATGATATGATAATATAAGCAGACAAGGTTCAACGATGCCTTAGATCATGCGTATACATATACATATATATATACATATACATATATACACAGACATAGTATAAATATACAGTTGCGGAAGATGATACGCGTATGTATGTATGTATGCGAAAATGTTACAGATAAAAATATTATAATCGTCACACAGCTGTAACTAGTATAAAACTATAACTGTTTCTCTCGCAAGGAAGGATATGAATTAACTAATATGTGTGCGTGTCTCTCTCTCTCTCTCTCCAAAGTTTTCTGTTCTTCTATCTGTTTTTTGGACTGTTCTCTTTTTCCTTCTTTCCTTCTATCTTCTATTCTTCATTTTTATTTGCAACAAATGGTATCAGAGAAGTCGATTATGCGTAGAATCGAAAAAAACATGAAAAACTTTATGAAAACACAGATCAAAAGCGAGAAAATGTTTCTGAAATTTCAAAGCTGAAATGAGAAAATGTTTCTGGAAGCTTTAAACAAAACACAAGAATTGGAGAACAACCTAATGCAGCTTAAAATTGTGGTAACATAATTTTTTAAGCGACAAGGAGTGAAAGTGGGAGCTACTATTGCAATTACTTTAGAACTCACGAATCGAAACAAGCAACCCATGCAAGCGAAGGACTACATAAAGTCTTTGGCGTAAAGACCACCCCTCTCATGAATAACAAAGAAGTGGCCTTTGATGGTTCGTTAATCGTTCCCCCTCCTAGCAAGCCTGGTAAGATCGAGATGTACTATCCGGCTTTCTACACTGCTTGTATAGTTGGTGGTCTTCTCAGTTATGGTCTAACCTATATGACGGTTACTCATCTTGATTTCGTTAAGAGTAACATGCAGATTGACTCTGCAAAGTATAGAAGCATTTTACCTGGTTTTGGAATTCTGTTAAATGAGCAGATTGTGAGCTTTGCAGGTGGTTACATTGCTGGAGTTTTCTGTGCGATTGTGTCTCATTCTGATAATTTAATCTCCTTCTTCCATAATGTTAAAGGAGCAATTGTTGGTGATGTTGTGAAGAAGATGAGTGGTGTAAAGAAAATAAAATTATTCATTTTTTGTCCATTCTGTATGTTAACTTTTGGCATCAATTTTTGATTCCACATTGGTGGGTTACTGGCACCAATTTTTGATCCCATATTAATGGATTATCAAAATGGTGAGTAGTTTTATAGCTATAAAAAAAAAGCTCTCTCCTCCCATTAGGATCATCCAAAAATTTGTATCTCTTCTCCCACATTTAAATAAAAACGGGTCATTTGAGAGATGCTCAGAGACTAGGCACATTTGTCCAAATCCGTTATCAAATTTTTGGGTGTGTTCTTTCCTTATCTCTTTTATTATTCTATAATTTTATTATTGTTATTGTTTTTTCTCGATTATAGTATAGTATTCAATTTTATTTGTCGGGTTTATTTGTTATGTTTTATACGGTTCGTTTGGGTGGATTTTACTATTAACGTGAATCGTGGTGTTTGTATACACTGGTCTAAGTTGTAAAAATATACCGTGTACATAAGTCATGTTTAGGAGACTAGATTTTAAGTAGGACAATTTGTGACCCCTCTAGCCTTTCCTGGAGATTTACTTAGAATAGTAATTCTGTCTAAGAGACTATTGTAGTCTATCATGAGAATTACTGAATCGGTCAAATTCACTAGTTGTTTGGTTTAGAAGGAAAATTAACCGGTTTTTCCAACAAATGGTATCCGAGCAAGGTCCTTGATTTATTTGTAATTTTTGTTATATTGAATCCTATATTTTGAGTTTGTAATAGCACTTAATGATCAAGAAACAAAGGAGACTAATTCAAATATAACACCAGGGACATCGGCTTCCTCGTTATCATGGTCGAGGATTCTGTTGTCAAGTTTGAAATTGGCGGTGGAGATATTTGATGGTACTGGCCATTTTAGCATGTGGCAAGGAGAGATCTTAGACTCCCTTTTCCAGCAGGGTCTTGACGTTGCTATTGACGAAAAGAAACCAAAAGGTGTTGAGGATAAGGATTGGAGTACCATAAGTCGGTTGGTATGCGGAACAATTTGATCGTGTGTGTCCAGAGAGTAGAAGTATTCTTTCAAGAACGAGATTTTTGCACAAAAATTGTGGAAGGCATTGGAAGACAAAAATTAAAAAAAAAAAAGTGGTCAGAATAAGCTCCTTGTAAACAAAAGGTTGTTTCGATTTGATTACCGACCAGGGACTACTATGAATAAACACATCACTATGTTTAATCAGTTAGTAGCAGATTTGTTGAATTTAGATGTGAAATTTGAGGATGAAGATTTGGCTTTGATGTTGTTATCATATCTTCCCAATAAATTTGAACATTTGGAGACTATGTTATTTCATGGGAAGGAGAATGTGTCTTTAGATATTGTATGTTCTACTTTGTATAGCCATGAAATAAGATAAAGGATAAAATGAAAAACAAAACAGCTACATCAAATGAAGCATTGGTAGAAAGAAGTCGTCAGCAAAGTTAGTCAAAAGAGAGAAGAGGAAGATTTAAATCAAAAAGTCGAGTTACCAAAGATGAGTGTGCGTTCTATCATGAGAAAGGACACTAGAACAAAGACTGTCTAAAATTGAAGAAGAAAGGGAAGGCTTCGCAAGATGCAAATGTTGCAGAGTGTAAAAGTAATGCGGAATCAGATATCTCTTTGGTGGTTTCACCTTCAACATCGCACCTAGACGAGTGAATTTTAGATTCAGGTTGCTCCTACCATATGTCTCCCACCCAGGAGTGTTCTTTGCTTTTGAAGAACTCAATGGCAGGTTTGTTTACATCGATAATGATAATCCATATAAAATAGCCAGGATAGGTTCAATCAAGCTGTGGAATCATGATGGATCCACTAGAATTTTGAGGGATGTGCGATACGTGCCGAAGTTGAAGAAGAATCTCATCTCTTTGGGGACTTTAGAATCAAAAGGCCTAGTTGTAATGATACGAGATGGAATTCTTAAAGCAGCTTTAGGAGCACTAGTAATGTTGAAAGGCGTGAGGAAGGACAATTTACTAAGGTAGTACAGTGGTTGGGATGGTAGTAGCAGCAATTTAAAGTAGCAAGAAAGATGTAGAGGCAATAAAGCTGTGACATATGCAACTAGGACATGCTGGTGAAAAATCCTTGCAAACTCTTACCCAGTAAGGATTGTTGGAAGGTATGAAGACTTGCAAATTAGAATTTTGTGAGCATTGTGTTCTGGGAAAACAACGAAGGGTGAAATTTGGCACTATTATCCATAATACCAAGGGGGATAATGGAGTATGTGCACTCAAATATGTGGGGGGGGCCTTCTAAGACTCCGTCACTCAAAGGTAGGCATCATTTTGTCACTTTTCTTAATGATTTTCGAGAAGAGTATGGGTATTGACTATGAAGAACAAAGATAATGTGCTTGGGGTTTCCCTTAAGTGGAAAGCTCAGGTTGAAAACCAGACGGGAAGGAAGATTAAAGTTCTCCGAACATACAATGGTGGAGAATATAAGAGTGATCCTTTTTTGGAAGTATGCCAAGAGTGGGTCATAGTTCGACACTTCATAGTTAGAAAAACATCATAACAGAATGGGGTGTCGGAGCATATGAACAAGAAACTAGTAGAGAACATTCGTTGCATGCTGTCTAATGCTAGGTTAGGTAGAAAATTTTGGGCTGAGGCTGTGACATATGCTTAACATCTTGTCAATCACTTGCCATCATCTGCTATAGGTGGCAAGACTCCTTTAGAGGTATGGTATGGGAAACCTATAACTAATTACGATTCTTTGCTTATTTTTGGTTCTACTGCATATTATCATGTGAATGAATCAAAATTGAATTCACGAGCAAAGAAGACCCTATTTATAGGCTTTAATACTGGAGTTAAAGGATATCGTTTATGGTATCTAGAGTCAAAGAAGACAATTATCAGCAACGATGTTACCTTTGATGAATCTGTTGTGTTAAATAAGGTAACTCTAGAAGGGCCTGATGGTATTTCGCAGCAGGTGGAGTTTAAACAGACAGTGGTGATCTCACCAAAAAGCACTACCAGTGATTCTCCTATGACAGACGAAGAGTCAGAAGATGAAGAGGTTTCAACCCAGGAACCTCCGTAGCAATCAGAGTCAAATGCCGCTAGAAGGACAAGATGAGAAATTCAAAAACCTGCTCGTTTTACTGACATGGTGGCTTATGCACTTCCAGTTGTTGATAATGTTCCATCCACCTTTTTAGAAGCCGTCTAAAGTTCAAAAAGTGGTAAATGGAAAGGTGCAATGGAAGAAGAGATGCAATCTCTTCAGAAGAATAAAACGTGGAAGCTGACACAATTATCGAAGGGCAAGAAGGCAATTAGTTGCAAATGAGTGTTTGTAAAGAAAGAAAGATTTCCTAACAAAGATGATGTTTGCTATAAGGCAAGATTGGTGGCTAAAAGCTATGCTCAGAAGGAGGGACTTGATTATAATGAGGTATTTTTTCCAATTGTTAAACATTCTTCCATTAGAATTTTGTTGGCCTTGGTTGCGTAATTAAATTTGGAGCTGGCTCAACTTGATGTGAAGACCGCATTCCTACGCGGTGACTTGAAGGAGGAAATCTATACGACTCAGCAAGATGGATACAAGGTTGCTAGTAAAGAAAATTGGGTTTATAAACTGAACAAATTGTTGTACAGACTGAAGCAATCTCAAGGCAGTTGTACAAACAATTTGACAAGTTTATGAAGGGTCAGAAAATACATAAGAAGCAAATACGATCACTGTGTGTATTTGCACAAACTTCGAGATGGGTCATATATTTACTTACTCTTATACGTTGATGAAACGCTGATAATAGCAATGAGCCAAGTTCAGATTGACAGATTGAAGGCTCAGTTTAGTAAAGAGTTTGAGATGAAAGATTTGGGATAAGCTAAGAAGATTCTCGACATGGATATAAGCAGGGAAAGAGAGAGAGGCAAGCTTTGGCTGTCGGACCCTGTTTTCGGAGCCCAACAATCGCAAATATCAAAGTCGTAAATGTATCATCCTATAAGGTTGTTTCCATAGAATCTCTCTAGCCCAAAACCAATTCTGACAGCGGAATCACAATTTGACTTCTTTAGAACAATTGAAGCTTCACATCTCCAGTTCATTATGAAACGATTAGTATAACTTATGATAGAGACGTCGGATTTAGACCATTAAAGTAAGGTTTCGAAGAGAACTTCAATTTCTACAACTTCCGTGAAGACCCCAAAGTAAGATTTTTCCATTTAGAGGGTCAAAATTTACACATTTTTAAAACTGTCCTGAGAAGGTCCGTCAAACGGACATAATGTCCCTTCAAACGGATATAGCGGGCTTGTGAGCCATTTTTCACCCTAGAAGGTCCGCTTAGCAAACATGATGTCCCTCCAAAGGGACATAAACTAAGCTGGGATATTTTCAGACCCGAGAAGGTTCGCCCAATGAACATCAAGTCCGTTTAACGGATAGCTACGGGTCAAATTCCATACTTCCAACTCCTTAAGCTACCTAGGACCTATCCTATGCATATCTAACCTTCCTAACTCATTTTCCTCATCATTTTCACCCCCATTTCATCTCTAACTTACAACACTCATTCTTCATCCCATTTCAAAATACCATAGAACTCATTTTCTACTAATTCAAGCAAAGAAAGTCTACACAAATATCCAATATTCACCCTGTGCAGCATCA
>JANZXR010000005.1:1400715-1427389 GCA_027575705.1 Erythroxylum echinodendron | reverse complement strand
AAATGAATGAAGCAAATGTTTTAAGAAAAAAATTGTTATGATTTTCGAGTATGTTAGATGATGCCATGTGTAAGTTAAAATTGTTATTGCTCTAAAAGCTTAGGTATGTATTCTATGGTAGTGGGATGTTGCATACTGAATCAGTTAAATTCACTAATTGTTTGGTTTAGAGGAAAAATTACCTGGTTTTTCCAACACTGTAAACCTCTGTAACCTTAGGGACAAGGTTTTCTAAAGAACAAAGAATTGTTACATATAAAAATATTATAGCTGTTACACATATGTAACTAGCATAAAACTATAACCGTTTCTCTCACAACGAAGGATATGAATTAGCTAATGTGTGTGTGTCCTCTTTCTCTCTAAAGTTCTCTATTCTTCTCTCTTCTTTCTGGACTCTTCTCTTTCTCCTTCTCTCCTTCTCTCTTCCGATCCTCATTTTTATTTGCTACAGAAAAAGGTCGGAATATTTGAGAAATCTTGCATTCCCTTCCTTTACCTAAAAAAGAGAAGAGAAGAAGAAGTTTTGGAAGGAAAAGGATTGGGTTCATTTCGTCTTTAAAAGGTAAAGAGTGTTGGACTCAAGCACTCCTCTCAGTCCTAACTGAGTTGCCTCTAAATCTATAAATCTTCCATCTTCAATGCAAAGGTAAACAAAACACACAAATTGGGAAAAAGTAATGGGTGGCAGAGGCGAAGGAGGAGGAGGAGGAGACAAAGAGACTTCCTTTCCCAACCATTAGACTCAGATTAAAGAAAAGGTAATTCAGGACTTTGGTCCTAAAGGTCATCGACTTAGCCTATGGGTTTGGTCCAATAGAATTATAGAAATTTAAAAAAGAAAACATAAGAATTCACTTTTAATATGACCCCTGCCCGTCCTGTGTTGACCGGGTCATGGGCTGGGCTACGGGCGGAGGTAGCTAGGCCCGACGAGAAGATACAAAATAAGGTCATTTTTTCAAAAACGATATCGTTTTTTATTTTTTAAAAAATATTAAAGTTTGACCCGTTCAACCCGACCTGTCAGTGGCCCTTCAGATTGGGGACTAGACCACGGGTCAGTCAACTCGTAGTCAAGCCGAGCCACTAGCCTGATAACCCCCCGGTTCATTATCGTCTCTAAATAATAATAAACTCAATTGAGATTAAAAATTTTAAATAAATTCTAATTTTATCATATTCTAATTAAATTTTAGAATGAAAAAATATTCAAAACTTTTTCAAATTCTTCAATTTCTTTAAAAATCAGATTATTGTTCATGTTCTTCTCACTTATTTTTTATGAATAATCCAGATATTAAGAAATATTTAGAAATATAATTAAAAAATTTTGAACATTGGAGTGAATGTAATCAGGAGACACAGCACAACAATGAGCAGATTAGGATCAAATTTGGTAATGGGGCAGGGTTAGACCACACCCAAACCCAAGATCTAGAATTTTGTGTTTGGGTTCAGGGTTTAGCCCAAAGCCCGTTCAGTCCAAAACACTCTGCTCAAGCTCAAATTCGATTGAATTTGAAAAGTTTAAAGTTTGATAAAGTCTAAACTAAATCTGATCAAGTATATACTTTTTTAAAAAATGGTTAATTACAAAAAACCTCAAACTTTACTTGATTTTTTTATTATAGTGTGAAATTTAAAAAGTGACAATAAAATACTCAAAATTTCAAAATTTTCAATTTTAGCCCGAGTTTCAAAAAGTAGTAATAAAATGTTCAAACTTTTAAAATTTTTTAATTCTAACTTTACGTTAATGTCTACGTTAAGTTATTAATGAAATGACATTATTGTTAAAAATGGAATCCCTAAATCAATTTACCCAACTTCAACCTTTTGTTATCTATTTGTTCTCTCAGTGTCCTCAGCTCTTTATGTTCTGTTTCTTCTTCTGATGCCTTAAACTACTCTCGCATTGTACTATACTAATAAGCTCTTCGTTTTTAGTTCATTATCCTGATGCCTTTAGTACGAGAGTGTAGGGGTTGCGTAATCTGAAAATCGAAAGATGAGGAAGTTGAAATAATAAACTAAAAACGAAAGAAAAAACTAAAATTAAAGTGAGAGGTCATCGGAGCTGCATAATTTGATTAAGGCCATTTTAAAACAATGACGTTATTTTAATATGTGATTAAACGACGTTTCTAGAACATGTAGCAAGTAACGTTAGTAAATTTAATAGAGATATTAATGTCGGGTTAGAATTGAAAAAAATTGAAAGATTGAACATTATATTACCATTTTTTTAAAGTTTGGACTAAAATTAAAAAAATAAAAATTTGAAAATTTTATTGTAATTTTTACTATAATTAAAAAATTAAACAAAAATTGAATTTTTTTTATAATTAACCATTTACAACTTTTATTATAACTTTTATAGTTCAGGCTATAATTAAAAATTAAACAAAAATTGAATTTTTTTATAATTAACCATTTAAAAATTTTAAAATACGTCATTTTACTTTAAAGTTTACATATCACGCTGAACAATTTAAAGTTTACATATCACGCTGAACAATTTAAACTTGAGTCCAATTTAAAAAATAAAAATCTCAAATTTAACCCATTGAATCTGAAATTATTACTTTGACTCAAGTCCAATCTAATTAGTCCACATCGGGTGGTTTTTGCCATCTGGATACAGTAAGACGCTTTCCTTTCTTACATAACTTACTCTCATGTCACGTGTGGACCTTTACACTATCAATCATTTATATTGGAACAGGGTCAGATTTGGGTGAGATGGGCAAATTGCCCGTTCTCTCTCTTTCTCTATCACATTTTACTCTGATCAATTATAAACATAACTGAAACATAGAAGCATATCGGAAAGGAAACACTATACTAAACGAGTGAAGGTTGTTCATGTTACACAAAATCCAAAAGACATAGAATGAAGCCGACAATTTGTCTTAGACTATTAGTGTCGTGTTCCGCACAAGTCCTTCTCTTCGGTACAATATTACAACCAATAATCATAAAGAATAAATAAATAATAAATAGTTATTAATATAATAAAAAAAGCAAATCAGTGAGCATGGATTTTCCGTGTTTTGTTTCCCTTTTTTTATATACTAGGTATTCCAGTTTTGTCGGACTAATCATAAATTTCGAAAACCCCACATCCAGAGTTCTAGAAGAGGTAAATCTGGAACTTAAGGATTTTTCAGATTTTTACGTAGCCTGAACATTTCTGTGCACAAAAGAGTCTTCACATATTGATTGGTCAGCTGCTGATTGATCAACTGCCTCCTATAAGGCATCTTATTCCCATCAGCCCCAAGTTTCCAATAATTCTAAACTCTCACATTGTTATTAGAAACGAGACGTCTGCAATTGATCCGACTAAAGAGTATTCTCAGGAGACTAGATAATCATCATCAGGGAAAATTTTCCCTCTTCTCTTGTAGTGACTCGAACTCAAGACGTCCTACAAATGAGATACTTAAGTGAAGAGTTGAAACCTATCGGACACTCTTACTTGTTTTTGTTATTGTTTGTTGGATAACTAATTAATAATTAAGAGTTCAACCTTGTCATATGTTCTAATTTTAGAACATATGAATTTGAAGTAAATTAATAATTTAGTTTAATTAATTTAAATTATAATATAATTAGATTAAAAATTAATTAAACTCGTGTGTTTAATCCTAAAATTCAGCGCATATGGTTGCCGCCTGCATGTTTCTAACTACCCGATTTTTATAAAAATAAATAATAGTTTTCATTTTTTTAATTTTAATTTTATATAGTTAAAAAGAAAAAGGGAGTGAGTGATAGCTGTGAACTAGGTGGGGGGTTAGCTGGGGTTGGGATCGGAGAAGGAGAAGAAGAAGGAGAAGAGGAAGTAGAGCAGTGTGGTGGTGGCTAGGTCCGCCGTGTGATTCAGTTCAGTTCAGCTTCGAGGTCTTTCTTCTCTTCTAACCTAAATTATCATTATGCATTCTCTTTCGCTTTCCTAATTCCTCAACTTTCACTTTCAACCGTACCAGTCTCTACTTCTTATTGTCAGTTCGCCACTGTTTTTACTCTTCTTTTCTTTTCTTTTTTCTTGTCCTTTCTTCTACCTGGGTTTGGAAATTGGAAATTCGATCACTTTCCCACAAATTTCACGTTTCCATCCTCAAAATGTGATCTTTTTTTCACTTTCTGCTTCTTACCAGCTGTCGGCGGTGTGGTTTGGGTGCGTAATAGGTGCGACATTGCAACTCCCCTTCCGTTCTTCAAAAACCCCCAAATCTTTTCGACATTCTTGTGTTGTGTTGAGTTGGGTTTTCTCCTTGCATTGGTATACCAGAGATAGATATTTGGTTGGTGGTGGGTTGGGTGGGTTTTCTTTTCCATCTTTGCCTCAATCTGCGTTCCAAATTCAGGTGCTTAAATCAATTATCCGTCTGCATTGCCTCTTCCACCTTTCTTTCATAAATTTAATCTGCTGTTTTCTTAAATTATATAATTTGATCTTTTGTTTCATATAAATCTTCATTATTTGGGTTGTTTGTTCCAGTTTAATTAGCTTGTGGATTTCTGGTAAGTTTCCACGAGTTAGAGCTTCTTTTACAAGAAATTCCAAAAAGACAAAACAACAAAAGAGAGATATAAAGAAAGGGAAAGGGGTGGATTTCAACGGTTGGGGGACCTTCAAAGCGGCCTGCTTTATCCTCTCTAGTCTCTACTCAAGGGCCGAATCTGTTTTTCCCTTTTTCTACAGTTACCCGTTGTTCCAGCTCAATTCGTGTCTGTTACAACATATAGGGTGCTACCAGTACCATGTCTGAAACCCACTCCGTATCCTTAGTACTACATTCGGATCTCAGCTACTCTTCAGACAAAACGCTTCCTTTTTAAGCTTGTTGGTGTTTCTGCTGTTGGGTGGGGTTTTCTACAAGGAGAATCCACTGGCATTGTTTGTCCTGAGCTCAACAAGCATTTTTGATGGGCCCCTTTGTAATGCTTCTTCTTCTTCCTCTTATTCTGACATGGTTCCCGTGTCTCTTTGCTCAACCAGCTAATGACCTTGATGCTCTCCTCCAAGACTATGCTTACAGAGCTCTAGTTCGTCCCAAGACTGGCATTCCTTACGATGCAGTTGTTCCTTCCAATTTGAGTGGTATTCAAATTACGGCACTGAGGCTAAGAAATGGCAGCTTGAGAAAAAGAGGTGTTCCTATGTACAAAGAGTTTCAGATCCCTTCTGGAGTTGTTGTTCAACCGTATGTAAAGAGGCTTGTTTTGGTCTATCAGAATTTGGGAAATTGGTCTGTCGCATATTACCAACTGCCCAATCATACTTACCTGGCTCCTGTGCTTGGCCTTCTTGCTTACAGTGCTTCAAACTTATCCGCTACTCATTTACCGAAATTGAACATTACAGCATCTAGAGGTCCCATAAACATCAGCTTTTCAGATGTGAAATCAGCTCCAGTCGGGTCTGTTCCCAAGTGTGTGAGGTTTGATTTACAAGGTTTAGTGAGTTTCAGTAATGCCACAGGTAATGTGTGTTCAACTCTTCAACAAGGACATTTCTCTATAGTTGTGGAGTCTGTTTCAGTTCCACCCTCCCCTCCACCACTACCACCTACTCCACCATCTGCTCCAGGGCCAAGCGAAGGGAAAAAGAAGAACAAGTCCAAGGTGTGGATTATTGTCGGGTCTGTGTTGGGTGGATTGCTGTTGCTGGTGCTTTTGTCATTCTTAGTGATTTTGGCACAGAAGTTAAAGCAGAGGAAAAAATTGCAACAAATGGAGAGGGCTGCAGACGTAGGAGAAGCACTCCATATGACATCAGTTGGGGAAACAAAAGCACCAGCAGCTACGGTAACACGGACTCAACCGACTCTTGAAACCGAATATGTGCCTTAATTTTAACGACTTGTGCAAGCTAGCACTCCCTGCCATCCCAGAATCATTCTTATTATTCAAGTTCAATTTGTGTATTCAGAATTCTTCTAATCACACCTGTTTTTTGGTGGTGGGTCTATCAATTTGTCTTGTTTGGTCTTGGTAGGCTCGCTTGGATGTAGTGTGGGTAACATAGGATTCTTGTGTAAATCTGTTACGGCTCACAGATCTTCCACGCATTATGATTCATTGAAGTCTGCATTTAGCAAGTGAATTCTACATATGGCGAATTTAGTTTACGCAATGGCAAGGAATAAAACGCTTTGTGCTGCCTTCCCTCTCTTCATTGTTTTCTGTGGTTCTTTGAGATGCAAGCTCTTGATGAATTTGGGCAGTCTCTATTTATTTATGCGAACAAGGATGAGATTAGTCGTATGAAGGTTCTAGCCGGCAACAACCTCATTTCTTCCCTTTCATCTATTTCATTCTGCTAGTTGGCCTTTGGTCTTGATCTCAGGATCTTCATTTCGTGACAGCCTGACAAAGCAACCAAAAGAAAGAAGAATAAATGTAAGAGACTTGCTTTGGTTTTTAGGATGATTTCTTGAGAATTGAAAGTTTTGCTTTTTATCTTTATTGAAAACTCTGTAGGAATCTGTTTGCAAATCTAAAGAGTTGAGACTCTCTTCCCTTTCTCTCCAATTGTTATTGAAAACTTTTGGTTTGTGAATCTATGCAACTGCAAGTTTAATTGGATACCAGCACCGGCCATGGTTGAAGTACTTCTGTGATTGTTTTCCAAAACAGAAGATGGAACTGAGGAGGTGTAGAAGAAGTTGGATGAGAAATGTATGTTTACGTAATGAAAGGCTTGAAATCCCCAAACCTACTGCTTCTGGTGCATGAAAATGACAGGTGAGACTGCAACTGCATTTAATTTTGCACAACTATATGAGAATGTCTGAATACGCATTCACATGTTAGGAAGAGCTTTGTTACAATATATATTTTTCACTATGAGCCGTCCAAATTTTGTCATTATCTTGGTTTTGTTTCTGTTTGTAATGCTCTACTTTGTCTTCAGCCCAAAGAAGAATGTCTCCACTTTCACCATTATTATGTAACCTAAGCATAATGAAAAAAGAATGTCTTCTCTTGTGATTACAAACTAAAGAATATTGTAAGAGTGTATAGTATGGTAACCTATTCTTTGTTCTCTATAATTCAACCATATGATTGGGAAAGAGAAAAAACTATGCTTACCCAACAAACCATTTTATCAACTTTATCACACAAAACTGTTATCATTCCTTCTGTTTGTCAATGCATTAAAATTAGAACAGATTTTCTCAAGACATTCATAAGTCTGCGGATATTGGAAATGTTTGGACCTGGCTTGGCTATAAGTTAATTGATTGAACGAAAGAGTTTAAATTTTTTGTTCAAACTATTCAATTATATTCCAAATCCGAACATGGTCAAATCAGGACCTGTCAATGTTGCTTGGATTCAGGCTCAAGCCTTTGAGGACGAGCTCAACCAATCCATTATCAGATCATCTCCACCATGCGTGAAGATTTATTTTTAGAGGTTATTCCAATTTTTATTTTTTAAATCATGTGTTACTAACTTTCAATCTTGCTTACACAGATGAGTCCGGTTCAACTGTATTATTTAGTTCCATTATTGTCATTGTCCTCCACAGATAGTAATTAGGAAGTATGCGGGACGTCAGATAGATTCCCATGTCATTATCATTATAGTAATTAGGAAGAATTGAGGAAAAGTCAGGGAGATTCCTATGTCATTATCAAATTTAAGATCAAATAACAAACTTCCAACCAGAATTTTGATCCTTTTCGACAAACTTGAAGTCAACTAACCAGAATTTAGTCAGTGGAAATTATCAACCAGAATTTTTCAACAAATTAACCCAACTTAAAGTCAACTAACTAAATTCAATTTGACTTAACTTGGTCTATTGAATTTGGATCCTTACCTGACCAACCCAAAATCAATGGGCTAAGGTGGGTTAGACCAAACTCAAGCTCAGGTTTGATTTTTTTTTTTTTTTTACAGGTAACTATAACATACATAATTGATAATCTCAAAAACTAACTGTTAATGATTAAAACTCCAAGCAAGCGATGCGGATTTAGGATTCAGTAAGCACGGGTACTACTAATCCATCATTGGCAGGAATGGAACTAAAAGCATGTAGAGTGCCAGCAATGGCCATAGGCCAGAGACTCAACCACCAAAAGCTTTGCTGCTTACCCTCCTGAGGTTCGAATAACTAAAACGTGCTTCACAAATATTAGCACAATTCCGTGGCCACCAATAAGCTGAAATAGTGCAATTGCCTTGTACAAAACAAAAGCTTGTCATAAAATCACACACAATTTTCTGGTTCAAGCACTTGCAAATCACCGTCTCTTGTTGAGAGATCAGAGGGCTACAAACTCAAAGATCTGAAGATGGAAACAGTATCTCAAAATCATTGATTGTTATACATTTCCCATTGTTTGGTCAAAAAGATCCCGTCTCCTAAGTCGCATACACTAAGCATTGTGCAGAAAAAAAACAAAATAGCAGTGTAAACCCGGACAAATACAGGAATATGCATTTCATTGGTAGTCGACTAAGAACCTAAGTATTGATGCTGTCTGAATGAATATGCATCAGCAATAAAAAGTTCTGGCAGAGAAAATGCGAGATAGATAATCAAATCCAGTAGAATCCTAGCACACAATCTTGTGAATAGCAGACAACTTCAATTAATAAGGACCCAGCAATGTAGGATTTAAGAGTAAAGGTTTATAAAATTCACAAGCAAAAGGAAACATAAAAGTGAAGCAGATGAATGCTGTCTTCTGTAGCTTGCCAAGAACATCAGATGGGCAATTTATTTTGTCTTCAGGAAAAGTTTCCTGCATGAAGGTAATACGGATCCCATAGTTAAGCATTGAGACAAAAAGGTAATACGGATCCCATAGTCAAGCATTGAGAGAAGTACCCATCATCAGTATAACAAAGAAGGAAAATAGAAACAGGAGGAAGGTCCAGTCAGTATGATTGTCATTGGAGGTAGAAGGACAATATCAGTAATCAGATGGATCCAATAACAATATCCAATCACAAAACTCGTTCTTGGTAAGCTAAACCTTCAAAATTTTCTCACTCCATATGCTCTCTATTTGATAAGCTGACCATTGATAGTGTTTCTTTATAATGGAGAATGCTTGAATTGTTTTGAGACACTATAAAAAAAAAATGAATCGACGAGAGAAATCCAACCCAAAGATGGAAAGATTTTATTTTTTTAAACAAAGCGATTCAGAAAAATGGGAAACCCTAACCACCAAAAATTAAGGCAAAATCGGTAGAAGAAAAATGAAAACAAGGAGCAGAACAAAAACACAGAACCAGAATCGGAAGGAAATTTACCAGACGGAGAGGAGGGAAAGTGGGTCAATTGGAGGAGGGATTTTCCATGAGCTTCTTGTCTCTTCTCTCCAAAGCAATGTCCCACATATCATGACCGACGTGCTTAGGCTATCAAAAATCAAAACCAAAAAGAAACGATCTTTAGCTTCTAAGTATATCAGAAACAGACAAGAAAGAAAGAACATCCGATCATGATTGAAGCAGAAGTAAAGTGAGAGAAAGAGATATGAACCCGGCCATGAGCAGTCTTGTGGATGTAGTACTGAGCGTTACCCATCACACACAGCATTCCTGCTATTATTCCCAGTGGTAGAGCTGCTTCCAACCATATCCACGACATCTCCTCCTTCTTCTTCTTCGTCTTCTGGTTTCTTCTATGGAGCTCGATTGAATTTTATCCTTTCATCTTCAATTTACTGTGTCCCGCAACCTCTTTTTCTCAGGCCCAATCATGTCCCATATCCAACATTTCCGGCCCATTATGTTTTTCCTTTTTTTAACCTACTAGTTCGTTCTTACGTCAGTAACGTCACAGGTTGGTTGAATGCTCCTGGCCCTCGGTATGACATCAGAAATTTCAGAGGCCGAATGCTCCAAAAACTGGATAGTCTTCTGTTCAGCTGAAGATCATCCTACGTACCCTGAACTTGAAGGTCTGCTTCTAATCTCCAATTCAGTTGGTAGTTGTTACATTAGTTCGTTATAACATTGACTTACTGATGCATATTCATTCAGACAGCAGGTACTGAATTAAACCAGGAGAGTAAGAGAAACACCTTGCTTGAAGCAGAATGTACAGCATGCATGGATTTTAATTATTTTATTTATTATAATTCAAATAATATAATTATATATTTTTAAAAATAAATTAATTAAATTTAAATTATAAAGTTTAAAATTAAGATTAGTTAAATTAAAAAAAGAGTCCATCCAGGAGGAGGTTGACAAGAGAACCAGATCCTCTATATCTATTACCATGTACGAATTCTGTTCTACACGATCTCATCGATATAAATTTTTGAGACCTATGTAAAATTCAAAAAAATGTATAAATAACATTGCGTGAAATAGAATTGGTACACGATAGTATTACAGGAGCTCTCATCCCGATCGCGCAAGCATGTATGCATGAATGACAACATGTAAGTGCATGCTTAACACGTGTTCACAGTCCACACTGCACACTGCTCTTTCCTTCCTTATTCCGTAATTTGTAATTATAATAATAAATATACCCTTCTAATTTCATTATTACTAATTAAAATTTAGCAGATTAGGTTAGAAATGAGGGTTGTCTTCCTCCTTTGCCCTTCTTCTTCTTCTACTATTACTATAACTAAAACCCTCCTAGCCCTGCCTCTTCCGTTTCTTTTCTTTTCTTTTCTTTTCAAACAAATTCAACCTTTTTCTTTTTGCAGAGATAGGTATGTCAGGTTTGTATAATCCCAATTTCTCACCTGCAAGAGCCGCTTCACCCCAAATTAGAACCAACCCAGATGTTGATAGGTTTTTCCTCACACTCTCTCTTCTTCTGTTTTCTTACTCTGTTCTTTAGCGGTTGTTTTTACTAATTTTTTTTTAAAATTCTGTAGTCAGTATCTCTCTGAGTTGCTAGCGGAACATCAAAAGCTTGGACCTTTTATGCAGGTTCTTCCCATATGTAGCCGACTACTAAATCAAGGTTTGCTTTTTAATCTCTCTTTTCTAAAAATTTATTTTTTTGGATCTAACTTTATTTTCTCTACTTTCTGCACAAATTTGTCTCTGTGGCTGTCCCCTTATGCATTTGGTGCTAGTATTGCTATTTGATGGGTTTGAGTGGTTTCCACTAATGACTGACCTCTTGTTTTAATCTTTTCGTCTAAGTCGTATGTTACCCTTTTTCTTGCTAGGTGTTATGTATTGTCTAGCCTACTTCAGATTGCTGCTTTGCTCCCCAAGTTGATGGTCGAATTTTTAATGTGATGGATTGCCTTTACTTTTTTATGGTGTTGCATTTTTATTCAGTTCGTCAATGCAGTAGTGTGTGAAGAAATATTGCATAATATCTGAAGGGCTTAGGCTCATGACAGCTTTCTTTTACAAGGATCAGTAGTGAAGATCATTGAGTTGTTCTTCATGAATTGGAGGAAGGATGGTGTAAGCAAATGTTTCCTTTTTCTTAATTTGGTTCTAGCCATGTAACATAGCAGCATGCGGTCAAGTTTCTAAAATTCCAAATTCTGCTTCTTCATCTTGAATTGAGATTTCCTTTTCAGCCCTTTGGTTATGCTAAGGTTGCAGTTTTTCAGACTGATAGTTTGTTTATGATTCATCAAATTCTTATAAAACAGATTGTTCTTCGATATGCAGAAATTTTTCGGGTATCAGGAATGATGTCCAACCAAGGTTTTGGTGATTTTGACAGACTACGGCATAGAAGCCCTAGTCCTATGGCCTCTTCTAATCTTATTTCTAATGTGGCTGGAACCGGATTGGGTGGCTGGAATGGACTTCCTCCGGAGGTAATCATTTTCTTCTGGGTTATGTTTTCATATCCTCGAAATTCCCTTACCTTGATGTATTTTGATATGATAACTCACGAGCACTTGCATATTTGAATCTGACCAGCCCATCAGATGGTGGTGATCCTAGTATAACCCTTCTAATCGCAAATCCTTCACTTTCTTATATTGGTAGAGATATACGCAGTTATCAATTGTAATGTTTATACCAGCTTCCTTTGAAAACAGTTGAAGTATACTATGATTCGTTTGGCCTTAAATGCTGTTACAATCTGAGTAAATTCTGATGTTATGTACTGTGGGGAGTGGCGACTCTAGATGTAGGATGAACCAATAGCAATCTCTTATATTTACATCAACATACACATACACTGCTTTCCACCTTACAAATTCTACATGGTTTCTATGTTTTCATTTGGAATGTGAGCTATAATCTTCTCATATCTAATAACTGTTGCCAGATAAGAATATACTGTTATAAGATACAGTATGTCATGCATAACATTTTTCTTATTTTGATAATATAAGAAATTGAGTATTTGTAGATATGCTCCTGAGTTATGCTATTTTGTCAAACCCTTCATGCAGAGATTAAGTGGACCTGCTGGAATGACGATGGATTGGCAAAGTGCCCCTGCAAGTCCTAGTTCATACACTGTGAAGAGGATTTTACGATTGGAAATTCCAGTAGATACTTATCCAAATGTAGATATCATACTTTCTTCAATATTGTGCTCTTGAATAGTTAACTTAATGTGTTAATTGCATCCATACAACTTGCTTTAATAATAAAGACTCTGAATCATTTCAAGTATCAATACCTTTATGGCTTCTTTTTCTTCTTCTTTATGGTTGTTAGTTCAATTTTGTCGGTCGACTTCTGGGGCCTAGGGGAAATTCACTTAAACGAGTAGAAGCTACAACAGGCTGCCGTGTGTACATCAGAGGAAAAGGCTCGATAAAGGATCCTGACAAGGTAGTGGACATTCACACTTACTTATCTTTATCTTAGATTCCATATAAGTTGCTAAGTCAAATGATGGTGGAGCCAAAGCTGATTGATAAGATTCACCCAGCAATTAAAATGGATTTTCTTATTGAATTTTTGTTGCACTTTGAGATTAGTTATTGCTTCTGTCCCTAAATAGCTTTTGTCCATATCCATTCTGAAGGAAGAAAAGCTAAGGGGAAGACCTGGCTATGAGCACCTGAATGATCCACTGCATATCTTAATTGAAGCGGATTTACCTGCCAATATTGTTGATATAAGGCTGAGACAGGCACAAGAAATCATAGAAGAATTGCTAAAACCTGTGGTACTTACCTCTATTCCTCTTCCTTCTATTTGATATTCTTAGGGAATTCTAAAAATGCTGACCGTTATAATGCAGTGCAACCTTTTGTGCGCTTGACCTGAAATTGTTGCAATCGAATGTAATATATGGCTATATTAGAGAGAAGTCTGCTGTTTTACTCAATTAGTTTGTCTGAATAAATTGCTTGCAAGTTCCATTTGTTTGATGATTGCTGTATGTCCTCATGTTTTGAGGCTTAAAAACTAGAGAAGAAAAGTGCATCGTCTACTCCCTAGGGGCAGTGGAGAGAAGATATCTCCAATCACAACAAAGGAAAGCATTCACTTAATCATACTTGGCTGCTCATCTAAATTGGAGACACTTTTACTTGATCGGTTTTGGCACTAGCTGTTGCCCCACTAGTAGCTAGTGCCATCTATTGTTTCTAGAAGTTCTGATAGGCAATATCTTTTAGATTTCAGTTGTGAGTTGAGAGAAATAAATACTAGAATGAAATGTCTATTCTTAAGCATATGAGACCCTTTTTCTTTACTTTTAATTTCCCCTTGCTTCCGCAATCTGTTAACCATTTCTATTAGTGGAAACCCAATTTCAACTGGCACCTTAAAGTTTAGGATTGATTTTAAGAATTTACCTAGATGATCAACTTGATCTATGAGTTGTGGCAATTTATGCATTGCTTTGCATAAAGGTAAGCTTTGGCTTGTAAGTAGTTTCAAATATTTATTTTTGGGAGAATAGTGTAACTTATTGGTAAGTTAAGTTTTGCTTGAACTATTTGTCAGCGCATTTTTCTGTGTGTAAAATATTTGGTTGTATGCAGGATGAGTCGCAAGATTACATAAAGAGGCAGCAGTTACGTGAACTAGCCATGCTAAATTCAAATTTCAGAGAAGAAAGTCCAGGGCCGAGTGGCAGCGTCTCTCCATTCAATACAAGTGGGATGAAACGAGCAAAAACTGGACGCTGATATATATATATATATATGACTGTTGTCATTTTGCTACAGAACCTTGGGGCAGAATTATGTGTTCCAATACGTGTATAATGCAGTACGGCTACAAGTTGAATGGTCAAAAGATTTTGCTGATGAGCTTTGGGATGAGACATCTCTCCCCTGGTTCTTATTCTTCTTCTATTAAAAGTCTTTTTGGGACAACAAGGACTAAATTAGTGAAAGAATTACATAGTTGGTTTCTAAGCATAGGTTTGCTAAGGGTTCTTTTCCTTTTGTTTCTTTTAACCTGGAAACTTGTTACACCCATTGGATTTATTCTTGTGTTAGTAACTTTTGAGAAGTGTGGAATATATGTAATATTGTTGGTGAAACATTTATGTCTTTGAGACAATGGACATGAATCTTTTGTAGGTGTCATTCCTTTGTGTGGATAAAGACCATACTTTTAGCTGGTATTTTGAAGCATCTAATCATATGGATAGAAATGATATATGCATCTCAGGTAAGGTGGTGGATTAGAAATTATTTGAAAGATTTTATATTGATTTTATATTACTCCATTATCATTTTCTTTTGTAATCCATTTATTTTAGGCATTCAGCAACATGAACCACCAAACCAGAAAGTTGTCCCTCCTCAAAACCATACGTACATATACATGCACAGTTGCAAGAATATTTAAGGATGAATTGTACAAAAATCTCCTAAACCAAGTTGGTTTAAGGAGAAAGTAGTTGCTGTACTTTCCTACACAGTGCCAACTGCAACTACCGTGTAAGTCCCGTGTATACACATCTATTGCCATCTCATCTGCCTTTTCTCTTTACAGTCTTCACAAAACACTTCACCTAAACTAATGAAGTTGCTTAAGCTGTACAGCTCCTCCCAATCATGTAGAGATTGAGAATATCAGCGAGGGGAAATGGAGGGTATGGTACCACTAGTTAGATCACTTCCTAAAGCACTTGCACCTGAGGATCCAAAACCATAAAACGAAGCCTTGCTCCTCGTCCTGGAGCTTGACGACTCTTTTCCAGGGTATGATGTCGATGATGATGATTCTGCATACATTGAATCTGCTTCTTCAGGCATCATTTTGAGAATGTTTTCTAGCTCCCGCACCACCTCTGCCATTGATGGACGCTTCTCTGTGACGTCCTGACAACACATTATTGCCAACCCCACAAATCTCTCAACGCATTCTGCTGGATATGATCCCATTCTACTGTCTACGATCGAGAACATCATCCCTGCCTCATGAGCCATTTTCACCTGCATGTTCATTTCAGTCACCAATGATGATCAATCTTCTGTTCTCTTTCCGAAACAGAGGCTCGAGTTGTGCATGACCATTTACAATTAAAGAAAACTCAAGGTTTCTGAAATACCTCGCGGACAATGTTTTTTCCGTGTGAGATTGGTCTCATGCCTGTCAACAGCTCCAGAAACACAATCCCAAGACTATAAACATCACTCTTGTCGGTCAATTTATGAGTCAGGAAATATTCTGGATCAACGTATCCCTGATCCGAAAACCAAAGGTAACCAAGTAAATCTTAAAAGCATTCGGGCAAGACTGATTAGAAGAATGCATTACTAGAAGTTTCCAGCTCGTCTTTCCAGGATCAGGTGATACTAAAGGTTCTACACATCTGTTATGCACTGTTTTTGGTAAATATTTGCAGGAAACAAGAAGACAGTAACAGAAGAGTGGATTGGATGGTGTTGCTAGTCAAAGTCATATGTTCTAATCGTTGGGAAAACATTGAAGTCCTACAATTTGGTTGTTTAAAAAAATTTCTCGAATATACTTACCGGGGTTCCCTTCACCACCGTTGATATATGATTAGGCAGGTTTCCTTGGTCGTCCAGAACAGGAGCAAGACGTGAGAGTCCAAAGTCTGCAACTTTAGCCGTAAGCTTGGAGTCCAATAGTATGTTAGTGGCCTTTATGTCTCGGTGGAATACTGGAGGTTGTGCTTCAGTATGGAGATAAAGAATACCCTTAGCTGAGCCCAGTGCAATGTTCAACCTCATTACAAAGTTCAACTTTTCTGTGGCTTTATCTGCACACAATAGTAAGCGTCAAGTTTAAACTTGATCATTTTGTAAAATGCAAGCAGCGGCAACTATTGGGGCCTTGTGAACTGGAAAGCTTTGAGTGAAGAGTTATAAATGGAGTCATTATGTGTAAAGAATTTCATACCAGCAAGCCAGTCCCGCAAGGTTCCGTTAGGCATAAACTCATATACCAGCATCTGCACATGAACCAAGGACAGGCAATCAAATATGGCACATCATATATGTAGACACGAAAAAATTTGTATCCTATTTAGGAAATTATTCAGTACAAAGAATAGTTCAATTAAGTTATGTTAATCCAAGAGTTTGGCATTGCGTACCTGCTCTTCTTCTTCGTCGCAATATCCAATCAAGGAAACCAGGTTTCGATGATGTAACCTAGACAATAACTTAATTTCAGTTAAAAATTCCTTTTGGCCCTGCAAGGAACCTTCCTCTGCACGCTTTATGGCAACAACTGTTTTGTCAGCTAAAATGCCTCTATAAACCTTTCCATAACCTCCTTGACCAACTTGACTTGAGCTGTCGAAATTGTCAGTAGCCATGGCCATTTCTTTAAAAGTGAAAGCTTTAATACCCTCAATTTTCAGTGATGCCTTTGATGCTGCAAACCAGAGGGAGAATATCATAACATTTTGCTTCAGTTGATTCTATACAATTAACATTTATCATGAACTGTCAACTTACACAGACGTCTTCTTGAAAACTTATGAAATCTAGCATGTCTTCTCACTAGCAGAAGTGTAGTCACAGCAGAAACCGCAATAGCACAGGCTATGGCACCTAATATTATCACCGCCCAAACTCCTTTACTGATATTTGACTTACGGGTCTCCGATCTCACTGAAGCAACGACAGACAGACACTCGTTACAAAATGAATATTAGTCTACTTTTCACCGTAGCAAGGGAAACCTTGGAAACTATACGCCCTAAAACCCTGAGTGCTTATCAGTAGTCCCGGAAAATTTTACAGTTCTGGATTCATTAAGATAACTTCAACATTTGATTATCTCTAGAAGAGGAATCGCAGTTTTAAGTACTTACTCTGTGCATAAGGTCCTTCAAGCGTGAAGTTGAGAAGCTCATATGGTCCAAAAAAGTCGCTGCCAGAAAATTTCCAAGACGTGAATATGCGTCTTATTCGCTGAACTTCTGTTGTGTTGAAGATGTTTGAATGTGCATTGTTCCAATTGGGGAAAATCTTCAAATGCATCCGTAGACGACTTCCTTCCCAGACATACGAATCAATATACAATTGATAAAGATCTAACTGGAGACAATTAGTTATATACACCTCAAATGGGTAAATACATGGAGGGAAATATGAGAAACTGGGGCTCTTCAGCCGGTAATCTACAGTGAGAGGCGATGCACAAAAGCATGGTATAGGCGATCCTGGAACATATTCGAAGAAATTATCTATTGGACATGATTGAATGCCACATGTAGAATTGCTTGACGTTTCATTTTTTCCATCTCCTTCCTCTACAGATCCACAGAATTGGCCAACATTTGTTACGCTAGCATTATTGCAGATAGGATTGCCTTCAAGCCTTCAAAAAAATGAGAAGATTCACTTTAATTGCAAAATCTAAAGACCAAAAATGGTGTAACTGGCTATGAGCAGTTCATTCTAAGCTATGCATTAATGCAGAAAACTTGCACCTTAAGCTGACATTGACTGGTGGATTCAACTCCCCTAGAATATTTGTGAACCCATTGTTCCTGAGATCCCTGCATGTTTTATGCATCAGAAAGAAACAAATTACCATGAATCAAACTTTGCAAAGTTAAAATATCAAAACAAGCCATCAGCAACAAGAATGTTCTTTTGTTCTCTTTCTGGTCCTCACAGTTTAAGTCGTGCTTTGGGACTGAATGATTGGTCTTGCCAAATGTCAGATGGGATTGAACCACTTAACGAGTTATTCTTGAGTGATCTGTCATAAAAAAGAAAACCATTTAGATAATATTCAGTGGAGCCTCTGCACTAAATGCATGGCATTGACCCAATAGAACCATAAGAATAGATTTCAAAGTTAACTTTGATCCTACAAGATGAAAAATGACAAAATAAAATGAAACTTAAGAAGCAGACAGAATCTTACAGTTTCTGAAGAAGAGGCAGGTTTGAGAAACTTTCAGTAATTGCTCCACTAAGATTATTATATGATAGATCACTGCAACAAGAAGAACAAGACTGTAAATAGAAATCCAAGTTAATTAATGAGCTTTCACTTGACAAAACTCTCTTTCCATACTGACATAGTACTCATATTATTAGAAAGTCCTGATGGTACTGGTCCAGTAAGTTCATTCCTTCTCAGGTCTCTGCAGCATTGACAGAGTAACAAGTCAAAAATACCATGTAACTGAATTGAGAGAAAGTTCAATGTAATATCAACTGTGGAATCGCTTACAAATAGTAAAGGCTTTGAATGTTACTAAGATCAGGAATAGTTCCCTTTAAGCTGCAATTTATAAGGCTTCTACCTCGCAGAAAGTGACCAAGAGAAAAAAAGCAGCACTTGTCATCTTTTCAGACATTGGAATCTCATGAAGGCAGTGAAGACTGTCTCAAAACACTTACAATTTAGCTAATCTGGAAAAGTTTCCATACGTAGCAGGAATTTCAGATCCCCGAAAGTCATTATTGTCAAGTTGACTGCAAAAAGGGTAAATAGGACTCGTGAGCAGATTTCTATCTAAAATCAATAGTTTTACTGCATCCAATTCAAGAATGCCACTCGATGTTTCCTAAAATAATCAACATTGTCATTAGTTAGCAAACAAATAGGAAACTAAGAACATATTAAGAAAGATCTTATGTGATAATGGAGCTATGGAACTCAAATAACAATTTATACAATGTGATAGAAGGGCATACAGTATGCGCAACTCTGGCAAGGCTGACAATTCTGCTGGAAGGTAGCCAGTTAAGTTGTTATTATCCAATAGCCTGTAGATATACATATTCTCAATCATAAAGAAGCATAAGAGAGAACAAAGGGAACAAGAAAAGAAACCATCCAAGTTCTGTGTGAACTTACAAGTGCAGAAGAGTGGATATTTGAGAAAGCTCAGATGGAATGTGACCGCTAATGGAGTTGTTGTTCAAGTGGCTGTATCACATGTAGCAAACAATATATACAAGGAGAGGACTAAAATTTTGACAAAACTTGAAGAATCAGCTCAACGATCCACTTACAGATGCTTCACATTGCTCAAGTTAGCAAATGATTTTGGCAGAGGTCCGGATAACTGGTTCTGATCCACTTGGAGTCTATCTAAGTTCGACAAGAAGCCGAGCTCATCAGGTAATGAGCCTGACAATTGGTTTCCATTTAAGAGCCTGTATATGCAATACATCATCAAGGTTAAAGTACTGAAATTCTGAACTATTTCTCTTGAGCCTAAGACAAAATTTAAACAAAATAAAGGCATTGCCAGCTATGTAGAAGATGAAGATCTAGAAGAAGAAAACTTACAGGAGCTTCAAAGATGATATCTTTCCAATCTCCTTGGGTATGCTGCCAGTCAAGTTATTCCACATGAAATCCCTTATAAAAAAAAAGACAAAATATTACAGACACAATTAACCATAAAACTTCATCTGAAAAGATGTAAATAATTGAAATTTGGGTACTTTCTTTATGACTCACAACAAGGTTAGATAAGAAAGTTCGCCAAGCTCGGGTGCTAAAGTTCCAGAAAGATTCATATTCAGTAACTGGCTGCAGGGAAACTAGCAAAATATGAGCACTCAGAGTAGGCAATCGAGCTGTTTTCCAAAGGCATGTTCTTCATATTTCATTAAGACTAGATAACAATTAGTGCCTAAAGGAACAAATGAAAGAACATACAGCTCCAAGACACGCAAGTATCCGTCAGCTCCAGGGGTATTGGAACACGTTACTCCAGTCCATTGGAATGTACAGGGATCTCCGATATTCCAATTCCCGAGACGCTTCATCGGGTCTAACAGACGATCCTTGACTGCTAGCAACGCATTTACTGAAAAAGGGGAAAATAAAGTTTTGAGTAGTAAGTAAGTGAAAGGGGTTGCCAACTAAACTTGTTAAAGTTTCCTTAAACTTTCAGTTCAGTTCCTCTTTTGCAGGAAATTTACTTGCTCCCCTCTTTCTATAACTTAATTCTCTAAATTAAATTACATAATCACAAAACATTTTCAACTGTTTCGTACGCATAGAACTGTATTCAAGAATAAGGTATTCAAGGATTGGAAAAGATCCATCAGACAAGCTAATGAAAAGAACTCCTGAACTTGTGGAAAACAAGGGAGAGTTATTCTGAACAATTAGATATTTGCAGGGTGTTTTATCCTATGCAAACTGAACTGAAAAGCTTAAACTGTAAAAGCAACAAAATTTTAAGAAATTTTGGTAGAAGTAAACACCTTCTGTAGGATGTAGTGTTTGTGCAACGGCAACAAATACCAAACAACAAAATGATATCATAAAAATGGAGCCCATAGTTTTGTGGGAGAACATCTCGATGCCGTGCTGAGTGGAAAATAGCTACCATAAATCAGTATCTAACTTGTCAATAGTCATATCAGATTCCCACGAGTTCCAACTTGAATTGAGCAACAAGATATCATGGATCTCCCGAAGCTCGTTTCTTTCGAGTTGCTCTGTAGCAGAAGGAAACTGGAAAATAAGAGGAAAAACAGAGAGAAATGAGCGAGAAACGAAAGGTCATTTTTTAATCCAAAGTTCAAAACTATTCCAAGAAAAAGAGTTGAAGCAAGTTTTTATAATTTAATTCCGGAAGAAATGGAGAGTCAATCCAATAATCCTTCTAGACTACACAATGAACCAGACACTATCCATTCAATCTTATTCAGATTCCAAGTAGTTGAAACAACCAAAGAAAACTCCAATCTTTTTCTAAGAACAAGAAAGAAACAGATACAAACAAGAGCACAAAACAAAACTTACTTGAGGCAATTTAATTGTCTATCTTCTCTAGCAGAGATGTTGGTTCTGATATCAAAAAGGTGTAAGCTTGAACCTTGAAGCTGAATACCAAAGAGGGATTCGCAGGACTTGATGAGAATGATACTCTTTTTCGTCTAAACTAAATTTGTATAAATAACTGAGTATTTTAACTAAACGTAATAATCGGTTTCAGTGAAAAATCTAAGAGAACTTGGAGGGCAGGGATGTGCTGCTTTGTCCATTGTTCAGGTATCTAGCTAGCGACTCTCCATGTGAAAACGGGAGAAGCTTGCTTTGATTACGACGGCCGTAGACTTGTATACACCTGCCTTCACAGGTCATCATCATTTGATTATAATTTACAAGACAAGTCTAATGATTCTCTTCATCAGGATGATGATAATAATATAATATAAATAGTTTAAAAAAATGGCAGCCAAAAGGCAAAACAGAACAGGAAAATTTCTAAGGCTACTCCTAGGTAGTTTGGTAGGTTTCCGACTTTCAGGAAATTTGGAAACAAGTAGTTTCTGCCAGGTTCTAACGGCATCTCCAACCCAATTCTTAAAAATGGAGGGAAGTTTTTGAAGGTGGTAAAGGTTGTCTTTAGATCTGCGGTACGGTAGAAATAAGTATTTATCTACCGTAATTTGAATTTGCGGATGAACAATCGAAAGTTGAAGCGCATGTGATGCTGCCGCAGAAATCGATAAGTAGAAAGAAGGTAGAGATAGGAAAGCACTTCTGCAATAAAAATTCTACTTTTCATAAATAACCTTCTAATAATTATTATTTTCTGTTATACTCTTAACAATCAATTATTTATATTTATAATTTGAATTTATATGACTGATAATATTTTTTTTATGAAATATTTTATTTATTTTAATTTAATATTTTATTATTTATAATTTAAATTTATATGACGGATAATATATTTTTTGAAATATTTTCTTTAATAAATTTATTTTATTTATATTTTCTTAATTTAATTTAATATTTTATAATTTATAATTTTAACTTTATTTGACTAATAATATATTTTTAATTATTTATATAACAATTAATAGTTTGTTAAATTAATTGCCTTTTTAGTTATTTTATCTCTTTTCAGCAACTGCAATCGCACTTGCCAAACACTTATTTTCATATTTCAGCAGTTACTAAAATAGCAGTGCCAAACACATAAGTACTTATCATTTCAGCAAGTTGATTTCAGCAGGTTATCAACCGCTACCGCTTCGCCAAATCAAGTGATAATACTTCTTGCTCTAACTATCGATTCTATTTTAACATATTCCTTTTTATCTTTCATCTTTTATTATTAAAATTATTTTATAAAATTAACCTAATTTTATTTTTATGTATATTTTTTTCACAACATTATTGTTGTTATATTTTTATGTTAATAAATAATAAATAATAAAATTTTTATTAAACTATAATTTATTATGTGATAATACTAAATGAAACAATATATAAAATATGTTGCCCTATTTCATATTATTTAAGCGTATTAAAGCATGAATAGTAGTAGTAGTGATGCTACAATTCAACGCCAAAAATGGCGAATTAGATTTAGTCTAACACGTGCCCATTATAGTCAACTCTGCCATCTCCAATTTTCTTTACTCCAAAGTTTTATATGCCCACTTTCAATCATCGATGTATCTGACCACAGAACAGCTCATGCCCACGACTGAATATAGCGTTCGTACCCTCCGTTCAATCAAGGTTGTACGTGGAACTTCCTGACCATTTAAGGTTGTTGGGTCTGTCAACTGTCAACAATTTCAAGTACATATTACCTATTACTGTCAGATCGACTAATTAATAATAATTTTAAAATGGTAGAAGATGCCAAGTTGCCAGCCAAAGAGCTTTCAAGTAGTTGTTCTTTTCTCTGCTTATTGATGGCTCTGCTGGAACATCTCTCCGCAATCATTAATGTATTCAACATCAAATTTAACAAAATACCAACTGCAATTACAAAAATGATGCGTTGGCAAGGTTAAGCTATCCAGAATGTACAAAAAGTTTTAAATGTTCATAACGACGTTTATTATTTCTTTAATTGTTTGTATGTAAAAAAGATGCCCTTATCCACATAAAGATGTCAACTTGCGTGAGCATCAGTCTGCTTGATGTCAGAGGTGAATCATTGAACTGAATTACAGAGTAAAAGCAAAAATCAGAATGGTTGGTGTGCAGAAGTTACAATCTCCGCAAGAAAAGACCAACGTAAATGGCTTGCTTGAGATAGGAAGTACTTCATATACAACAGAAGCTACCTGCTAAATAGATCGGAACTAAGGCAGTTTTGGTAAACAGGGTTTCATTTGTTTGATCCCCTAAAAGCATAGAACTGGTGTTTGGTCAAGTTTTGGTAAACAGGGTTTCATTTGTTTCATCCCATAAAAGCATAAAACTGGTGTTTGGTCAGGTTAAGGACGTTCAAGCTCTTTTACTTGTCACCTGGAAATTGGAGAATTAGTTTCCTGAAACTTTAGACGGCAGAAAAAATTGCAAGTGTAGTAGAGATCGATATGAAACCATTTCCATCGAGGACCACAAGCACCTAGCTATCAGTAAAACAAGAAGTTTATAAGAATACATTAATGATCAGTGTACACCCAAAAGCAAATTCCTCCACAGTTCCTATATCCCATTTGGATTTGAAGGATGAAACTTTGGTTCAAGTAATATACTGATCCTAGTCAAGACATGTCTGGTACTTTGGGTACCAAAACATGGATATAATGCTCTCTGGTTCAGGTTAGAAACCTAAATTCCGTTAGAACTCCTTCACTGCAAAGAAAAAAAATCATAGACCAGGTTAATGTAAAACTCCAAAACCATCAACTTCATAGACTCAGATCCACTACAAGTCATACTAGTGTTGTTTACATATCATTCATACCTGACTATCTGCAAAGTGTTAAATTGCCAATATCCCTTCGTCTTGCCGAGTTAAGCTTTTCAATTAGAATCTTGTTGAATCCTTGCACCTATATTAAATCCAATCATGAGATGTTCTGCAAGCTCTCATATATGATGCATGAGTGTTGCTTTCAATACTGGAGCTCATTATATAAAATCCAAGACCACTCTATGTCCCTATATAGTTCATTACACCAGGTTCCAAAACATGCCCCCGATGCAAAATATGAGTTTGTATTTTAGTGCCATTACATTCCAAGCTCAAATGACTAAATATCACTTACTGTTCAACTACAGAGACTGGCAACGGATTAGGTTCGTTCTTACCATAATCTAGCAAAAATCTGTGGTTTTCATGCACATTGTAATATGTTCAACAAACAGAATCAAGTGAAAGATAAAACACCAAATACACTCTCATTAACAGCGTCCAGAATAAATATTACCTAAAGACAGTAAGTGTGTGGGATGTTTCTGGAACGAAGTTGACACTTACGACCACTTTCTGTAATAAATTCTTATATTGTTCTACATGGTTTCGTCTGCAAATTATGGAGCCTGACAATTCAGTTAAGTCTTTCCCCTTCCCAATGAACGCCAGCCTCGTACAAGTATATCTCAGTTTAAATTGCAAATAAAAGTCTTTTAGAAAAGTTCAAAGACGATGACATAAGACCAGCCACCGTGATGCTTAAAAGTTCTACAGTACTATTTAGCATGTTTTCTCTATTCTAGCATAACTTTGTGCCCTATTTTGTTAATTTGGTCTTCTAATTTATTGCTTAATTAGTTCTATATTATTTTGCACAAGTCTTATTAAAATTTAGGAATTTTAGGGCTAAAATACGGAAGATTGAAGAGATATGATCAGGTATACGCAAAAGGACTCCAAAATAAGCATACAAAAGTCTTTTAAATTAAAAAAAATTTCTAATTAAACTAGGGCAAGAATATTACGAATTTTTCAATATAAAAAAGGGCTGCCACGTATCAAAGGACACACCCAACACAACCTGCACTCAAGAAAAAAGGCTGGAAAAAGGGGATTATCCTAATGTCTGGGTTTTTTCGTTATATTATTTCCGTCATGTCTTTTTTTAATTTATTACCATTTATGTTTTTGTTTACAAATATGTTAGCTTAATATCTTTTTACTGCGAGGTTGAACTGAATCCTATTCTACCATGATTTGATTGTTTAATTGTTATCTTTTGATACATGAATTTATGCTTTATTATGTTTTTAATCCTTCTTTGATTTTTATGCAAGTTATTCATTATAGCAACCTGAAACATGGGCCTTTAATTGATATATGTATGGAATTCTTAGATGAACTGATTATTAGATCTTGATATAAAGTATAACTAGGATTAGTAAGACAATTTGAAATATCGAGCTCTTAGATAATTTTGGTGGTAATATTACATGAGTTTCATTAATTTTTAACGCATCTAGATAGTTTTTGATTGATTACATGACTTGAAAAATTAGGTATTTGATGTCAAAAATTCGTCTAAATAGTTAGTTAAAACCTGAAATATAACTGGCTTTATGAGAAGAAATTACACAAATTCATGTAAAGAAAGTTTGTTTAGAGCTTTTGATAGCAGAGGGGGTTAGGGGAAATTGAACTTTGGTACATTTTTAGTGAATTAATTAGTTCTTTAATCATTTTCGGATAGTTATTAATTGTTGGTGAAGAACTTCATAATTGGCAGCTTGAATAGTAGTTAAAGGTGTGATTTTTGAGTATTAGCGATCAATCCTCAGGATGGATATCTATACTGCTACATTATAACTCTACTGCACTTATTAGGTGAAAGTTTAACTCGTATCACACATCCTCAAATTGCACAACCTTGTACAAAATGTTGTTTCCTCACATTGCGGACTATCATTGGCCAATTGCTGTAAAATGGATGTTACAGGTTATTCAAGGTTGGATCATTAACGTTTTGATTCAGTGTTGTATCATTAAGTCCCAATTTGTTAACTACCTTGTCACAAGGGCTTGAAGTTCATATATATATATATATATATAAATCTCCACATGAAGAACATAAATTTTGTTTCACAGTTCCATTTGGTACAGCCTTTTCTACAAGCACAAACTCTTCAAGCATGGCTCTTCCTCTTCTAAGGCAAAACAGAACAGGGAAATTTCTAAGGCAGGCTACTCTTATGTAGTTTGGTAGGTTTCCGACTTCAGGAAATTTGGAAACAAGTAGTTTCTGCCAGGTCCTAATGGCATCTCCAACTCATCCCTTTAAAATGGAGCAAAGTTTTTGACCGTGCTATACGTTACGTTTGGATTTACGGTACGGTAAAAATAAGTATTTATTCTTCGCAGTTTCTAAACACAATTATATGATTGAATCTGCAGGCGAATAATTAGAGGTTGAAAAAAAGTGTAGTACTACTACAAAAATTCATAATTAGAAAGAAGGTTGAGGTAACAAAGTACTTTTGTAATAGAAATTCTAATTTTCATTTATAACTTTATGATAATTATTATTTTCCATTATACCCTCAACAATCAATTATTCTTATTTATAATTTAAATTTATATGACTAATAATATATTTTTATGAAATATTTTATTTATTAAATTTATTTTATT